>CM077149.1:29237798-29547540 GCA_039583875.1 Platanthera guangdongensis | reverse complement strand
TAATATGTTTACTAAGCCACTAGAAGAAGCTAAGTTCAATAGATTCAAAATTGAACTAGAAATGATAAACTTAGAGTAAGTTTACAGAAGTAAAATGGCTAAGTAAAAAGGTGTCGACACATAGACAAGTCTATGTCGACACAGAATAGTTGGTGTCGACACTTCAGGAAAAAGATGTCGACACATCTAGGAAGTTGGTGTCGACACTTCAGAATATTAGTGTCGACACATGTCCAGTAGGTGTCGACACATCCAATGTGGTGTCGACACTTAGTATTTACTCAGAATTTTCTAAGTAAAGTCTCGACAATATGTCGAGTTATGTTGTGTCGAAACATAACCAAGTGTCGACACATAAAATCTGTGACTAAACTTGTGTCGACACATGTGTGTCGAGACATTATAAGTCAGTGTCGACACTTATTGGCCAGTGTCGACACATTTTAAGTTAGCTGTCCCGCCTGTTCATCTTCAAAATCAGAAAGGTAAAAATAGGGTTCTGTCTTTGTTTGTCGACACGCTTTCAAAGTTTCGAGACTAAAACTTCTGTGTCGACACCTCTCTTATCTCAAGACAAATTCTACAAACCCTAATGGCGCCTAAGCTTGAAGAGAACGTCAACGAAGGATATGAGCTGGTGCGCAGCGCTTTCAATGATGCTGATGTAGAAATCCAGGCGGTCGTAACCCTAGTCGCAGATTCAGGGTTAGAGTATTTAGTTTCTGAACCTACAAAGATATGGAAGAAAGAGGTTCTTGAATTCCTAAATGGAGCTGAAGTGGATGAATCTGGATACAGAATCAAATCCAGAGTTCATGGAACTAAGGTTAAGTATCGCCAAAGAGCTTGAGAAAGGTGCTACAATTGCCAAGAACTCAAGATGAACATGAAGTTACTGCATCCAGGACCAGGGAAGCTCTAACCTGGTGTGGACTTGATCCTAAGATGAGATAGGTTCTGGTTTTCGCCAACTTGAAAAGGTGCTACAATTCAATCAAGGCAAATTCTAACCTAGTCCGTGAAATAGTTGGTGAAAGTATGTTTACTCAGAAAGCCAGGAGGGCATGACATAGTGTCGCCTATATGTTTTGAATAATGACAAGGCTAACTTCACACTAAAAATAACTGTCTATAGTAGTCTTTGAAAAGATTAAGGAAAGCTTGAAGAAGCCAGGACACAACTGGGCAGAATCATTAGTCTATACCTAGCTGGTGCCATACCAGAGGTAATGCAACAAGCTGCAGGAAGCAAAATAAACCATATGAGGAAGGTGGATCTGAGGATCTTTTCTAGATGGGACAGGGTGTTGTCAAAGGAAATGCCAACCCCTGAAAACTAGTTCCTGAGAAAGAAATTCCACTAAGAAAAAAGAAAAAACTGCTCCAGTGGCACAAGAGTCCACCAGTAGTTCTGACAGTGAAGAACTGGTTGTCTTCACTCCTGATGACCATGAGGAAGAGCCTGCAGTAAAGACTCCTGCTCCTCAAGAGGTTTGCTGAGATCCAGGGGAGCTACCTCAAGCAAGCCCAATCCACAAGGATCAAAGCCAGGGGGAGCCTCCAGTTGTAGAAGAACCCTCTACACTGGAAAGTGAACAAGCCACCACTATCATACTAGAGGTACTCATTGACCTAAATACTTAGAATTTCTTATAGAAGATGCTGATTTGTCTGATGTTCATCAGCAAACTCAGCTGAATACTCAAGAACCAGATGCTGTTGGAGATGACACATCTGCTGTACTAAAAGAAATTCCTGATCCAGTGGTTGAAGAACAAAGAATTTCTCCTGCACTGTCTCCACAAGAATACACAATGGAAGACTTGTTCCTAAATCTGGATCAAGTAGATTTTGATAAGGAAACTGATGATGCTGCTGTTGAGGGGAGAAGGTACAAGTTCTGGAAGAGCCTATAAGTCAAGACACTGAGAAAGCTCCAGCTGTGCAAGCTGAAAAGCCTTCAAGCCCTAAGGAAAGGGTTGACATAGCCAGCTCCTCAGAGTCTGAAGATGAGGAGGCTACTAGGGCAAAGAAAAAGAAACTTTATGTCTTTAGGAGAAGAAGCCAGAGTTACAAGAAGGCTCTCCAAACAGTTGCACCACAGCCTAAATTCAACAAGCCCCAGCCATTGATTATAGTGCACTGATGGTGGCAATGCAAATCAAGTTGGATGAGAAAAGGCAGGCCATAGAGAAATAATAGATGAAGGGCAAAAGTCACTCCAGTTTGATCTAGCCCAGGATATCAAGTCTATAAGGTTTGAAATGAACCTTAACAAGAAAGAAATGACAGAATGCTTCCACAAGGGTGTCAATGCAGTGGTGTACTTGCAACACACCAGGAAAAGATCAAGGCACAGGTGGATGACATAGCATTGAAGCAAGGATATGTTCTTGAAAATCAACTAAGGATGAATGACAACTTGACTGCTTCTCATAATGCTATAGTCACTGAGTTAAAGAACAAGGCTGCTGAACCTTCTACTTCTACTGCTGCTGCTAAAGCTGAATTTGATAAAGTCTTTCAAGAAGAAATCTCTGCTGTAAAGACTGCTATCCAAGCTTCCCAGAAAGTCATATCTGAACAACTTCAAATGCTCAAACCATTCTTTAAAGATGGCATCAGATACTTGGATAGTCAAATCAGATTTCAAAAGGATGATGTCAGAGATCATATGGCTAGAGAAGTCATAAAGGGGGAGAGAGTTTTTAGTCAAAGCTAGCTCTGATCATGCCAAATGGATATCTAATTCCATCAGAGCTACACTGGGCTATCCTCCACTTTGTGATGATGACAATGTTGCTGAATCTGGCATTCAACCTGCATATCTTGGAGGTGAGCAACCAGAAGTAGCTCAGGTCATTTATCCACCTCCAGATTTTGAGATGATTCATGCTGAGGTACAGACCATGTACAACCCATCTGGGGGCAAGGACAATGTCCATATTGAAAAGGTTGTTCAACCTATATCAGAAGCTATGCAAGAGGCATTGCAGAAAGAGGAAGAGACAAGGTTGTCTAAGAAGAGGTTTAGGGAACAAGCAGAACAAAGGCCAGACTTTGAACAGTGGAGCCCTACCTCTAGAAACATAATATTAACTGCCTGGAAAGCTGCCAAGGATAACACTCATGACAGGACAAGTGGTCTCCTGAAGCTGAATGGAGAAAACATGAGATCAGCCAGGAGCAATAGTTCAGTATAGAAGGAAGTAAAGATGGGAAAGCTACCTCCTACTGCAGTGGAGCCTAGCAAGTACTTTCCTAAGCCATACCATTATTTTGAGAGATAGAAGATCAAAGCTGATGAGCTTAAAAAGAAAGATCTGAAAGGCAAGAAGCCTGCTGATGCTGAAACTGCTGATGCTGCTGTCCAAGCTAAAGTTCAAGCTGGCAAAGGCATAGTGATTAAGGAGCCAGAACAAAATAGATTTAGCATTTTCTTGAAATTTACTTTGTAATTTTCTTGATGAAAAACATTTTGTGAACTTCTGAAACTGTATAAGACAGATATTTGAACAATATATGATTAATCTATTTCATGTTTGTTCTGTGAATATGTCTATTTCTTATTTGTTCTGTAATGATGAATTTGTATACATGTGAAATTGATACATGTTTATGATTACCCTGCTGTACATTGTCCTGCATTACATCATTTTGTAATTTTAATTATGAATGGTGTATATCATTGACTAAGGGTTATGACTTCTCCAAATAGGGGGAGATTGTTGGGTACATTGGTTAAATGTACCTGATTTGAAGAAGCCTCACCCAACTCAATGATATACATCATAATGTATTTGATGTATGTTGAGTTTACTTGTGCAGGTTATGTAATTACTGGACTGAAGCAAAAAGTTTCTAAGTCCATGTGTCGACACCCAGAGGGAAAGTGTCGACACTCAAGAAGACTTGTGTCGACACCCAGACAAGCAGTGTCGACACTTGGAGTCATTGTATCGACACCTGGGATGCAGAGTCGACACCAGACAGAAGTGTCGACACTTGGAGCTGTGTCGACACTCAGTGAAGAAAAGTGCAGACAGAAAGTGTCGACACAAGGAGCTATGTCGACACCCAGTGAAGCTGTGTCTACACCAGAAAGTGTCGACACTTGGAGCTGTGTCGACACTCAGCAAAAGTCAGCAGAAACTAAGTCAAAGTGTCGACACCAAGAACAATGTGTCGACACACAACAAGAAGAGTCAGCACTTGAAGAAAGTGTCGACACCAAGAACAAAGTGTTGACACTCAACAGAAGAGTCAACACATGAAGTAAGTGTCGACACCTAGAATAATATGTCGACACTCAGCTGAAGACTCTACAATTGAAGAAAGTGTCGACACATGGAGCAGTGTCGACACTTAGCAAAGAACAGCAAGATCGTCAAATTATTCTAAGTACAAGTGTCGACACTAAGGGAATGTGTCGACACTCAGCTGAAGTCTCAACAGAAGAATCAAGTGTCGATACAAGGAGCTGTGTCGACACTCAGCAAGTATCAACATAGAAGACTATGTGTCGACACCAAGAAGCAGTGTCGACACTTAATAGATTCAACACAAGAAGTTTGTGTCGACACAAAGGAGATGTGTCGACACTTAGAAGAATTCAGCAAGTTATAGAAGATCAAGTACTTGTGTCGACACTCAATTTCAGTGTCGACACATGAAGAAGAATCTGTGTCGAGACATACAAGAAGTTGTGTCGACACCTTGTAGACTTGTGTCGACACTTACACAACTTGTGTCGACACTTGGCCTATAAGTGTCGACACTTAAAAGACAGAAAGTCTCGACACTATCAGACAGTTAGAGATTTTCAAGAATTGACTGGATGACTTGACAGCTGCCGTTCCAGCCGGTCTACAGCACCTGTCAGAGATGTCAGAATTCAGTTATGGACCGCACCAGCCGGTTACCATGGAGAAGGCCTATAAATAGGCTCATACAGTTTACAGAAACTGTTGTTCAGATTATTGTTCAATAGTTATTGAAGTGGTACACATAGTATCAACACAAGAAGATCTAGCCGTCCAAGTGTAGATCTAAGAAGTTAGAGAGAGAGGGCTCCATCCAAGAAATCAGCCTTTGGAACTAGGCTGAGAAGAAGGGTTCAGATTTATTCTGGATCTTAAGAAGCAGAGATCAAGGATCAACTGCAGGAGGATTCATTCGTATTCAGTTCTACTCAAGAAGCTTTGAAGAAAGCTAAGTCAGATTGAATCCAGCTGAGTTCTTCCAAGAACTCATCAAGAAACTCTCAACTCCCCTCTCTTGTTTCTGAGTTGTTGAGTTAATATTTGTAATTCATTTTTATCTTGTAGGATCCTTTGGATCTGAGTGAATTGTAAGCCTGTAATTATAAAAGCTGAGGGTAGGGCTTGAGAGCCTGAGTGTAGGAGATTGAAATCTCTGAGTGTAGGCCTTATTGGCTGAGTGTAGGCCTTGTTGGCTGAGTGTAGGCCTTTGTGGCTGAGTGTAGGCTTTGGGATAAAGCTGAGTTGTAAGGCTTTGGGCCTGAGGTGTAGGAACCAATTTTGGGTTCTGAGACAGTGGAGAAGTTTGGCCGAATCTAGTACACTGCTAGATAGGCGAAGGGGGAAAGTGGATGTACCCAAAGCTTGGGGAACCACTATAAAACACTGTGTCTGCTGTGCTGTGATTGTGTTTTTGCTGTGTGATTGCTGTGATAAAGTAGAGTAGATTCTGTGATATAACTGTTTGCTGCCATTAAAGTTTAAAAAGGATTAGGTCACCTATTCACCCCCCCCCTCTAGGTGTTTAGGTACCATATCTTTCAGTCGAACTCTCCTGTTTTGGACAGAAGTGGGCGAGAAGCCGTTGCTCGGACCAGAAGTGCTGGAGGATATGAGTACTTCAGTAAGGCACATTCGTGAAAAGCTAAGGTTAGCTTAGGAGCGATACGAGAAGTATGCAAACCAGTGCAGAGTTGA
This sequence comes from Platanthera guangdongensis, assembly GCA_039583875.1. Classification (NCBI taxonomy): domain Eukaryota; kingdom Viridiplantae; phylum Streptophyta; class Magnoliopsida; order Asparagales; family Orchidaceae; genus Platanthera; species Platanthera guangdongensis. The sequence continues at coordinate 29,541,583 of CM077149.1, read as the reverse complement.
CCTGGAGTTTGCGGTTGGGGACATGGTGTTTTTGAAGGTCTCCCCGATGCCGGGTGTTAAAAGATTTGGAAGAAACCATAAGCTAGATCCCAGGTATGTGTGGCCTTTTCCGATTTTGGAGCGCATTAGAGTTTCTGCCTATAGACTAGAGTTGCCTGATTCTTTCCCTGGTGTTCACGACGTGTTTCACGTGAGCCAGTTGCGAAAGTGTGTCCACAGTGAGCGACATGTCCTTATATCAATACCCCGGTTGCAGCCTAATCTCTCATATGTTGAAGAACCTGTCCGTATTCTAGAGACGCAAGACCGTGTGCTAAGAAAGAAAACAAGTCCAATGGTTAAGGTCCTCTGGCGAAATCAGGATGCAAGAGGTGCAACTTGGGAATTGGAATCCGCGATGAGAGAATCTCATCCTCGGCTGTTCTCTTAATCTCTCTGGTTAGTATTCTAGTTTCAAGAATTCTTCTGTATTGTCTCGTTCTCTGTCCTCTTATTTCGTTTGTGTTTCCAGTTTCGGGACGAAACTTCCTTTTTGGAGGGGTGACTGTAACACCCCTGCTTTTTTCGGCATTATTGTCTCCCCTGGTTGGCATCTTTGTGACGTAAGGGCGTTACTCTAGCGTTCAGTTGGTGGCGCGTCGCCGTTAGTGCGCTTTCCGCGTCTCTTCGATTCAGTCGGCTGAATTCTTGAATTCTTGAATTCGTCGAACCAACCTTGCTATGTTTGATTTTATCTTATTTTATTCTCTGGGTTCGACGATCGTCGAGCGGAGCTCGACGATCGCTTTCCTTTCTGGTCACTGTCTGGGTTCGATGATCATCGAGCTCCGCTCGACGATTGTTAGTTTTTCGGGGCGTTGTTTCTAGGTCAACGATCGTCGAGCTCCACGATTGTCGTGCTGAGCTCGACGAGTCGTCGAGTGGAGCCGTCTGGTGTCGACACAATGTGTCGACACCTCTGGCTGTCAGGTGTCGACACTGCTGTGTCGACACTGCCGGCCGGTGTCGGCACAGTGTGTCGACACCGCTGGCTGTCGAGTGTCGACACTGTTGTGTCGACACTGCCGGCCGGTGTCGACACAGAGTGTCGACATCGCTGGCTGGCGGGTGTCGACACTGCTATGTCGACACAGGTGTGTCGACACCGCTGGCTGGCGGGTGTCGACACTTCTGTGTCGACACTGCCGGCTGGTGTCGACACAGGTGTGTCGACACCGCTGGCTGGCGGGTGTCGACACTGCTGTGTCGACACTGCTGGCTGGTGTCAACACAAGTGTGTCGACACCGCTGGCTGTCGAGTGTCGACACTGCTGTGTCGACACTGCCGGTTGGTGTCGACACTATGTGTCGACACCGCTGGCTGGCGGGTGTCGACACTACTGTGTTAACACTACCGGCTGGTGTCGACACTGCTGTGTCGACACTGCCGGCTGGTGTCGACACAGGGGTGTGGACACCGCTGTTCTGTAGTGTGTCGGCACCGCCGGGCCGGTGTAACTGAACCCGGTTCTTTCGGCTGTTTAGTATTTATACCCTGCTTCTTCTTATCTTTAGCCGACCTAGGTTTCTCCTGCTTTCCGTCCCAGAGCGGCGTGTGCGGAGAAGTTTGCCGTCCGTGCCTCTCCAGGCGATCACCGACGGAGCTCCGGTGCTCGGTTTTTCCCGCCGATCGTGGATCTGGAAGACTCTCGTCGAGAGCTACGCCCTCGGGGTAATTTCTTCCCCGTTCCTCGAGTTTTTCTTGCTAGGGTTTTCGGCCTTAACCGTTTCTCCAGTCATCTTTCGTCCAGATTTCGGCTCCTATCGCGACGCGTGGAGATTTGGAGAGTTTTTCCGGTAAATCGAGGCAAGTAGTGTCCTTGCTTTTCCTTTTGTTCTTGATTCTAAATTCCAACCTTCCTTTCTGTTTCTACACTTGTTGAGTTTATCATATTTCGACGGTAAAGATACTTGTTCTGAACTCCTAACTTGTTTTCCCCTCTATTTCTGGAATTTGTGACTTGATGTCCCTTAAGTTTTAAGTCTCAAAATCTTGCTGTTCTTTGAAACGCCCTTATACAGCCCATTTGGTCGGCTATCCCTTGAATTTATGGTGATGAATAAGTATAAATGAACACTGCTTGTATTAATATGTAACTAAGGAAATTCAGATGAACTATGCGCGTTGGGGTCCTCCCTCGGCATAGTGTTTTATATTCAGATGAACTATGCGCGTTGGGGTCCTCCCTCGGCATAGAGTTTTATATTCAGATGAACTATGCGCGTTGGGGTCCTCCCTCGGCATAGTGTTTTATTTTCAGATGAACTATGCGCGTTGGGGTCCTCCCTCGGCATAGTATTTTATACTCGGATAGGCTGTGCACGTTGGGGTTCCTCCCTCGGCATGGTAATTACTAATGAAAGATTGGACTTCGGTTGCTGTTGCTTGCTCTTTCTTTTGTTGTATATATAATGCTTAGCATTTCTTGCTCGGCTAGTCTTACTGTTGCTCATTTTTTTTACCCTGTTGACCGTTTTGTTGCAGTCACCTTTTCTTTCATTCTCCTCTACTTAGAGGTTTGTGTAGTCTGCTTTTACTCTTGCTCTACTTGTGACTTGCTTCTGAGGTGTTCTTCTTTTGAATTCCTCAGGATCAGAGCTGTAGCAGGTTTAGCTGACAGACTTGGGCTTCTGGTGCTGCTGGTTCTCGTGGCTGTTTGTTTCCACCTCTGAGTTTGAGGTAGTTGTCTTGATTAGACTTGGTTGTTTTTCTTCTTTCTATGGGTTCGTGTCAGTTGTTGACGCCCATAGACTTTAGCTTTTCTGTGTTAGACTGCTTGCTGCTCTCACTATTGTTTCTTTTTACCTGATGGTTCTTGCTCTTCTGGGAAGGATTTATGCTAGGGTGCATTCTAGTTATTTTAAACCCTAAAATGTTACTATATGTACTCATGCATTTCATGTTTGTAAAACTAAAGCACTATTTTTCCTTATAGCGGAAAGACTACCTTTTTTATGTATACTATATTCACCTTAGAGTCGTGCATGCCATGGGCCGTCCCCCGGGGACACTTATGCTCGTTTAGGGTGTCAACTTAATTGAACCAAAGTATTTTTCTGTTGCGTATAAATATACTGTTATCTGTGGACTAGTTGTTCCACCGTGCCGAGGGATGCGGTCTTTCAACATAACTGTTTTCTACCATAATTAATTCAACGTTTTTCCTTAAAAACAAAGGTCTGGAGTTTCGCCTGAGCACGTGCAGTTATCCCCTGCACGACGTGGCATCACGACACGTGTTTTCTCTTGCTCTGATACGATTTCACCGTTGAGAAAATGCGGGTTGTGACAGTGTCCTAGGCCGTGTGCCTCGATCCAGGCACGATCATCGAACACAGAGACTCACACGGGCTCAGACACGCCCGTGTACCACCTGACACACCCGTGTCGGGTCCCTCGACACGCCCGTCACCGGGTGGGGGGGGGGGGTGTCGCGCATAACCGCCACGCCAACTGACACGACCCAACTGAACACGGGTACTGACATGGGTAGGCACACGCCCGTGTCATCCAGCCATGTTCCTGTCCGTGTCCTTCTTGGGATGACAATGGCCAAAACACCAGCCAGACACGGCCTTGGACACGCCCGTGTCCTAGGCCGTGTACCCCTATGCAGGCACCAAAAATCCCTTTTACGCGACTGACTCAAATACAATTTTCGGGGCGTTACACCGCGCATCGTTTAGAAGGGCAAAAAAGAGAAAAGCACGGGAAATCCTGAGAAGGATTGCAAGATACACTACTCTCTTGCCTCGGGTACAATCATCACTGATCAATGAGATTAGTTGTGGCAAGTGGACTATTGCTTGTATGTAGAAAGATCAGTGGAGTTGTGTGATCCCGCGAAGGCACAGATCAAGAGTACTAGAGAGTGTTCGGCCATCACAGTTGTGAGATGATCGAAGAGACAAGGCTACGCTTGATCGCCATTGCTTGTCAAGCAAAGATCACCATAACTGTAATGTATCCTTAACGAAGCATAGCAGAGCTAACACATAGGGCCTGCCTAGCACACACTCTGTATTAGATGTCCGGACAGGATCCAAAGTCCCGTATTCCACAGCATGAGAGTTGGATATCCCCTACTACACATTTTCGAAAACTCCTCGCAATATGTGGTCATTGTGGCCTTACGCCGGAATCAAATCCCGAGGGGGCATATAGCGAGACTCGATGATAACTCATTGGTGTAGCGTTTTTTTTGGCAAAGAGAAAATAGAGGAAGAAGCATTACAAAAAGGGAATTGTGTCAGTACGGGATCCCTGAGGTAAACTTTTTTGAAATGCATGAAGGAGCACTTAGAAGTGCATTGAAATGAAACTTTTTTAAAGGGTCGGAGTAGAGATAACCCATCATGGTTGTGAAAAAACGTTGAAGAACAATGAAGTCCTTTGTCGGCTTAGAATAGTCTTCCAAGCGAGCCCTCGTCATCGGCATCAAAGGTTTAAATGGCTTTGCGAACAACAAGGAGAGGGTGATCTTCGACTAGGCTCACGCCTCTTGAGCTGCAAGGAATGTCTGCAACTTTTTTCCCTTTGAGGTTGCTGGATCAGGGCGATCTTCGTTGGGAAGCAGGTCACGCATCTTACCATGTCGGAGCATCCTTTGCATCAGTTGGCAGAGTGCTCGACAGTTCTCATTCAGGTGGCCTGACTCTTTGTGGAATTCGCAATAAGGTTCTGAGTCTCTTGATCTTTGATCAGCTGGTCGATAAGGCTTTTTGTAGTTAGCCTTATCTTTCATGATTTGGTTTACTTCTTGCATGGCTTCATATAGTTCGGAATCATGCAAGTCATCATCTTACTGATGGTAAACTGCAGCTATTTGTGAAGATGAAGCTGGTGGTAGTAATGGGTCCCGAGTACGATCATGGTCCTAGAAGGGATATTGATGACGCTGAAACCTTCTTCCCTTCCTTGAGTGAGTTGGGAAATCATTGCGAGGAGACCTTGGAGGCTACTTATGAGAAGGATATTTCTTTGATATAAGCTTGGATACGAAGCCTGGGTTACTCTTTTTGCCTCAGATGTATGAGTTGGCTAAGGCAATCAACTCTTGGTACGTTCTCGGTGCTCAGACATTGACTTCAAACTTGAGAGGCCCTTCACAAAGATCGTGGATAAGAGCCACTCGATACATTTCTTGACCAAGAATCTCGAAGTCCAAGATTTCTCTTTGGAATCGATCAACAAACTGATACCAAGTCTCGTTCTCACGTTGCTTAATCTCAAAGAGGGCTTCAGGACCGCCTTTTCTCTTGATTGAAGTAGAAAATCTGAGAAAGAACTCCCTTTGCAGATCAGCAAAGGAAGTGATGGAGTGAGGGTGAAGACCAAAGAACAAGTCCCTCACTTGCCCATCAAAGGTTGTGATAAGGAGCTTGCACTTAGTTGCATCTGAAAGAGTTTTGAGAGCAACGACTGATTCGAAAGCTTGTAGATGCTTTACTGGATTAGTCTCTCCAGTGAAGATTTGCAACCAAGGCTCTCTGAAGTTAGCTAGAGTAGATTCGTGACGAACATTCTCTGTAAAGGGTGACGACTTTTCCTGTTCTCCTACAACATAAGGTTAAAAGGGAGCATTAGCTGTAGCTGCAAAAGAAGTAGGAGGATAAAAGAGAAAAGTTGTTGCAGGAGTAAAGGCAGGAGCTGAAGGGTAAGGATGACTTCCCTAAAAGTGGAGGAATCTTGCAGGACTTCCAGGCTGCTTCCCGGAAGAAGTTTTGACGAGTTGTGATAACTTCTAAAAAAAAGTTATCGAGGCCATTATTTCCGACATATTACGCGGCTATTCCGACACAAATAAGTCTAAAGGTTATAAAAATGAAAGTAAAAGTTTATGTATTCAATTCAAGGCTAATTAGGTCTATTTCTATTGTATTCTTACTACATGCGCAAGAGGAATTTGCTTGGGAATGAAAATCTGCCAAATATCAAAATCTGGGAAAAAGGTTGCAACACTGAGAGAAAAAAGATTGCAACGTCTCCTGGACAGTTTTTAAGGGGAAAAAGAACACAGAATAAGAGCGAATTGGGTGGATCCAAAGGAGAGAAAAAAGGGGGACTTGTCTTGGAGAAGAAGAACTAGGGCACACCGGATCTTGGAGGCGGACTGGTTTTGCACACATCGGAGAACGAATTCCTACTTTGTTTTGCATTTCTCTCACCATGTTCTATAAGATCTTTCTTGTTTGGTGGCATGTTCTCTCCATCGTGATGAACTAACTTGTTTTAATCTTATATTGTGAGAGTACTATGTCTTTTGTGATGACAAATTCTTAATTATCTTTAGTTATGAATGTTTGGTGATTGTTTGTATTGAATCTATGATCTTTAATTCGAAATCTTTGGCCAAGACTTCATCTTTTTACTACGCTTCATAAATCGAGAGATGAGTTGCGTAAGAATATCGTAGAGTCGGTATAGCATTTGAAGGGAGAAAGAGATTTCCCCTTGGTGATAGAAGCTTTGTTTTTCGATCTTTATGCGGGTCTTGTTTCACCTACGGGGTAGCAGAGAACTAGGGAATTTCGATATCGAGAGGTACGGATTTCTTCTCTAAAATTGTTTCCAGACATTACACCACTCATCATCAAAAAACTATATTCATGGGTTGTTATATTAGACTTAGGAAATCATGATACAAGATTATCTTTTGATAACTTGTAACCAAGTATTTCTCTCCCGGATCTTTAGTTTCTTTCTAGTAATTAGAAGTTTATTTTAAGATTCTAATATTCTGAAACCATAATCTTATTCTTATTGAATTAAAAGAAAAGGCACAACTAGTACTTGCCAGCACTGAATTCACCATCTCCTCGAGGGAACGATCCTTACTTACTATTTATTAGTTGACACGGTACGTCCACTTGCGGTTAATTGCGTGTAGCATTTTTTGGCGTATCAAGTTTTTGGCGCCGTTGATGGGGAGGTGTGACGTATTTAGTGTTTTATCTCTTGCAATATTAGTTAAACCCGAGTATTTAGAGCTCAAGTTCTTATTTTGTTACTTTATCTTGTATTGTTTGTGTTGTTACTGCTATCTATAATTCTGTTCGTGCATGTACAGACATCGAACTTCTGAACTTTTGCCTTTTAATTCAGAAATAGAGCGTATATGTAGGCAAAACAGAAAACTTTGTAGAACGTTGAAAATTATTCATCAAGAGATGGATAATAACGATCACGAGAATAAGAATAATCACGAAGGACAAGTGGACCATAATGGTCAAGGCGCTGCGCCACGAATGACGTGTCGCGATTATAATACACCTTTAAGAGGAGGTTTACACTTTAGTATCGCGGGACCTGCATGTACAACCCCGTATTCGCGAATAGTGGGCCCCAAACAAGGCAAGCACATTTTTAAGCTTTTTGGAGATTTTGCACTCTCGGTGGACAATTTTGGCTCTGTCTTGGAAACATACTAGTAGGGGGAGGAAGAATCAACATCTTCCCCCGTGCCCTTTAGAGTGGCAGGTGCAGCAAGATGGCCGACACTCCCCCTGGCGTGCTAGGTGCGAGGTGGGATGGCGGGACTGGCTGGAGACCAGGATCCCTCCCCCGACACCCTGGCCTTGGGCAGGGGCGAGACCGGGCACCCGGCCCTCTCGCCCCAAGCGGCGAGCCCGCGGGGCGAGACCGGGAAGCCGACCCTCTCGCCCCAGGCGGCGAGCCCGCGGGGCGAGACCGGGCAGCCAGCCCTCTCTCCCCAGGGGGCGAGCCCGCTGGGCGAGATCGGGCAGCCGGCCCTATCGCCCCAGGAGGCGAGCCCGCGGGGTGAGACCGGGCTGCCGGCCCTCTCTCCCTAGGCGGTGAGCCCATGGGGCGAGACCGGGCATTCGGCCCTCTCGCCCCAGCCAGCGAGCCCGCGGGGCGAGATCGGGCGGCCAGCCTTCTCGCCCCAGGATGTTACACCATGGAGGGTTCGCCCTCCGCCCCCTAGACCTCTGTGGACCCTGCGGTTTTACCATTTTGCCCTGGGGGGGAATTACCCCTTTACCCCCCCGACGTGTTTGTTTTTTATTGGCCCGAGGTATATTGGGCGTAAGGGTATTTCGGTCATTTTGGCACATGGGATTTGAAAAACTATAAATAGACCCCCTTGGGTGCCTTTGAAGAGGAATTTTCCTTGCTTCCTCCTCCCTTAGCTTCTTCTTGGTAGAGTAGAGAGAGCTCCTTCAAGGCACCCTAGCTCGAGCATTGGCTAGGGAGGGGAAGTGCTCAGGTAGCCTTCCGGGTGTGAGGTGGGACCTCCGCGCTAGAGACGAGGTTCTGTTCCTAGCTCCTTGGTCCTTTGGTCCGTGACGTTCTCTTGAGTGTAGTAGGTGTGAGGTCACCCCTCTTTTGGGACCCCGAACTCCACAGAGGCCATTTTTGGCTTCAACACTTTTGGTGCGATGAGCGTGGAGAGTGACCAGCACAGAAGATCTCAAGAGAGTGTCATGACGGGAGGTCAGGGAGGTGGTGATGATCTCGGCGAGCTCCCCAGCCCAGGACCCTTTGTGGGGAGGCAAGAGTTCATGGCCTCCATCCAAGGCATCATGGAGATGCTGCGAAGCATTGCTCCTCAGGGTGGCAGCTCCACCCCAACCCCTTAGGATCTATCTCCCCTCCCTCGTGACGAGTCGACTCCCAGCGGTCTAGGCGAGATGACCCCAGCCGGGGGAGAAGGAAGTGCACCAGGAAGAATGCCAGGGAAGGAGAGGATGGGAGATGGGGTCGAGCGAGACCTCATCGGTCGGGAGCTGTTCTCCAGCCCGGTAAGTGCCAACCTCCCAGGCAAGCAGGTCGTGTAAGTGGACCAGGCGAGACCCCCCCTCAGGGGGTCACCCTTCAGCGAGCTGATCATCTCAGCTCCCGTTTCTGAGGGGTTCAGGGAGCCAGACATGCGTACTATACCGGGAAGGATGACCCCGTCCAACATCTACAGTGGTTCGAGGATACCGTCTCCATCAGGCCGATGAAGGATGCCTTCAAGTGTCGCCTCTTTGCGATCACGTTGAAGGAGAAGGAAAGGGACTGGTTCCATCAACTCCCTCCAAGGTCGATCTATGGGTTCGAGGACTTGAGCCGGAGCTTCCAGCTCCGCTTGTCCACCTCCAAGATGAGGAAGATGAGTCCTGAGTCCATCTTCCTGATAAGACAGGGGGCCGAGGAGTCGCTTGCCTGTTATGTAGACAGGTTCCAAGAGGAGATGCTGGAGGACCAGGAGATGCCAGGGTATGCTCTCCATATGGCCTTCACCGTTGGGCTGAAGGAGGGCTTCTTCAAGTTAAGCTTGACTCAGAAGGCCCCCTTTCCTTCGAAGAGCTGATGGAAAGGGCGGCATAGGAGATTGCCATGGAGGCAGCTAACCCGGCATTTGTCAAGAGGTTGGCAAAGTTAACAGAGACAGAGTCGAAGGAGCGAGGAGGCTCGAGACATTAGGAAGGAAGAAGGAGAGAGGAGCAGAGAGCTCAGGGGTTCCAGGGATAGTAGGTTCCGGAACCAGGATGGAGGCAGCAGGGAGGACCTGCCCAAGGTCCAGGAAGAGCTCTCATCCAAGGAGGGGGGAACTTTCATGGGAACCAAGGGAGGAATAACTTCCAGAGGCAATAACCAAGGCAGCTCTTGCCCCCGCCATAACAAGCCTTATCAATATGAGGGGGAAGAGGTAATAGGAGAGAACGCCCAGCCCGCCGAAAGAGGGGAGAAAGAACATTGTTGTACTGTTACTTCCACCAGGTGGAGGGGCACGCCACGGCTATCTGCCCTGAGTTCCTGGAGGTAAGAGGGGCGAGAGGCCCAGCCCAGCCGCAGCCGCCGGTGCGGGTAGAAGAGGTTCTACCCGGAGAAGGGGGTGATGATATATGCGAGGACCGGGTCGACGTGGGAACCCGAGGTGGTATAGGAGTGATCCACGGTGGAGTGGGGGTTGAGGCCACTCGGAAGGCAAGCCTCCATGTAATGTACTGAAGGAGTGTCCCCTCAACCTCTCAGACCCCGCCCACAGAGGAAAAGATCACCTTCTCGGTGAAGGACCTGCTGGATCATGAAGATCCGTTCTGTGATGCGCTGGTCATCCAGACAGCCATCGAAGGCTACACCGTCTCCTGGATCCTGGTTGACAATGGAAGCTTCGTCAATGTCATTTTCAAGAAGGCGTTTGACGAGATGAAGGTGGATCCAAGGAGGGTGTTGGCCTCGGACTGACCCCTGTTCGTATTATCAGGGGAGAGGAAGGAGGTCGAGGGTGGAGTGGGGATCCTAGTAAAATTGGGGGGAGTCTCAAGGAACTGACAGTTCATCATTGTTGACGCTCCAAGCAGCTACAATGCCATCTTCGGAAGGCCACTATCAGCGCCTTCCATTGCGAGCCATCTTCTTTCCACCAATGCCTCAAGTTCAGCTCCGGAGCGATCCAGGTCAGAGTCAACAGTGACTCGAGGATGGCAAGGCAGTGCTACGTCACGACCGTCAACACCATCTCTTGGTTGGCCAATGCAGAGGAGATGAAGAAGGTCATGGAGAGTTTAAGAAAGCTAGAAGTGTCCGAGGAGAAGGAATCGGAAGACGGCCATCATGCCCAGGACCCCTGAGAGAGCCTCGCCTCACGGTAGTTTTTTCCCTTTTCTTGTCTTGTAACAAGTGCTACCCCTAACCAGCTGAAGTCAGGGGACCATGTAACTCATACTTTTCCCCGTTTGAGGATGTAGGATTTGGTAAGGTTTGACTGAGATGCTTAGTCCTTTTGCTCCGAGACGGTCCCACTACCTAGGCTCTCACTAGCTGGGCAGGGTTGGTGGTACCTCTCGTGGATGCCTAGAGGTCTCACCTCGAGATGGATTCCGTGGCCAGGCTCCTACTAGCTGGCAGGGCTGGTTGATCTCTCGTGGTAGCTCAAGTACTTTGCTCCGACGATGATTCCGCGGCCAGGATCCCACTAGCTGGTAGGGCTGGTTGATCTCTCGTGGTAGCCCAAGTCCTTTGCTCCGATGATGATTCCGCGGCCAGGATCCCACTAGCTGGCAGGGCAGGTTGATCTCTCGTGGTAGCCCAAGTACTTTGCTCCGATGATGATTCCGCGGCCAGGCTCCCACTCGCTGGTGATGAGTCCACTTTATATACCTATTTTCAGACTCATCTGGGCTAGTTTTCACGCGGTTGCACTTCACTTTTAGTTCTTTATCGTTCCTATTTCTTCTAATCTTTATTTCCATAGAAAGTGCACATTTATGCCCGTGGTTGTGTATTTTGTTATTTTTATAGTTTGTACTCCCTTTTGTGATTGTCTGGAATGTTTGCACAGATTAGTGATTTGTTTTTCCTATCGGTACAGGGGTCGTGTGCGTGTTCCGGGATGGTTGTGAAATAGGAATACTGCGCACGATCAGGGGATATAATGCGCACGACCACTGGTCGTGCGCCCCTGATCGTGCGCACTACTCTACATTTTACAGAATCAGCATGGGGTAAGCGCACGACCACTGGACATAATGCGCACGACCTGCGGTCGTGCGCCACTGATCGTGTGCATTGATTCCTCTTTTCTGGAGTCCTGTCTGGGGTAATCACAAGACCATTCGACTTAGTGCGCACGACCACTGGTCGTGCGCCACTACTCGTGCGCGTTATCCCAGTTCTTCTTCCTGATAATCCATGACAGTGCGCACGAGCACAGGACATAGTGCGCACGACCACTGGTCGTGCGCCTGTGATCGTGCGCATTATTCATTTCTGCTTTCGTATAAATAGTGCAGGTCTCGCCCTAATTCAAGAGAGGATCCGGAGCTCGACATTTCTCCGCCGTTTTCCGCCTTCTCCGCCGTTCCCCTTCATCTTCCACCCTAGGGAGGTGCTCCGGGCAAGCTTTCACCGACAAATCCAAGCCGGAGCTTCCTCTCGGCCTTCTCCTTCATCCGTGAGCTTCAAGTAAGGTTTGACGCCATAGCCATCAAGCAAAGGAAAGCTAGCAAACTTCGTCCGCTATCGTGAGACGAAGAAGACGGGCCATTGGAAGGTGGTGACAGCCCTTCTCTACCCCGGACGCAGTTGAGGACCGAGCTTGGACGCGAAATGACAACCCGACGATTCCAACCGTGAATCCTCAGCAAGACTTCGGATTCGGTCGATCTCTTGACTTGTTCTTGCTTTATTGTTGAATATTGGTGTTTAACTTTATTTATATTGATGAAGTATGCTTAGTTTGTAAAACGTTTTTATACAATTATGTCTATGTGATTGTATGTTTTCGTTATTTACTTGAGTTGCGCCATATTCCATCCACCACCATCCACCCTTGCCGCACTAGCAATTGCTAGTGGCGTGCATTACGAAGAGGTGCCCACGACCCTCATTCTACCATTCTCACCACCTCATCTGCAAGCCTACTCATCCATCCGCCTAGCGATTCGGTGCATAGCGGCCCGACTAGTCTTCCATCCCGCCTGGTGAAGCATCGCATAGCGGCGTTGAATAGGAGTAGTTGATAGCCTTTTATTTTCTGTTTCCGCAATCAAACCCGCCTTAGTTAGCTCCGACCTGAGGACTTCAATCTCAAGTCCTCCTTGAAACTAACTCCACCTTACTGTGTTCCTTGTGAGATCGATACTTGGGAAAACCCCCATTTTATATTACTTGTGCGACCGGTTCACTACCGTGATTTTAAGCATCATATTTTGGCGCCGTTGCCGGGGATCGAACCCGGGTCACCCGCGTGACAGGCGGGAATACTCACCACTATACTACAATGAACGGTTGAGCTTTGTACCATTCCTTACGTCTTGTCCTCACTAGCCCCGTTGTGCCTACCCTTCTTTTGATTCAGCTCCACCTTCATTCACCAAAGCCCCATAGCCTATCCTAGTCGCACACCCAAGTCGAGTTTAGTGTTTTATATTTTCATGTTGGGATGTGATGTGGTGTTATTATTTATGAAAATGTGGAAATGCTCCCAAGTTTATATCTGCTGAATTGTGCAAATAAAATGAAGAAAAAGAAAAAAAAGAGAAAAATATTTGTAAAGAAAAAAAAAGAAGTGAAAAGAAAAAGTTTAAATTGAAAATCTTTATGGAAATGTGATTATATTTAGAGTAGGCGGTGCACACACCCATTTGTTAAAAGTTAAAGTCTGGAGGTGTGGTGCACCCGCATTTATTTTGGTTAGCTGATGGATTCTTTCTTTGATTGCTCATTTGGGTTAGGTGCATAACCTTCCTTTTTATCATTGTTTACCTCACCATAACCCAAACCCCGTGATTATCCTAAAGTACTACGGATTTGCGCTTGAGTCTAACTAGTGCCGTGGAGAGAGTGTGAAAGGGCAAGCGTATGGTCCCCGACAATGGTGGATTCCTTTGGAGGTGATCCTGAGCCCCGATCTTTGGCAAAGCTCACCTTAGTGGTCTGCCTACTTTCTTCCTTTGTGTGACCGATTGATTCACCGTGATTCTATTTTTGAGTAGTAATAGAATTTTGATGCGCACTGTGAAAAATATAAACTATCCTGCATACTTAGAAATTTTCTCTATTGTATTTTTACGCACGCGAGCATGCGACTTCGCATGGTACTTTGTTTTTCAATTTCTTTGTTAGCTAGTAATTTTCCATATCTGCTTAGATTTTGTTTGCTCGGGACGCGCAAATAGTTAAGTCTGGGGGTGTGATGAGTCCATTTTATATACCTATTTTCGGACTCATCTGGGCTAGTTTTCACGCGTTTGCACTTCACTTTTAGTTCTATATCGTTCATATTTCATCTTGTCTTTATTTTCATAGGAAGTGCACACTTAGGCCCAGCGTTGTGTATTTTTGTACTTTTATTATTTATACTCCTTATTCTGCTCGTCTGGAATGTCTGCACATATCAGTGATTGGTACAGGGTTCGTGTGCGTGTTCCGGGGATGTTTGGAAGCAGGAATACTGCGCATGCTCACTGGATATAGTGCGCACGACCACTGGCCGTGCGCCACTGCTCGTGCGCAATGTTCCCTGATTTCCAGAATCTGCCTGGGGTATGCGCACTATCACTAGACACAGTGCGCACGACCACTGGTCGTGCGCCACTGATCGTGTGCATTGATTCCATATTTTTCCAAAATCTGCCTGGGGCAAACGCACTACCACTAGACATAGTGCGCACGACCACTGGTCGTGCGCCACTGGTCGTGTGCACTATAATTTCTGCAATCTATAAATTCGCAGGTTCCGCCCTAATTCGGGATCGCTCATTTTTCCTCCGCCGTTTTCGTCTCCGAGGAGGGATTCCGTCGTCCTCCTTCAATCTCCACACTAGGGAGGTGCTCCGGGCAAGCTTTCACCGCCAAATCCAAGCCGGAGTTTCCTCTCGGCCTCCTCCTTCATCCTTAAGCTTCAAGAAGGGCTTGACCTAGCTTTCTCCATCAATCAAGGGGAAGTTGTGCCATCCTCCACCGGATTGTGACACGAAGAGGACGGCCATTGGAAGGTGGTGATAGCCCTTCTCTACCACGGACGCAGTTGCGGACCGAGCTTGGACGCGGATTGACAACCCGACGATTCCAACCGTGAATCCTCAGCAAGGCTTCGGATCCGGTAGATTTCGCACACTTTTCTTCTCTTGTTGTTGACAGTTTAGTTGAAATCTTTGTATTTGATGAAGCTATGCTTAGTGTAATATACGTTTATCTGTAATCATGTCTATGTGATTGTATATTTTCGTTATATTTACTTGAGGTGCGCCTATTTGTCCATCCACCATCCATCCGCCCTTGCCGCACTAGCAATTGCTAGTGGCGTGCGTAGCGAAGAGGTGCTCACGACCCTCATTCCGCCGTTCTAACCACCTCATCCGCAAGCCTACTCGCCCATGCACCTAGTGATTCGGTGCATAGCGGCCCGACTAGTCTTCCATCCCGCCTGACGAAGCATCGCATAGCGGGGTTGCATAGGAGTAGTTGATAGCCTTTTATTTTATGTTTCCGCAATCCAAACCCCCCTAAGTTAGCTCCGACCTGAGGACTTCAATCTCAAGTCCTCCTAGAAACTAACTCCACCTTACTGTGTTCTTTGTGAGATCGATACTTGGGAAAACCCCCATTTTATATTACTTGTGCGACCGGTTCACTGCCGTGATTTTTAGCATCAAGTTTTTGGCGCCGTTGCCGGGAACACAGTCGTGTGAGTTTGTGGAGAGGGAGATAGTAGATTGAAGCCCTTTTTCCATTTGTGCATATCATTTTTTTTATTTGCTTTGGTTTTTAGAATTTTTATATTGCTTATTTCTTTTTTTCCCTTTTCTGATTTTTGATTTAGATAGCAGATCCGTGTTATTTTCATTTTAGCTGTGTAGTACTTTTTCAGCAATTATTTTTGTTCGCGATGGATCCTGATGCTGAGTGTCGTATCCTTGACACTTTGCGCCGATCCATCGATGCCATTGCTGTTATGAATGTCGAGCATTGCATTCGGTGCAAGCCTTCTCCCTCTGAGGGCTTGTGCACAACTACCTCCCGTTCGCGGAAGACTGTTGTGGACAAGCCTACTAGGGTGTTGCCTGGCACATACACTGACATAACGCACTTTGCTCATTCTTTACCCGTTGAGATTACTGAAGAATCTCTGGCCGCATACAGCTCTTTCATGGGTCCCTCGATCCCTTTTTACGAGCTTTCCTTGAGTGATGATGATCACTCTGGTGTTAGCCAACAAAAAGAGGATCAAGAACTCATGGACGCTCCTGTATGGGACGATGAGATTGTTCCGATCGTCGATGGGGTGGCGTCAGCGAATGATTTTGCGATGGGGCCTGCTCATTCAGTGCTTGATTTTGAGAGCAGCCTTGCCCCTCCGCAATTTTTGCCGGATTGTGCTATTCCTCGTTCTTGTGAGTCGGTTGATGATGGTGATTGTGGATGATTCGGTGCCCGAGGTTGCACCGAAGTGGGATGATGATTCCTCTATCTCCGACGGAGAAGGTGGATCTTCGGAACACTTTTACGCACCCCGGTGGGATGAGGAATACCCTCTTTTCGATGCAGAGGTTTGCACCTCCTTATTGGATGAGGTCGTTCCTCTTACCACCGCGGACCTTGAGTTCTCGGATTCCCCTCGGTATGACTAGTATGATACCGATGATGATCTCTGCTTGGATCCTGCTGAGAGTGACACCGGGATCACTCTCCCATTTTCTGATTATTTTAGTTCTTCGTCTCCTTTATTTCTTGATCCCCCTTCTCTATCTGAGCCTATGCAGGCTGAGTCTCCACGGGTATGCTGGGATGATGATGAGCCTGGTGTTCTTGCCATTGCCATCACATCCTGCACACCTGTGGTTGACGATGCCTTGCTAGGCGAGGTTAATTTTTGTGATACGATGAGGGAGGACCAGGCCTCCTCCTCATCCTATTTCCTATTTCCTCTGCCTGTGAGGAGCAGGTATGATTATTTAGGCAGAGGGGTAACTGCTCTATCGCCGTATCAGAACCCGTTACCGAAATGGATATTAGGCCAGTTACCTATGCACTTTTTATTTCATAGGCCCATTAGCTAGAACTGTTTAGAATTTAATAAGTCGTGCTGGGATGACAATAACCCTAGTACTTATCTTTCATTTTCTGCATTTTATTTTTCATGCCTAGTTTGTTTTAGTATTTCTTTGTAGTTTGTATATTTTTCTTTTGTTTTTGCGGAGCTCACCCCTGCATGTATTCATGGCAATTCGTATTGGCGGGGTTGTGATTTTTCGTATGGCGGGCCTGCTTCAAGTTTCCACGTGCCTTCTGGTATGCTCACTAGCTGAGCATTGGGTAACATCTTCCCTTAGCTCTGTATGATTTTAATTTCTCTATCATATGCTGTGTAGTTTAGTTTAAGTCTAGGGGAGAGCCATTTTGTTACCTTTTGCACGTGCACATCTCATGTGCATACTAGAAGCCTTTATAGTTTTATTTTGATTAGTTCATTGCATCACACACCACTGCACCCACATGAGCGCGTGCTTAGCTGTTAGTGTGCCGCGAGTTAAACTCATTTCTTCGTTAGATTTGGGAAAATTATGGTGCTGGCTTAGGATTGTGAGACGGAGTAAAATGTTGACCTTGCTGTGCTCCTAGTCAACTGCTCTCGTCTCGTGTAGAAATTCGAGTAGATTTAATTTTTTTGTATGCTTTTAGTTTTATATTTTTCTAATTGCGTAAATACTTTTTATTCTACTCAAAAGTTGGTGAATCCGGTGTGAATCCGACGGTAGCTTAGGGATGTGTGTAAACGGCCGTTAGGTTCGTATTGCTCGAGTCGGGAGGATGGATAGTGTTTCTCGTTGGCTAAGAACTTGCCTCAAGCTATTCTTGAAGCATGGGTATAGGTTAGTCATGCATGAGAGTGATGTAGGCCATCATTTTGGCCCGGTTGAGCTTTGTACCGCTCCTAACGTCTTATCCTCGCTAGCCCCGTTGTGCCTAGCCCTCCTTTTGATTCAGCTCCACCATGATTTCACCAAAGCCTCATAGCCAATCCTAGTCACACACCCAAGTTGAGCTTTAGTGATTACATTTTAATGTTGGGGTGTGATGTGGTGATTTTACTTGTGATTAAGTGGATGTGCTCCAAAGCTTATATTTGCTGAATTTGTTAAAAGAAAAGTAATTTGAAAAAGAAAAAGAAAAGTTAAAAAAAATGATGTTAAAGTGAAAAAGTGAAAAGTAAAAGTAAAATTGAAAATCCTATTTGAGATGTGAGTTTTTTTGGAGTAGGCGGTGCACACACCCATATGTTAAAAGTTAAGTCTGGGGGTGTGGTGTACCCGCATATATTTTGGTTAGCTGATGGATTCCTTTTATACTAGCTCATTTGGGTTAGGTGCATAGCCTTCCTGTTTATCTTTGTTTACCTCAACGAAACCCAAGCCCCATCTCTTCACCTAAAGTCCTACTGATTCGTGTGTGAACAAAACCAGTGCCGTGGAGAGAATGCGAAAGGGCAAGCATATGGTCACCGACATTGGTGGATTCCTTTGGAGGTTATCCTGAGCCCTGATCTTTGGCAATGCTCGCCTAGCGATTAGTCTACTTTCTCCCTACGCATGACCGGATGATTCACCGTGATTCTATTTTTGAGTAATAATAAAATGTTGATACACATTGTGAAAAGTATAAACTATTTTGTATACTTAGAAATTTCTTCTATTATATTTTTACGCACGCGAGCATGCGACTTCGCATGGTACTTCGTATCGCAATTTCTTTGTTAACTAGTATTTTTCCCTATCTGCTTAGATTTTGTTTACTCGGGACGCGCAAACAGTTAAGTCTGGGGGTGTGATGAGTCCACTTTATATACCTATTTTCGGACTCATCTGGGCCAATTTTCACGCGATTGCACTTCACTTTTAGTTCTTTATCGTTCCTATTTCTTCTAATCTTTATTTCCATAGGAAGTGCACATTTATGCCCGTAGTTGTGTATTTTGTTATTTTTATAGTTTGTACTCCCTTTTGTGATTGTCTAGAATGTATGCACAGATTAGTGATTTGTTTTTCCTATCGATACAGGGGTCGTATGCGTGTTCCGGGATGATTGTGAAACAGGAATACTGCGTACGATCAGGGGATATAATGTGCACGACCACTGGTCGTGCGACCCTGATCGTGCGCACTACTCTACGTTTTCCAGAATCAGTCTGGGGTAAGCGCACGACCACTGGACATAATGCGCACGACCTCCGGTCGTGCGCCACTGATCGTGTGCATTGATTCCTCTTTTCTGGAGTCCTGTCTGGGTTAATCGCACGACCATTGGACTTAGTGCGCACGACCACTGGTCGTGCGCCACTACTCGTGCGCGTTATCCCAGTTCTTCTTCCTGATATTCCATGCCAGTGCGCACGAGCACAGGACATAGTGCGCACGACCACTGGTCGTGCGCCTGTGATCGTGCGCATTGTTCATTTCTGCTTTTGTATAAATAGTGCAGGTCTCGCCCTAATTCAAGAGAGGATCCGGAGCTCGACATTTCTCCGCCGTTTTCCGCCTTCTCCGCCGTTCCCCTTCATCTTCCACCCTAGGGAGGTGCTCCGGGCAAGCTTTCACCGCCAAATCTAAGTCGGAGCTTCCTCTCGGCCTTCTCCTTCATCCGTGAGCTTCAAGTAGGGTTTGACGCCATAGCCATCAAGCAAAGGAAAGCTAGCAAACTTCGTCCGCTATCGTGAGACGAAGAAGACGGGCCATTGGAAGGTGGTGACAGCCCTTCTCTACCCCGGACGCAGTTGAGGACCGAGCTTGGACGCGGAATGACAACCCGACGATTCCAACCGTGAATCCTCAGCAAGACTTCGGATTCGGTCGATCTCTTGACTTGTTCTTGCTTTATTGTAGAATATTGGTGTTTAACTTTATTTATATTGATGAAGTATGCTTAGTTTGTAAAATGTTTTTATACAATTATGTCTATGTGATCGTATGTTTTCGTTATTTACTTGAGTTGCACCATATTCCATCCACCACCATCCACCCTTGCCGCACTAGCAATTGCTAGTGGAGTGCGTTGCGAAGAGGTGCTCACGACCCTCATTCCGCCATTCTCACCACCTCATCCGCAAGCCTACTCGTCCATCCGCCTAGCGATTTGGTGCATAGCGGCCCGACTAGTCTTCCATCCCTCCTGGCGAAGCATCGCATAGCGGCGTTGCATAGGAGTAGTTGATAGCCTTTTATTTTCTGTTTCCGCAATCCAAACCCCCCTTAGTTAGCTCCGACCTGAGGACTTCAATCTCAAGTCCTCCTCGAAACTAACTCCACCTTACTATGTTCCTTGTGAGATCGATACTTGGGAAAACCCCCATTTTATATTACTTGTGCGACCGGTTCACTGCCGTGATCTTAGGTATCAGCTGGCAGGGCTAGTTGATCTCTCGTGGTAGCCCAAGTCCTTTGCTCCGATGATGACTCCGTGGCCAGGTTCCCACTAGATGGCAAGACAGGTTGATCTCTCGTGGTAGCCCAAGTCCTTTGCTCCGATGATGATTCCGCAGCCAAGTACCCACTAGCTGGCAGGGCAGGTTGATCTCTTGTGGTAGCCCAAGTCCTTTGCTCCGATGATGATTCCGCGGCCAGGCTCCCACTAGCTGGCAGGGCATGTTGATCTCTCATGGTAGCCCAAGTCCCTTTGCTCCGATGATGACTCCGAGGCCGTCTCGTCACCCAGGCTCCCATTAGCTGGCTTGACAGGTTGACTCCTCGGGGAGGCTAAGTGTTTTCACCCGGAGGCTGTCTCGTCACCCTGACTCCCATTAGCTGGCTTGATAGGTTAACCCCTCGGTGAGGCTAAGTGTTTTCACCCCGAGGCCGTCTCGTCACCCAGGTTCCCATTAGATGACTTGACATGTTGACTCCTCGGGGAGGCTAAGTGTTTTCACCCAGAGGAGGTCTCGCCACCCAGGCTCCTATAGCTGGTATGGCAGGTTGACCCAGCAGGAAAGTTACATTCCGCGAATACGTTGGGTTGGATGTTTCATTCCGAGCTTGTGCCAACCTAGAAAAGAGCGGGGATTGTGTACAACCCCGTATTCGCGAAGAGTGGGCCCCAAACAAGGCAAGCGCTTTTAAGCTTTTTAGAGATTTTGCACTCTCGGTGGACAAATTTTGGCTCTGGCTTGGAAACATACTAGTAAGGGGAGGAAGAATCAACATCTTCCCCCGGGCCCTTTAGAGGTGCGGGTGCGGCAAGATGGCCGATACCCCCCCTGGCGTGCTAGGTCCGAGGTGGGATGGCGGGACTGGCTCAAGACCAGGATCCCGCCCCCGACACCCTGGCCTTGGGCAGGGGCGAGACCGGGCAGCCGGCCCTCTCTCCCCAAGCGGCAAGCCTGCGGGGAGAGACCGGGCAGCCGACCCTCATCGCCCCAGGCGGCGAGCCCGTGGGGCGAGACCGGGCAGCCAGCCCTCTCGCCCCAGGAGTCGAGCCCGCGGGGCGAGACCAGACAGCCGGCCCTCTCGCCCCAGGCGGCGAGCTCGCGGGGCGACACCGGGCGGCCAGCCCTCTCGCCCCAGGCGGTGAGCCTGCGGCGCGAGCCCGTGCGGCCAGCCTTCTCTCCCTAGGAGGCTAGTCCGTGGAGGGTTCGCCCTCCGCCCCCTAGACCTCTATGGACCCTGCGGTTTTACCATTTTGCCCTCGGGGGGAATTACCCATTTACCCCCCGGCGTGGCTGTTTTCTATTAGCCCGAGGTATATTGAGCGTAAGGGTATTTCAGTCATTTTGGCACATGGGATTTGGAAAACTATAAATAGACGCCCTTGGGTGCCTTTGAAGAGGACTTTTCCTTGCTTCCTCCTCCCTTAGCTTCTTCTTGGTAGAGTAGAGAGAGCTCCTTCAAGGCACCCTAGCTCGAGCATTGGCTAGGGAGGGGAAGTGCTCAGGTAGCCTTCCGGAAGTGAGGTGGGACCTCCGCGCTAGAGCCGAGGGTCTGTTCCTAGCTCCTTGGTCCTTTGGTCCGTGACGTTCTCTTGAGTGTAGTAGGTGTGAGGTCACCCCTCTTTTGGGACCCCGAACTCCACAGAGGCCATTTTTCGCTTCAACACCGCAATTACGACAAACAACTTTAAAATGGACCCACTAGTTATGCAACAAGTACAATATAACAAATTTGGGGGTCTTGTCATGAAGATGCAAACTCACACTTACGTACATTCTTAGCGATTTGTGACATGTTCAAATTTAATGGATCGTCCGAAGATGCAATTTTGTTGAGGCTATTTCCATTTTCGTTGGAAGGACGAGCGAAAGACTGGTTAGACTCATTACCCAATGACTCTATTACCACATGAGATCAATTTGTAGAAAAATTTCTAAATAAGTATTTCCCACCCTCGAAGACGGCTAAGCTCATTAGGGACATAACTACGTTCATGTAAAATCATGGGGAGACTCTTTATGAGGCGTGTGAGCATTTTAAAGAGTTATTGCGAAAATGTCCACACCACAGATTAGCCCAACACCAATAGGTCTTTACATTCGACAATGGTTTGCAAACGACAACCATGATTTTAGTGGATGGAGACACGGGCGGTTCCTTAATGAAGAAATATCCCGAAGACGCCTACGCAATATTAGAAGATATTACTTCTATAATAATTATCAGGCTTGTGAGAGACAAGTTAATACTCAACCGGCTGGAGTTCATCAAATGGACCAAAATTACACGTTAGCTGCACAAATGTCATCCCAGTTTAATCTAATTAATAAGAGGTTAGATTTGTTATCTACCTCTACACCTAATGCACCCCTAACGGTAGAACAACTAAATCAACTGACAGAGGAGGCGAACTATGTCGGAGGCCAACCAAGGCAAGTACCACCAGGTTTTGCAAATCACTACCGTCCCGAGTGGAGAAATCATCCAAATTTCTCCTGGAAGAATAATGCGGGAGCGACCCATCCTCCCGGGTTTAATCTAAATAACTCACATTCACAGCATAATAATGTTTTTAATCAACCTAGTATTTCTAGGAAACTGACTGATGATATGATTATGGAGTCGATGCAAAAGAGAGATGTACGCATTTCAAATCTAGAGGGGTCACTACGCATGATAGAATCCCAGTTAGGTCAAATTGCCAACGCCTTGAGTCTTAGGCAATCAGACACACTTCCAACGGATACCACTCAAAATCCAAAGGGAGATAACCAACATTGTAAAGCAGTCGAGTTACGAAGTGGTAAGCAATTAGTGAGTGCACCTACACATGAACTGGGTAGAAAGAGTGATGAAGAAAAAGAGTTGGTAGCGGGAATCCCTTGTATTCCCGAGGGAGAAGTGAGACTAGATGTCTTTTCTGAGAAGGAAGTGGATGTTTTAGGAGAAAGGAAGAGAGAACCGATCACCGACTACGTTAAAAGGAAGGATAATGTGAAAGTCTACCCACCGCCACCGTTCCCTCAACGGTTAAAGAAGAGTAAGCTCGACCAACAATTCCAAAAGTTCATCGAGATATTTAAGAAATTACAAATTAACATCCCTTTCGCTGAAGCTTTATAGTAAATGCCGATTTACATTAAATTCATGAAAGATATCCTATTCAAAAAGAGAAAATTTGGAATAAATGAGACAGTAGCACTCACTCAAGAGTGTAGCACTATTCTTCAAAAAAGACTCCCACCTAAGTTGAAAGATCAGGGGAGCATTACTATTCCGTGCTCTATAGGATATAAATTTGAGGGTAAAGCGCTATGTGACTTAGGAGCGAGTATAAACCTAATGCCACTCTCGATTTATAGAAAGCTAGGTTTGGTAGAAATATCAAAGACTTCCATAACCTTGCAGCTGGCCGATAGGACCCTGACATTCCTAAAAGGGATAGTTGAGGATGTGTTGGTGAAGGTAGATAAGTTCATTTTTCCGGCTGACTTTGTGGTTTTAGATATGGAGGAGGACAAGGAAGTCCCCATCATTATAGGGAGACCGTTCCTAGCCACGGGTAGGACACTGATAGATGTTTAAAAAGGAGAATTGACTATGAGAGTGATTTACGAGCAAGTCACCTTTAATGTACTTAAGGCATTAAAATTTCCCCATCGCGAGGAAGACAATATGGAGGTGGTCAACTATGTATCTATAGGTGACTATGAGCCTAGTGTATCGCTGGATGAACAGGATTCCCTATTGACTCGTATGTTGACTGTGGGTGAGCTTTCTGAGGAAGAAGACATTCAAGAATGCTTGCAAGAATTTGAGAAGGAGGCTGTTTGGTTCCGTAAGCCGGAACCATTAGAGATGCCCGAAAGATCTTTGTAAGTAAAACCGTCTATCTTCGACCCGCCATCATTGAAGTTGAAACCTCTCATGGACTATCTCACTTACGCGTACTTAGGAGATTATGACACCTTGCCGGTCATCATCAACTCACATTTGTCATCTGATCAACATCAAAAGTTAATAGACTTACTCAAGCAATTTAAAAGGGTTATAGGGTGGACCATAAACGACATCCAAGGAATAAGCCGCTTATTATGTATGCATAAGATTCTTTTGGAATCATTTACGGGATCGATCGAGCATCAACTTCGTCTAAGTCCACCTATGAAAGAGGTGGTAAAAAAGAAATTATTAAATGACTAGACGCGAGAATCATATACCCCATCTCGGATAGTCCATGGGTTTCACCTGTGCAATATGTACCCAAGAAGGGAGAAATGACGATCGTAAGAAATGAGAAAGGTGAGTCGGTTTCCACTAGAACGGTCATGGGGTGGCAAATCTACATTAAATACAGGAAGTTGAATAAAGCCACCAGGAAGGATCATTACCCCTTGCCTTTCCTTGACCATGTTTTAGATAGGTTGGTAGAGAATGACTTTTTCGGTCTCCTTGATGGGTACTCAGGCTACAACCAAATTACCGTAGACCCCATAGATCAAGAAAAGACCACATTAACATGTCCTTACGGAACCTTCGCATTTAGGAGAATGCCCTTTGGTCTATGCAATGCACCTGCGACTTTCAAGTGTTGCATGATTGCCATTTTCTCTGATATCATGGACCAGGGTATTGAAATATTCATGGATGATTTTTCCATCTTTGGGAAATCGTTTGATGATTGCTTAGAGTGTTTGGAGAAGGTACTTACTCGTTGTGTGGAGACAAATCTTGTTCTAAACTGGGAGAAATGTCACTTCATGGTTTATGAGGGGATTGTGCTTGGTCACCATGTTTCTAAAGAGGGACTAAGGGTTGATAAGACAAAGTTAGATGTGATCGAACAATTACCACCACCCAAGAATGTTAAGATGCTACGAAGTTTCCTAGGACACGCGGGTTTCTACCGTAGGTTTATCAAGGGCTTTGCGAAAATAGCAAAATCGATGGGTAGTTTGTTGGAAAAAGACGCGAAGTTTCAGTTTAGTGATGAATGTATAACAGCTTTTGATGAACTTAAAAAGCGTTTAACAACGGCACCCATCGTAGTGACGCCTGATTGGGAAGAGACTTTTATTCTGATGTGCGATGCTAGTGACTACGCAGTGGGAGTTGTGTTGGGGCAAGTGACGGGGAAGATATTCCACACGATAGCTTACGCAAGTAAAACCCTCGTTGATGCCCAAGTCAATTACACTACCACCGAGAAGGAACTACTAGCAGTCATTTTTGCATTCGAGAAATTTAGATCTTATCTCTTATGCACAAAGGTTATAGTGTATACCGACCATGCTGCAATCTGCTATCTGATGGTAAAATGAGATGCAAAACCACGGTTGATCCGTTGGGTGCTCGTTTTGCAAGAGTTTGATGTTGAGATAAAGGATAGGAAAGGATCAGAGAACTCCGTAGCAGACCATTTATCTAGATTGAGTTTACCCATCCGTCGTTATGTTCTGAGGTTGATGAGAGGTTCCCCGACGAGTGTCTATTAGCGATCTCTAACTGTGTAGCACCTTGGTACACTGACTTTGTAAACTACCTAGTGAGCAACATCATGCCTTCTGAGCTCACATATCACCAAATAAAAAGATTCCTACACTAGGTGTGGTCATATTTATGAGATGACCCTTATCTATTTAAGATTGGAGTCGATGGAGTATTGAGACGTTGTATTCCCGAGAGTGAAATGAGAACTATTCTAGAAAAATGTCATAATTCACCATATGGAGGCCACTTCATGGGTACAAGGACAACCATGAAGGTGTTAGAGGCTGGATTCTATTGCCCTAACTTATTCAGGGACTCAAATTCTTTTGTTAAAGAGTGTGATAGATGCGAAAGAACTATAAATATACGAAGAAATGACGCAAAGCCAATGAACATAATGATAGAAGTTGAGTTATTTGATGTGTGGGGAATAGATTTTATGGGCCCCTTCGTGAACTCACATGGAAACATTTATATTCTGTTAGCTGTTGATTACGTATCAAAGTGGATAAAAGCCATCGCCACATCTAAAAACGATGCTAAGGTCATCCTGAACTTTTTACAGAATTACATATTCAATCGATTTGGGGTGCTGAGAGCAATAATTAGCGATGGAGGGAGCCATTTTTGTAATAATCAATTTGCTTCACTACTAAAAAAATACGGGGTGACTCATAAGGTAGCATTAGCTTATCACCCCCAAATGAACGGGCTAGCAGAGGTTTCAAATAGAGAAATCAAGAAAATTCTAGAAAAGACGGTGAGTGTTAACTGTAGAGACTGGTCTCAAAAGCTGAGTGATGCCCTGTGGGCTTATCAGACTGCATTTAAAATGCCAATTGGATTAACCCTGTATAAACTAGTTTACGAAAAGTCGTGTCATCTACTGAAAGATATGGTACCTAAAACACCTAGAGGGGGGGGAGGGGAATAGGTGACTAATCCTTTCTTAATTCTTTGTTGGCAGTCAACAGTTTATAACAAATTTCTGAAAAGTAATCAGCACACAGCAATCTCAAAACAGTACAATCACAGCACAGAATACACAGATTTTATAGTGGTTCCCCAATCTTTGGGTCATCCACTTTCCCCCTTCGCCTATCTAGCAGTGTACTAGATTCGGCCAAACTTCTCCACTAGCTCAGAACCCAACAAGGTTCCTACCTTAGGCCCAAAGCCTTACACTCAGCAAAAGCCTACACTCAGCCACCCAGGCCTACACTCAGCCAATCAAGCGTACACTCAGCCAAATTAAAGGCTACACTCAGAGTTCTTCAACTCCTACACCAGGCACCAAGCCCTACCCTCAACCTTTATAAAATAGGCTTACAATCACTCAGATCCAATGGATCTTACACATTTAAAATAGAAATTACAAATGCTAACTCTACACTCAGAAAGGATGAGAGGAGTTGAGAGTTTCTTGAAGAGTTCTTGGAAAGAACTCAGCTTGATCCAAACTGACTTAGCTTTCTTCAAAGCTTCTTGAGTAGAACTGAATTAGTCTGAATCTTCTGCAGTTGATCCTTGATCTCTGCTTCTTGAAATCCAGATGACTCTGAATTGTTCTTCTCAGCCTTAGTTCCAAAGACTGAATCCTTGGTTGGAGCTCTCTCTCTCCAACTACTTAGATCTGCAGGACTGCCTGATCTTCTTGTGTTGATCCTCTATGTATCACTTCTTGATTTAATCTGATCAACCACTTCATTATTCTCACACAAGTAATGATTGTGAACAAACTTGACCACTAACAACTTAACTGCTATTCTGTAAACTGTGGGTGCCTATTTATAAGCTTCCTTCATGGTAACCGGCTGATCCAGTTTATAACAGACTTTTGACTTCTCTGACAGTTGCTGTAGACCGGCTGGATTGGCAGCTGTCATGTCAACCAGTCACTTCTTGAAATTCTCTAACTGTCAGTAGTGTCGAGACTTTCTGTTCTTAAGTGTCGACACTTATAGACCAAGTGTCGACACATGTTGTGTAAGTGTCGACACAAGTCTACAAGGTGTCGACACATTTCCTTGTATGTCTCGACACAGTTTCTTCTGCATGTGTCGACACTGAAATTGAGTGTCGACACAAGTACTTATACTTCATTCTTATCTGTATTCTTCTAAGTGTCGACACATCTCCTTTGTGTCGACACATCTTCATGTGTTGAAACTGTCAAGTGTCGACACTGATTCTTGGTGTCGACACAAGTCTTCATTCTTGATTCTTCAGCTGAGTGTCGACACATTCCCTTAGTGTCGACACTTATACTTAGAATAATTTTACAGCTTTTCTGTTCTTTGCTAAGTGTCGACACATCTCCTTGTGTCGACACTTCCTTCAAGTGTTGAGTCTTCTGGTTATGTGTCGACACATTGTGCTGAGTGTCGACACATTCTTCAAGTGTTGACTTCTTTGAGTGTGTGTCGACACATTGTGCTGAGTGTCGACACATTCTTCATATGTTGACTCTGCTGATTGAGTGTCGACACATTGTGTTGAGTGTCGACACTTGTACTTAGTCTCTGCAGAATTAGTTGCTGAGTGTCGACACAACTCCAAGTGTCGACACTTTCTGATGTTGACTCAGCTCTTCTAGGTGTCGACACTTCTGCTAAGTGTCGACACAGCTTTTCTGCATCCTTCTACACTGAGTGTCGACACAGCTCCAAGTGTCGACACTTTCTGACTGGTGTCGACTCTTCTTCCCAGGTGTCGACACAATGACTCCAAGTGTCGACACTGCATGTCTGGGTGTCGACACAAGCTTTCTCAAGTGTCGACACTTGCCTCTGGGTGTCGACACATGGACTTAGAAATTTTTAGCTTCAGTCCAGTGTATTCCTAACCTGCACAAGTAACTCAAACAAACATCAAATACATTCTGATGTATATCATTGAGTTAGGTGAGGCTTCTTCAAATCAGGTACATTTGACCAATGTACCCAACAATCTCCCCCTATTTGGAGAAGTCATAACCCTTAGTCAATGATATACACCACTCATAATTAAAAATTACAAAATGATGTAAAGACATATAAATGACAACAGGGTAAACTTGAACATGTAATAAAGCACACATGTATACTTATTAAACATTGCAGAACAATTAAGAAACACACATATTTCAGAACATTCATACTATATTTATCATATACTGTTCCAATAATGTTCCTTATACATTTTCAATGAAGTATTACAATGTTTATCACTTAACAGATTACAACAAGCATCAAGTTAATTCCTAATCTAGTGCTGATCAGGTTCTTTAATAACAATGCCTTTTCCAGCTTTAACTTGAGCTTTCACACAGCAGCAGCAGCAGCAGGCTCAGCTTCAGCAGTCTTCTTCCCTTTAGAGTCCTTCTTCTTCTGTTCTTCAGCCTTGATCTTTTGTCTTTCAAAATAATGATAGGGCTTAGGAAAGTACTTGCTAGGCTCCACAGCTGTTGGAGGTAGCTTTCCTAACTTAGCCTTCCTTCTAAATTGGACAATTGCTTCCTGCCTACTCTCATGCTTTCTCCATTCAGCCTCTGAGAACCACTTGTTCCTCTCATGGGCATTGTCCTTGGCAGCTTTCCAGGCTGTGAGAATTATGTTTCTAGAAGTAGGGCTCCATTGTTCAAAATCTGGCTTTTGCTCAGCAATTTCCCTAAACTTCTTCTTTGACAGCCTAGTTTCTTCTTCCTTGTCCAAAGCCTCTTGCATTGCAGCTGTGATAGGTTGAACAACCTTTTCCAGAATAATATTAGGCTTGCCAGCAGGTGGACTATACATTGTGCTTATATCTGCATGAATCATTTCAAAGTCTGGAGGTGGATAGATTACATCAGCCACTGCTTGTTGCTCACCTCCAAGATATGCATTTGAATACCAGATTCAGCCACTTCATTGTCATCACACAGGGGAGGATATCCAAGTGTAGCCCTGATAGAATTGGAAATCCATTTTGCATGCTCAGAACTGGCCTTGACTAACACTCTCTCCCCCTTTATGACTTCTTGGGCCACATGATCTCTCACATCATCTTTCTGGAATCGGATTTGGCTATCCAAATACCTTATGCCCTCTTTAAAGAAAGGTCTAAGCTTTGTAAGCTGTTCTGAAATGACCTTCTGTGAGTCTTTTATTGCAGTCTGTACAGCAGCAATCTCTGCTTGAAATATCTTATCAAATCAGCTTTGGCAGCAGCAGAGGAGTTGAAGGTTCATCAGACTTATTCTTGAGTTCAGTGACTATGGCATTGTGAGATGCAGTCAAATTATCATTCATCCTGAACTGATTCTCCAGCACATAGCCTTGTTTTAGTGCTATATCATCACTTGAGTCTCTTTATTTTCTCTTGATGTTTAGCCAGATAGACCACTGCATGAGCACCCTTTGTAAAACAATCAGTCATCTCTTTTTATTAAGGTTCATTTCAAACCTTATTGACTTGATTTCCTGGCCCAGATCAGATTGTAGTGCTTTGTGCCCTTCATCAACATAAGTTTCTAAAGCTTTCCTTTGTTCATCCATCTTGATTTGCATGGCAAGCAATAGAGCACTGTAATCAGTGGATGGAGCTTGTTGAACTAAGGAATGTTGAGCAACTGTTTGGAGAGCCTTCTTATAGCTCTGGCTTCTTCTTTTGAAAACAAAGAACTTCTTTTTCTGAGCTTGCTCAGCTTCATCATCTTCAGAGTCTGATGTACTGGCTATATCCACCCTATCCTTAGGGCTGGATTGTTTTTCAGTATGCACATCTTGTGCCTTCTCAGTATCTAGCCTTATAGGCTCTTCCACAACTTCAATGTTCTCCCCCTCAGCAGCAGCATTCTTTACTGTATCAGCAGCATTCTTTTCCATATCAAAATCTTCTTGATCTAAGTTCAAAAAGAGATCTTCCATTGTATATTCTGCTGGAGACTGTGCAGGAGATGTTCTGGTTTCATCAGCTATAACAGATGTGTCTTGAAGAACAACATCTGGTTCTTGAGTTGCTGGCTGATTTTGCTGATGGTCATCAGACAAATCAGAATTTATTATAGAGAAATCTAATGTATTAAGGTCAACAAGTACCTCTTGAATGAGGAGGGTGGCTTGTTCACTCTCCAGTGTAGATGGTTCTGCTACACCTGGAAGCTCCCCCTGGATGTCAGCTGCCTCCTGAGGAGCAGGTGTCTTCTCTGCAGCACATCAACTGGACTTTCAGGAGTGAAGACCACATGTTCTTCACTGCCTGAGCTGCTGGAGGACTCTTGAGGCACAGCAGCAGTCTTCCTCTTCTTCCTGGGAGGAGAGTCTCTCTTAGAAGCTTGTTTCTCAGGGGTGGTCAATTCCTTTGACACCAGCACCCTTTCCCATCTAGAGAATATCCTGGAGTCCATTCTCCTCATATGATTGATCTTAGATCCTGCAGCAGTGCTCATTACCTCTGGAATTGATCCAGCCAGGTAGAGACTTAGTATCCTGCCCAGATTGGGCTTCTTCAGGCTTTCTTTTACTTTCTCATAAACCACCATTGACCAATCTGTTTTCAGATTGAAGATGATTCTGGTCATGACTTCAAACATGGAGGCAGACACCCTGTCATGCCCTCCTGGCTTGCTCAGTATTACCTTGCCCACTACTTCAGACAAGAACTTGCCTTGATTATTCATACCTTTCCTGTTAAAGACTGATCCCACCTTCATCTTTGGATCCAGTCCACACCAAGTAAGAGCTTCCCTGGTCTTAGAAGCAGTTACTTCCTCTTCTTCTTGACTCTTAGGTAGCTGAAGTACCTTTCTTAAAGACTTGGGTGAAATTTTGACTTTGGTGCCATGCACCCTGGACTTAATCCTGAAGCCTGAGTCATCTACAGACGCGCCAGAAAGGAATTCAATGACTTCCTTCTTCCATATTTCGTTGGTTCTGAAACCAAGAACTCCAATCCTGAATTGACAATTAGGGTTATCACTGATTTGATTTCTTGATCGCTGTCGTCAATGCGCCTCGCACAGCTCATAGCCTTCGTTTACGTTCTCTTCCAGCTTGGGAGCCATTAGGGTTTTGAGAATTAGTCTTGAGATGAGAGAAATGTCGACACAAGAGTTTAGGTCTCGAAACTTTGAAAGCGTGTCGACAATCAAAGACAGAACCCTATTTATACCTTTCTTGTTTGAAGACGAACAGGCGGGATGAATTTCTAATGATGTGTCGACACTGTCAATAAGTGTCGACACTGACTTATAATGTCTCGACACTCATGTGTCGACACAAATTTAGTCAACAGATTTTATGTGTCGACACTTGGTTAAGTGTCGACACCACTATACTCGACATGTGTCGAGACTTTACTTAGAAAAATTCTGAGTAAAACTTAAGTGTCGACACTTTATTGGATGTGTCGACACCTACTCGACATGTGTCGACACTAACATTCTGAAGTGTCGACACTAACTTCCTAGATGTGTCGACACCATTTTCCTGAAGTGTCGACACTTACTATTCTGTGTCGACATAGACTTGTCTATGTGTCGACACCTTTTTACTTAGCCAATTTTTGTTCTGTATACTTAGTCTAAGTTTATCATACCTAGTTCAATTTTGAACCTATTAAACTTAGCTTCTTCTAAGGGCTTAGTAAACATATCAGCTATCTGATTATCTGTTTTAACATATTCAAGTGCAATATCATTTCTTTCTACATGCTCCCTAAGAAAGTGATATTTAATCTCAATATGTTTAGTTCTACTATGTGATACAGGATTATTAGCTATGGAAATAGCACTAGTAGAATCACAATAAAGTGGAGTTCTACTTACCTGACATCCATAGTCTTCTAGCTGATGTTGAATCCACAGAAGTTGAGCACAGCAACTTCCTGCAGCTACATATTCTGACTCAGCTGTGGAGATGGCCACACTGGTTTGCTTCTTACTACTCCATGAAATGAGTCTTCCACCTAGGAATTGACAGGATCCAGTAGTGCTCTTTCTATCTTCTTTGCATCCTGCAAAGTCTGCATCTGAATAGCCTGTTAGATCAAAATCTCCATTCCTAGGGTACCAGAGGCCTAGATAAGGTGTGCCCTTTAGATATCTCAAGATTCTCTTGACTGCAGTCAAGTGAGACTCTTTAGGGCAGGCTTGATACCTGGCACAAACACATGTAGCATACATAATGTCAGGTCTACTTGCAGTCAAGTAAAGTAGGGAGCCAACTATCCCTCTATACAAGGTTTCATCCACAGGTTTCCCTGCATCATCCTTGCTTAGAGACATACTTGACCCCATAGGAGTCTTCATGGTACTGGAGGAATCCATACCATATTTCCTTATGAGTTCTAGGGTGAACTTTGACTGACATATGGATAAGCCACTTTCAGTCTGTTTAACTTGGAGACCCAAGAAAAACTTCAGTTCTCCCATACTACTCATTTCAAATTGACTTTGCATAAGCTTTGCAAACTTTTTGCAAAGGCTACTTTCAGTAGACCCAAATATAATGTCATCTACATATATTTGGACAAGTATTACTTTGCCTCTAGATTCCCTAAGGAATAGAGTCTTATCTATTTTCCCCCTTGTGAACTTGTTCTCAATGAGGAAACTAGATAGGGTTTCATACCAAGCTCTAGGAGCTTGCTTTAACCCATACAATGCTTTCCTAAGTCTATAGACATAATGTGGAAGAGTAGGATCAACAAAACCTGAAGGCTGCTCCACATATACTTCTTCTTTTAAATTACCATTAAGGAATGCTGACTTCACATCCATTTGGTATACTTTGAATCCTTGGTAGGTTGCATAGGCCAAGAACATCCTGATGGCTTCCAGTCTGGCTACTGGAGCAAAGGTTTGATCAAAATCAATACCTTCTTCTTGCCTATATCCTTTTGCAACCAGTCTTGCCTTATTCTTAATGATGACTCCTTGTTCATCTAACTTGTTTCTGTAGATCCACTTTGTTCCTATCACATTGTGATCTTTAGGCTTAGGAACTAAGTCCCAAACCTTGCACCTCTTGAACTGGTTTAGCTCTTCCTGCATAGCTTCAGTCCACTGTGGATCTTGTATGCTTCTTCAAATTTCTTTGGTTCTATTTGAGACAGAAAACTTGAATATACTGCAGCATTCTGATTTCTGCTCCTTGTCTGAACACCTTGTCTTGGATCTCCAATGATCAGCTCCACTGGATGATCTCTTAGATGCCTGTTGGCTGGAGGCATCCTTACTTCTGGTTGTACTTCTTCAGCATCTTCATCATGCTGAGTTCCTTGAACTTCTTCAGCTCCTGGTACATGTAGTTCTCCCCCTGGACATAAGCCATCTTCTTCTACTTGCTGTCTTGCAGCAGGTACATCTTCCATGGTTAGCTTGTCCATCTTCTTAGAAAGACCTGTGGGGCTGCACACACTACTAGACAACTCATTGTTAATAAGAAGTGTCTCATCAAAAACTACATGCACAGACTCCTCTACAACTTGTGTAGTCAAGTTGTAGACTCTATAAGCCTTACTATTACTGCTGTACCCAACAAACACTCCCTCTTGGGATTTGGCAGCAAACTTAGTTAAGTAAGACTTCCCATTGTTAAGTATGAAGCATTTACAACCAAAAATCCTGAAATAGGATAGATTTGGTTTCCTGCCTTTCACTACTTCATAGGGGGTCTTGTTTAACCTTTTAGTGATGGTAGCCCTATTTATCACATGGCATGCAGTGTTTACTGCTTCAGCCCAGAAATATTCTGGCAGTGATGAATCACTTAATAGGGTTCTACCAGCCTCTATCAAGGTTCTATTTTTCCTTTCAGCAATGCCATTTTGCTGAGGTGTTCTAGGTGAAGAGAATTCTTGAAATATCCCATAGTCTTCACATAGTTTTGTCATGCTTTCAGATTGAAACTCTGTACCATGGTCACTTCTAATTTTGACCACTGTACAGTTCAATTCATTCTGAATTTGCTTAACAAAACTGTGGAAGACACTAGGTGTTTCAGATTTCTGCTTTAAGAAGAACACCCAGGAAAACCTTGAGTAGTCATCAACAACTACAAAGGTGTAGACCTTCCTACCTAAGCTGTGAACTGGCATTGGACCAAATAGATCCATATGCAAGAGGTATAAACACCTCACAGCATCCTTGTTGTCAATGCTTCTAAAGGTGGATTTAGTCTGCTTGCCCTTTTGACAAGCTGAGCAAATGCCATCTTTGACACACTTAACTTGAGGACCATTCCTCACTAACTCTTTACTAAAGAGTTTGCCAATAGTCTTGTAATTAAGATGAGCAAGCCTCTTGTGCCACTTGACACATTGAGAGACTGTCTCATCAGCTACAAGACAAACTGGAGAACTATTGTTCTCAACCATAATGTCTAAACAATAGACATTTCTCTTCCTATAACCTGTCAAAATGATCTTTTGATCACTTGACCTCTTGATATGACAACCATTTTTAACAAATGAGATGTCATACCCTACATCACTTAATTGACTTATACTAATGAGGTTATGTTTCAAACCTTTAACATAAGCCACTTGAGTAATGGTAACAAGTTAGAAGAAATGTTACCAAACCCTTTGATGATTCCTTTTTCAGAACCACCAAAGGTCACCTTTGGACCATTTTTGATTGGGATGTAGTCCTTCAGTAGTCCCCTAGTTCCAGTCATGTGTCTGGAACATCCACTATCCAAGTACCATGTAGGGGTATGGCCACTTGGATTTCCTGCAAAACAAATTAATGAACCTTAGAACCCAAAGTAAACTTGGGTCCTTGGTGATTGTTAGTTTGCAATTTGACATAGCTACCTGCTGTCTTTCCAACAGGTAACTTGCTACACAACTTGGCACTGGCATTGTGCCAACAATCCAAAGCAAAGTGGCCAACCTTGCCACAGCACCAACATTCAAATTTGTTGTACCTTTGCTTAGGTTCTGACTTAGCTGTCTTAACTACAGCAGTCTTGTTGAATGTTGGGGCTTTGCCCTTGGACTTGGACTGATCCTGAACAGTCCTAGCTGGATTAACAAAACCCAGTCCAGTCTTTCCTTTATGATGAACAAAATCATCAATCAAGGGTAGCACTGATTTAGGTTTTGAAACCTAGCTGCTAGCTCTTTCTCCTTCTGAAGATTAATCTCCAGTTTCTTAATTTGATCATTCTTAAATGTAATAGTACCCATCTGAATCACAGTAATGTGTTTCAGCCTGGCCACTTCATTCAGTTTTTGATCATAATTCTTCTCATAATCTATTGCAGCTGCCTTGAGATCAGCAATTTCCTTGGCCAAATTTTTGGCTAGGGTCTTGCTTTTCTTATAGGCTTGCAATAGTACTTGATATTCATCTAGGAGTTGATGAATATCTCCCTCAGACTCAGATATATTCTCATCACTTGATGAAGAATAATCTGACTCTGAACTAGAACTGGAATCAGAACTTTGAGTTAAACCTTGTACCTGACTGGGTCCTGGCTGCTCCAGGTTTTTAGTACTTTCAGTCAAAGCCATCAGTCCTTGGCTTTGACAGTCTTCTTGCTCATAGATAGATTCCATGATCTGCATAAACTCTTCTTCTTCTTCTTCAGCAAATAGCCCAATATAGGCTTCAGCATCTGTCTCAGTGTCTGAAGAAGACATATCTGAAAGAGTCTTCTCATTCTTTGCAACAAAGGACTTCTCCTTCTTTCCTTTGAAGTGTGTTTTCTTTTTGTCACTGGATTCTTTCCTTCTTTCAGGACAGTCTGCAATAACATGGCCCTGTCTATTGCAGCAGTAACAAATTATCTTGGATCCAGTTGCCTTACTAGTCTTGGTCCTTTTCTTGTCCTTCTTTGAAGGCTTCTTTTCCTGATACTGAACCTCTTTCCCTTTGGAAGATGAAGGTCTAGACCTCCACTGTTTCTTCTTAAGGAACTTCTGAAAATGTCTGGTGAATGCAGCAAAGTCTTCATCACTTTCACTGCTTGTAGATTTTGTACTTTCTGACTCTTCAGATTCTGATTCAACTACCTCAGGAGGAGGAGTTGATGACTTGGTCCTGCTCTTTCTGGGTACATCTGACTTAAAGGCAACAGTCTTTTCTCTGTATTCAGTCCTTGTTGACTTTTCTTCTTCTTTTCTCACTGACAATTGCATCTCATAAGATAACAACTTGCCAAAAAGTGTGGGAGGAGGAATTTCTCCCAACTTTGCCATTTCTCTGATGGCACAGATCTTGGTGTCCCAGTCTTTGGTGAGGGACCTTAAGAATTTATCATTCAACTCATAGTTTGTGAACTCTCTTCCATATGACATGAGTTCATTTACAATTCTATAAAATTTCTTGTAGCATTCAGTGATGCTATCCCCTCTTCCTTGCCTAAAGCTCTCATATTCTTGATTAAGCAAGGACTTCCTATCTTGCCTTACTTCTTCAGAACCTTCCATATAGACAATGAGGGTGTCCCACATTTCTTTTGCAGTTTTACAGTGAATAAGGTTCTGGAAGGTGGCATCATCAATTGCACTAACTATTATATTCTGTGCTCTTTTGTCCATGGTTGCTAGGACAATCTCATCCTTGGTCATTTCAGAGAAATCCTTTGGAGTCCTCTGATTTGCATCCAATACTGAAATCTTCATGGGCACATATGGCCCTTCTTTGACTGTGATGTATATCCTAGGGTCAGAGGCTTCCATAAAAAGCCTAACCCTCTCTTTCCAGATCCCAAAGATCTCTTTTCTGCATATAGGTAGTTTCATTGAACCCAACTCCTTATGATTCTCTGAAGAACCCATGTTCTTGATTTTCTTGAAACTGTTTCCTGTTTCCTGACTTATACTGAATCTGCCAAACTGGATCTCCTCAGACAGTTAGTTCTGATTTTGAGGAACCTGGCTCTGATACCACTTGAAAGATATGGTACCTAAACACCTAGAGGGGGGGGGGGTGAATAGGTGACCTAATCCTTTTCTTAATTCTTTGTTGGCAGTCAACAGTTTATAACACAGATTTCTGAATAAGTAATCACAGCACACAGCAATTCTCAACACAGTACAATCACAGCACAGAATACACAAGATTTTATAGTGGTTCCCCAATCTTTGGGTACATCCACTTTCCCCCTTCGCCTATCTAGCAGTGTACTAGATTCGGCCAAACTTCTCCACTAGCTCAGAACCCAACAAGGTTCCTACCTCAGGCCCAAAGCCTTACACTCAACCAAAAGGCCTACACTCAGCCACCCGGCCTACACTCAGCCAATCAAGGCTTACACTCAGCCAATTAAAGGCCTACACTCAGAGTTCTTCAACTCCTACACTCAGGCACCAAGCCCTACCCTCAGCCTTTATAAAATAGGCTTACAATCACTCAGATCCTATGGATCTTACACGTTTAAAATAGAAATTACAAATGCTAACTCTACAACTCAGAAAGGATGAGAGGAGTTGAGAGTTTCTTGAAGAGTTCTTGGAAGAACTCAACTTGATCCAAACTGACTTAGCTTTCT
Organism: Platanthera guangdongensis; assembly: GCA_039583875.1. Lineage (NCBI taxonomy): Eukaryota > Viridiplantae > Streptophyta > Magnoliopsida > Asparagales > Orchidaceae > Platanthera > Platanthera guangdongensis. Next base: position 29,503,724 of record CM077149.1, on the reverse strand, counting down.
TCAAAGCTTCTTGAGTAGAACTGAATTAGTCTGAATCTTCTGCAGTTGATCCTTGATCTCTGCTTCTTGAAATCCAGATGACTCTGAATTGTTCTTCTCAGCCTTAGTTCCAAAGACTGAATCCTTAGTTGGAGCTCTCTCTCTCCAACTACTTAGATCTGCAGTTGGACTGCCTGATCTTCTTGTGTTGATCCTCTATGTATCACTTCTTGATTTAATCTGATCAACCACTTCAATTATTCTCACAACAAGTAATGATTGTGAACAACTTGACCACTTAACAACTTAACTGCTTATTCTGTAAACTGTGGGTGCCTATTTATAGGCTTCCTTCATGGTAACCGGCTGATCCAGTTTATAACAGACTTTTGACTTCTCTGACAGTTGCTGTAGACCGGCTGGATTGGCAGCTGTCATGTCAACCAGTCACTTCTTGAAATTCTCTAACTGTCAGTTAGTGTCGAGACTTTCTGTTCTTAAGTGTCGACACTTATAGACCAAGTGTCGACACATGTTGTGTAAGTGTCGACACAAGTCTACAAGGTGTCGACACAATTCCTTGTATGTCTCGACACAGTTTCTTCTGCATGTGTCGACACTGAAATTGAGTGTCGACACAAGTACTTATACTTCATTCTTTATCTGTATTCTTCTAAGTGTCGACACATCTCCTTTGTGTCGACACATCTTCATGTGTTGAAACTGTCAAGTGTCGACACTGATTCTTGGTGTCGACACAAGTCTTCATTCTTGATTCTTCAGCTGAGTGTCGACACATTCCCTTAGTGTCGACACTTATACTTAGAATAATTTTACAGCTTTTCTGTTCTTTGCTAAGTGTCGACACATCTCCTTGTGTCGACACTTCCTTCTAGTGTTGAGTCTTCTGGTTATGTGTCGACACATTGTGCTGAGTGTCGACACATTCTTCAAGTGTTGACTTCTTTGAGGTGTGTCGACACATTATGCTGAGTGTCGACACATTCTTCATATGTTGACTCTGCTGATTGAGTGTCGACACATTGTGTTGAGTGTCGACACTTGTACTTAGTCTCTGCAGAATTTTGCTGGGTGTCGACACAACTCCAAGTGTCGACACTTTCTGATGTTGACTCAGCTCTTCTAGGTGTCGACACTTCTGCTAAGTGTCGTCACAGCTTTTCTGCATCCTTCTGCACTGAGTGTCGACACAGCTCCAAGTGTCGACACTTTCTGACTGGTGTCGACTCTTCTTCCCAGGTGTCGACACAATGACTCCAAGTGTCGACACTGCATGTCTGGGTGTCGACACAAGCTTTCTCAAGTGTCGACACTTTGCCCTCTGGGTGTCGACACATGGACTTAGAATTTTTAGCTTCAGTCCAGTGTATTCCTAACCTGCACAAGTAACTCAAACAAACATCAAATACATTCTGATGTATATCATTGAGTTAGGTGAGGCTTCTTCAAATCAGGTACATTTGACCAATGTACCCAACATCTACCCCTAGAGCTTGAGCACCGGTCATTTTGGGCAATCAAGAAGATCAACTATGACTTTAGGGACGCAAGTAAGAAGAGGCTCCTGCAACAAAATGAATTGGAAGAGATTAGAATGCAAGCATATGAGAATTCAAAAATCTATAAGGAGCGGACAAAGAGGTGGCATGACCGACGGTTAAAAGAAAAACACTTTGAGCCGGGGCAGTTAGTCTTGTTGTTTAATTCCCGTTCACGCTTATTTCCCAGAAAGCTTAACTTGCGTTGGTCGGGCCCGTTTAGGGTCAAGGAGGTGCATCCTTACGGAGCAGTGACGATTAGGAATGACACAGACGGGACAGAATTTAAGGTTAATGGTGAACGTTTCAAGATATTCCGATGTGGAGACGATGAACGACTAGTGTCGTTTATTAAGTTGAAATAAATTACTAGACGGTAAGTCCTGTCGGGACTAGAAATTAGGCACTAGGTGAGAGGCAACCCATCATTTAATATATATTTTAAGCACATGCTAGATCTGTTTTAGTTAGTTTTTCGTTTGCTGAGTCACGTTGGACGAGAGAAATCGATGGCTGGAAAGTTCTGTAGGTGCAATTTCAGTTGTTGCAACGTAAAAAAATATAAATATTTGCAACCTATTGATTGCTATTTTTGAAGTAAAGAAGGACAGGCGCAGGTGTTGCAACGTCTAAAAAAAGAAATAGTTGCAACCTTCATGTTTCGGGTAATATAGAAGAGTGCGCCATTTTAAGGGTTCCGGTCCAGTCGAACCGGGCCGCCTACTTTTAAGTAGCGATGCTTCGTCGATCTCCAGGCGGAAGGCTGCTCTTGCCCTAATAGCGCGACGCTTCGGCGATTCGACACTCAATCACAGCCGAGAAGTACGCTACCCTCTAGGGAGAACCCCTTCGGCAACATCCCGACGACTTTTGGAGAGAAGAAATCCGTCATTCTTTATTCTTCATTTCGGTCAGGTAATGAGCTCACACTTCCAAAAACCTATTCCTATTCAAGAATGATGAGGGTTAAGGAGTTTTTGGTTCTAAACCTAGCCGCACAATCCCTCTAATGTAGACAATGTCTTCAAGGAAGAAAGGAAAATCTCTAGCCAGGAAATCCCACAAATTCGTGAGTAAAGCCGCCGAGCACCGCTTTGAAAACCTCAAGTCCACACCTCTGATTTATAAGAGAGGGTTCAAAATGGAGAAACGGGCTTGGAGTTTGGCCTATACCCTCCAGATACGCAAGCTCCGCTGGGAAACGCTGTGTCACCCACAATGTGAGGCCGTAATCCCATGGGTTTACGAGTTCTATGCGAATGCGAAACAGATGGAGGGAGAAATGGTGACTGTGCGTGGAAAGCTGATCAACATCTCCGCTAGGGCCATCAATGAACTTTATGACCTAGGTAATCAGGAGGAGCTAGAGATTCTAAATCACCAAGTCGAGCCGGAGGAGGTGGTTGCTGAAATATGCAATTATTCTGAGCCCGAATGGTCAAAGATGTCCATGAAAGCACTCAAGTCGACATCGTTGTCTCGAGAAGCAAAGTTCTTGATCTTATTTATCAACGCAGGCATTATGCCAACCCGCCACTTGAACAATATCACCTTAGATCGTGCTGTGCTAATTTATAATATAGTAAAGGTCAATAGAGTAAATGTAGGAAAAATCATTAGCAGCCATCTGAAGATGAAGATCCAGGAGGATAAGAGCCTGTTGTTGTGGTTCCCCATACTGATTACTAAGCTTTATAGACGTGCACGTGTGGCATGTGCCACAGAGGACTTGATTACACAGGTGCGGCGGCAGATTTCTGAACAGGTAGTGCAGGTGAACATCAAGGTGGGGGTTGAGATTGACAGTGGGTTCAAGACGTCGTATAAGAGAATAAGAAGTGTTGCTTCATCTTCATCAGCAGGAAAACTAGAGAAACTAGTAGTCCCATCTGGGGAAGGGGCAACATTATCCAAGGTTATGGATAGCATAGAGTTTATTAAATTGTAACTGCGATGTCAACATTGCTACTTCCACTCTAGACTCGATCTCATGGATAGGAAAATAGATAGTCTAGTGAAGAAAGCAAAGCTTCAGGTGGAGGACGAGCATTTTAAATACCAATGGCAGTTCGACGTGAGAGGGGAGCTCCTGGCTGCCGATGGAAGCACCTTAAACCCCACTAAGTTTGAAGAGGACCAGGATGATGAGGATCAGGGCAATGAGGACCAAGACATGGAGGAAAATGAGGATGAAGCCGAGTAGCACGATTTCTCCAACATTATTTTTTTTGCAGCAGTTCTAGTTTACCCCCTGCGAGGGATGCTTCATGCTAGTATTATTTTGACATTTGGATTATTTTGTGTGGATAGTATCGTACATTTGTGCTCATTCATGCTAGTTTACCCTGGTAATTAGGGTAGTTGCTGCTAGTTAATTTCTATAATGTGCTTATCATGTTGTCTGCATGCCTTATTTATATATTGCCGTTATGATCTATATCACGGACAAAGGTTGCAGGAATTGAATGATGTCAAAGGTTATTCTGTTGAAAAGGGGACCTCGACTGAGATTCATGGGGAGCACATTAATGAAGATCAAAAGACACAGAGCTAATCGCTTCCATACCAGGGAAGCACTACTGTTTTAATTATATTTTCTTTAATTTTTGAAAATGCTGAGTAGGGTCTAGCAAGACTTCAAGTGTGGGGGTGATGGCTAGTATTGCCCCTACAAATGTGGTGATAGATAATTTGATCGCTCATGATTCTAATAATCTATACGCTGACCGTAATTAGTTGATAAGTTATTCTTGATGTTCAATGATAATTAATTGGTACCGCTAGAAAATCCTAAGAGTACAAATTTTGATATTTGAAGTTAGTGATATTTGTTTGGTAAAGCACTCTTAAGCGTCTAATTCATACACAACCTTCTTCAGTTTTCTTTTACTTATCTGAAATCTTTAGATGTTGACTCCTAAAAATAAGAAGGGGGGTGAGCAAGAACTGAGTTAATGATGAGAGCCGAGATAATGTTTTGGTAGCTAAATCATTTTGATCATACATGAGAATATTTGTGTTGATTCTGTATCATTTTTCTATACACTACTGAATGACCAAATTCCCTATATTTCCACTCGTCCTATTTTAAGTCACTAGCCATTTATGGGTGTTTCAATTCAGCATATATTAAAAAAACAATATTAAAAGTGAAATGTCGTAGTGATATGCGACCTAAGTATGTATATGCATATTTGGAATGATCCCAACTGTGATCATAAAAAAACAAAAACAAAAGAAATATTTGTCATAGTGATATATGACCTAGGTATGCATATACACACTTGTAATGATCCCAACTATAGACATAATATTTTCATGCTTAAGAATTGAACCTCGTAACATGGTGAAAGATTAAGAGTATTAACTAGGGAATTACCTTTCCATTATCAAAGTCTATCCACGAATTGCTAACCAAGCCAAAGCTAAACCTTTGTTCAAGTAAGCTGTTAATTCTTGTCAAGGTTAGCTCAAAGACTTAGCATATTCTTACCCTTTCAAATTATTGCGGAGGCTCAATGGAAAATGTGCGGGGGAGTAAATAATTTTGAAGAAGGCACACACACAACACTAAAATTCTTAATTGTGCTTTATTTTTTATCAAGCTAATGGATTTGTGATGTTTGAACTCTTAATGATCAACAAGCTTATCAGTTGAGTAAAGCGGACTTCTTGAGTATCTTTAATTAATGCTGGTTAAGTAAAGGATTATTTTAATTTGGAGTGTGATAATTATCAGCCACTTAATTAAAATATTCATTTCTCTTTGCTCGAGTCTAGCAAAGGTTCATGTGTGGGGGTGTGATAAATTCTAAAAAGAAGTTATCTAGGCCATTATTTCCGACATACTACGCGGCTATTCTGACACAAATAAGTCTAAAGGTTATAAAAATGAAAGTAAAAGTTTATGTATTCAATTTAAAGCTAATTGGGTCTCTTTCTATTGTTTTCTTACTAGATGCACAAGAGGAATTTGCTTGGGAATGGAAATCTGACAAATATCAAAATCTGTGAAAAAGGTTGCAACACTCAGAGAAAAAAGGTTGCAACGTCTCCTGGACGGTTTTCAGCATATAAATTTCAATTTTTTGCGCCCTTTTCAAAATGAAAGGTGGCATCTTTTGGAGAGTGACCAGACATTTTTAAGGGGAAAAGAACACAGAGAAGGAGAGAATTGGGTGGATCCAAAGGAGAGAAAAAAGGGGCTTGTATTGGAGAAGAAGAACTAGGGCACACCGGATCTTGGAGGAAGACTGGTTTTGCACGCATCGGAGAATGAATTCCTGCTTTGTTTTGTATTTATCTCACCATGTGCTGTAAGATCTTTCTTATTTGGTGGTGTGTTCTCTCCATCGTGATGAACTAACTTATTTTAATCTTGTATTGTGAGAGTACTATGTCTTTTGTGACGGCAAATTCTTAATTATCCTTAGTTATGAATGCTTGGTGATTGTTTGTATTGAATCTATGATATTTAATTCGAAGTCTTTGGCCAAGACTTCATCTTTTTACTACGCTTCATAAATCGAGAGAGGAGTTACGTAAGTATATCGTAGAGTCAGTATAGCATTTGAAGGGAGAAAAAGATTTCCCCTTGATGCTAGCAGCTTTGGTTTTTGATCTTTATGCGGGTCTTGATTCACCTACGGGGTAACAGAGAACTAGGAACTTCTGATATCGAGAGGTACAGATTTCTTCTCTAAAATCGTTGCCAGACATTTCACCACTCATCATCACAAAACTATTTTATGGGTTGTCACATTAGACTTAGGAAATCATGATACAAGATTATCTTTTGATAACTTATAACCAAGTATTTCTCTCCCGGATCTTTAGTTTCTTTCTAGTAATTAGAAGTTTATTTTAAGTTTCTAGTATTCTAAAACCATAATCTTATTCTTCCTGAATTTAAAGAAAAGACACAACTAGTAATTTGCAAGCACTGAACTCACAATCACCTCGAGGGAATGATCCTTACTTACTATTTATTACTTGACACAACACGTACACTTGTGGTTAATTGTGTATACCATGTTTTGGCGTATCAAGCTGCAAACTCTTCATCTTGAGGTCGCAAAGGGGCTGCAGGCCCTTGTGGGAAGGTTGCTGTGTAAGGAGGAGGATAGACTGGCGGGCAAGCTGGAGGATAAGCTTGTTGATGCTCCAATGTTGGCGCTGGATTAATCAGAGCAGCTAGAGCAGCTGGAGCTACTGCAGGTTGAGTCTGCAACTGTTGGGTGATTGTAGCAAGAATTTGGTTAATCGCTTAGAACTACTGAGCATTCTCACGACGTCATTTCTTGAAGTCTTCCTAAAGTGGATCATCTCTAGGACTTGATTGAGTAAGGTTCTCGGCTGAACAATGATCTGACATGGCAAACTGTCGCTGTTCACCGTCTGTTCTGGATCTGAAGGCCGCGTGTTAACTGTTGATGGGAGAAAACGACACCTCCTAGTTATCACAGAGGGGGTTTTCGATCTCACAAGCTAGGAGAGGAAGAGGTTGAAGGTTTCGGGGAAAGAGGAAGCTTTTGAGTGCTCGAGAGTGGAGCAAGCGCTTGTTCGAGGGTTGCGGGGATAGAGGGGAGGTTTGCTGAGAGTAGCGGAGGAGGTTGATCAGGACCTGTCGAGCGGACGACCACTTGGACGGTTGTGCTTGCATGTTGATGCCAAGAGAGCTGAGCTTAGCTGAGGAGAAGAGAGAGAGGCCGCTAGCAGCGACAACAGCAGACTTCGCCCACCGTGGCTTAAATGCCACTCTTGCGATGAGCTTTCCTTTGATTAATATCGAGTTATTACAGCTTGCTATGGACCTTTATAAGAAAGAAAATAAAGGGGTACAAAGAGGAAGCTGGGGACTAAAGAAGGAGTGCTAGAGGAAGCCGCGCGGACTGAGCATGGAGGCCGGCAGACCGCATGGTTAAGGGAAGAAAAGAGGCCGCGTGGACTAGAGAATCGGGTCGGCAGGCCACACGACTAAGGGAGAGAAGGAGGCTGCACGATCTGGCAACTGAAGCCAGCAGGCCATGTGCGGTTACAAGAAGAGGGACGACAGACTGAGAAAAGGAGTCCGCAGGAATTGAACTTGCTGTGGGCTGTCTTCGAGCGTGAGCCCCTTGGCGATGTTGAGACCTCCCAATTGAGAGGCATGGGTGCTATTTATAGGCCCTAGGAGGTAACGACTTTCGGTGAATTAACCCCCGAGGAGACAGTAACTTGAGCGAGAAGGGGAAGGAGTCCGCCGAGTCCGCAACAGGCCGTGAGGACTGGGGCTTGCTTCTGGCACTGGTGCTGCTGATGGCGAACTGGGAGACTGAGTGGCGGACTGCGAGGAGAGTCCCCAGAGTCTGCAGCTATTGAACTGAGCATGTACTAAGGGGTGCGAGCTGAGGAGTGCCCTCTGAGTCCGCCGAGTCCGCACGAGGCTGTGCGGTATGGGACTACCTTGAGAAGGTTCTGCAGCCTGGCAGACTGCGAGCAGAATCCGTAGAGTCCGCCACAACTGATTGAGCCCGCACCAAAGACTGTGCGGGCTGAGGAGGTTGCCCAGCTACTACTGAGGAGGGATGCTGGAGGCAATGGAGTGGCGTGCTGCATGGCGAGTCCGCTGAGTCTGCGGAGTCCGCCCCTGCTGATAAGCTGAGTCCGCCAAAGGCGAGGACTACTGTTGCTGAGGAGCTGGGATTCATCAATGTGGGCGGACTGGAAGGCTTGACTGCACTTCGAGTACGCCCAGCTCGCGATGAACTGGATGATGTTGCTGCTCTTTGCGAGTAACAAGGGGAGCTAGAGCGTCTGCACTCCACAGGCGGACTGAAGAAGCTGGCTGCCCATGCTACTGGGTGACACATGATGAGCGACCTACCTGACTGACTAGGAAGGCCGCACGTGTTGGCATGGTGGAAGATGAGGTAGCTGGCTGGCGGCCTGGGGGCAGGTCGCCACCTTTGTTTGGCAGTTTGAGCAGTCTGGTTTTCTTAAAGAGCGACCTGCAGGAGCGGGCTCGAAGAGCACAATTCCTGCAAAGGACGTGACTTGTTGCCGACCTGGGTGGATAGGCATCCGAGTTCGACAAAGGGAGACCTGTTGAGACAAGTTGCGATTAAGCTGACAAAGGGCGCAGCCTGCAGGGGCGGACTGCAGGAGCAGTCCGCGACCCTTACCGACCAAGGGAAGGCATGCGGCCTGGGCGGTCAGACCGCTGAGACCGCCCAAGCCGTGCGGCCTGAGCGGACAGAATATTCTGTCCACCCACCCTAAGGCATCGCGACCTCCAGGAGTAACCCGGGGCAGGCCGCGACTACCGAGTTGGATGCCTTGGGAAGGATCGCCGATTTCGGGGTTAAAAGTAACAACTTCATGAAACCGATTGTCACTTAGACTCAATGGTGCTCGTACATCAACTCCTCCCACAGCTTTCCAACATTTGGGATGTTCCATCGTCTGTCTTTCCACCAAAGACCATCATTCAGCAAAAATTTGGAACTTGACCCATCCACTATCTCCGCCATATAGCACTTCATGCTTTCATCAAGCTCCGATGCCTGTCGAATTCTCTCCATAAGGTCAGATTATATCTCTGTCAAGTTCAAGAATGCTCCCACGCTCATTCTCCTATCAGCACAAGGGATATCTAGATCCTCCAACTCACGAGTAAGATGCTCATCATGCTTCTGTAACCAATATGCTCATGTTTGAGTCTAGCGAATCAACACATCTACAACTACATTTCCATTCCTGGTAATGTAATGAATCTTAATGGTGTAGTCCCCAAGGAACTCCATCCACCTTCGTTGATGTATATTCAGCTCTTTCTAATGCAATAAATACTTTACACTTGGATGGTCCGTAAAGATATCAATCGTCACGCCATAAAAGTAGTGTCGCCACAACTTAAGAGTGAATATCACGGCCGCAAATTCTAGCTCATTAACTAGATAGTTCCTTTCATGCACTTTTAGTTGGTGAGAGCCATAAATGATCAAATGACTTTATTGCAAAAGAACTCAGCCTAAGAAGCTCCCCGATACATCACTGAAGATCTCAAAGCCTTATGTACCACATGACGAACACAATACATGCATCGTGGTCAACCGACTCTTTAACTCTTCAAAATCTCGCGCACACTCTGGCATCCAAATGAACTTCTAATTTTTCCTGGTCAACGTCATGAGAGGTAAAGCAATACTAAAAAAATCCTTCTACGAAGCGCCTATAATAGCAGGCAAGTCCAAGGAAACTCATGAATTCCACTACTGAAGTAAGTACATGTCACTCTCATATTACTGAAATCTCTATCGGGTCTACATCAGTACACTCTCCACTTACAACATGAGCAAGAAAAGCTACTGAAGATATCCAAAACTCACTCTTAGAGAATTTGGCATATAAACGATTCCTTCTTAGAGTATGCAAAACCAACCTTAAATGTTTCACATGCTCCTCTTCAGACTAAGAGTATACCAGTATGTCGTCAATAAAGACAATAACAAACAGGTCCAAATTCTCTCGAAAAGTCTTGTGCATCAGATCCATACTACTGATGGCGCATTTGTGAGTGCGAAAGGTATTATCGCAAACTCATAATTCCCATAGCGTGTAAGAAACACTGTCTTAGGAATATCGCTTTCCCGAATTCTCAACTGCTAGTTGCCGGACTTCAAATCTAACTTCGATTCGATAGTTAATCAAACCAAATGATCAAATAGGTCATCGATTCACAGAATTGGATACTTGTTCTTTTTTGTCGGCTTATTCAGCTCATGATAATCAATGCATAGACGCATGCTTCCATCCTTTTTTCACAAAAAGAACAAGTGCACTCCACTATGACATACTCAGATGTCTATAACCTTGCTCAAGCAATTATTGGAACTGAACTTTCAGTTTTTCCATTTCCTTTGGCACCATACGGTATGGTGAGCATGACATGGGTTTTGCACTTGGCTCTAGCCTAATAGCAAAGTCAATCTCTTGCTGGGGTGGAAGCCCATGGAGATCCTTAGGAAAAAACATCCACAAACTATGATATAATAGGAACGTCACTCAAACCAAAAAGCAGACATCCTTAGAGTTTGGTGTTTGTCTCTACAACCTCCAATAACATGACAAAAAATAATTTTACGCCCTTCCAAACTGCCTTGACTACCTGGAAAGCAGACATCAATATTTGGCTCGATCCTCACATACCCGCAAACTTAGTCTCGTGTTCGGTGGTTTTCCCCAATAAACTTTCTTACAATTGTAATTAATACAGACATGTTGTTCTGAGAGTCAGTCCATACCAAAGATTACATCAAACTCAGATATCGGTAGTATAGATGATTTTAAAAAAAAATCTTGACTTCTTGTAATATAATACTTTCTAACCATATTCACCCTTTATTCTTAATGCAATAATATCACAATCGCATATCTATTTCCTATAGATATTACACTTATCAAAGCACTGAAAATGATATGATATACAAAATGTCATACTATGCACTCTTCCTTAAAGTAAAAGGTACAATAGTCTATTGCATCTACTCACATATTTTTACTTGTAATTTCATTTTAGTTTGCAATCGTCGGTGGTCCATTTCGGCATTCTTGGGCATAATGTCCCTGTTTGCAACAAGTGTAGCAGGTAAGTGGAACTCACCCTCCTACTGCTCTAGACTTAGCCTTCTCCATCCTTGGGACGTCACCATGACATTCTCGGGAACGGTGTCCTAACATGACACAATTATAGCAAATATGCGTAGCTTGACTCTTCGATGCTTGATGAATTGTAAATATACGCATTTTGTGTACATTAATTTAGTCATTTTCATTTATTTTCGTCATTTTTACCTGTTCTTGTTTAATAAATTACTCCTTTATTGTAAATATTTTGCTCACTTAATTTATTTTATTTTTCAGAAAAAATTCCAAAATTTGCAAAAGAAAAGCCAAGTCACGCCCGTGTACTGTTGGTCACGTCCGTGACCTGGGCGTGACCCGTCAAATTCCAATGAATCAGCAAATTTTTGAAGAAATCGTGTGACACGCCCCACGTCACGCCCGTGTTCAATGACACACCCCGTGACCCCAGCATGTGTCAAACGAGCTCGACGATTTTCGGCTTGACGAACGTGGACCCAACCCGTGACACCCCCAGAGTCACGCCCATGACCTACGACGTGACTCCTCCATCTGGCCCGACAAACTGCCGCCGATGACTTTCGCTGCAAATGGTGCCCAGTTCAACCTCCCTGTCACGCCCGTGACCCGGGGCATGACTGCCACGTGAACCTCCCGAAGTCAACAACGTCGTCAAATCACCGAATTCTGATAATAAATAAAGCCGACACGCCCACCGTCACGCCCATGACCTAGGGCGTGACCGCCGCATTTTCAGCTGCAAAGTCAAAATCTCCAGTTAATTCACGACCGCCATATGTACAGTATCGACATGCCCCCTGACACGCACATGTCAGAGGGCGTGTTCGTCAAAAAATTTTGTCTATAAATTTCCAGCTTCTGTATGCATTCCTGTTCCACTTTTTTGAACTACTTTGCTTAGGATAGGGCTGTCCTTGGGGTCTGTTTATGCAATTTAAGGGAACTTTCTCTCCCCCTTTTTTTGCTTCATTGTAACCCTTTTTTACTAAATAGAAATGTTTGTTTTTCTCCACTATGTTGTATGAAAATCCGCCAAAGCGCCCTACCTTAAGTAATTTTTAGTTCCTCTTTTTGTGCTTTTTATGTTTTTCTTTAGCTTTCGTAACTAGTTTAACTTAAAAATTTATCAATTTTCTAGTCGTTATAATCGCAAAATTATTTTCATGCACCGTACCTGTTTAGGTTTAGTTTATTATTTTACTTTGTTTTCATTACTATAGGTTTATAAAAATGTTTTAAAAGGTGGTTTTTACTTTTTTTTTAACTTAGCCTGTTTAGGATCGCAAAACTTTTCGTTTACTTTTAGTTTTATTTAAACTTTTTATGTGTTTCTATAAAGTTATAAGAATGAAAACATAGCTGTTTTGCTTTTTCAAGCATTTCATTTTACCTTTTATTTTCAAAACTTTTTTGCTCCTTTTATTTTTCTGACTTCAATTTATTCATTTCTACCACATTCTAGCGGTAGAAATGTAATCGTTTTAATTCTCCGAGCACTTGCACTTTGCGTTTATTTGCAAACGTTTTTGCTCCTTTAATTTTTTTCACTTTTAATGCATTTCTACCACATTCTAGCCGTAGAAATGTAGTTGTTTTAATTTTCCAATCACTTAGTTTTTCCTATTTTTTATACGTGTGCGTGCGTGTATAAGTTAGTTTAAATTGCTTTCTTTCAATTCTGTAGAGTGTGTGCGTGTGTTGCATTTATTTTCGCCTACTCGTTAAGAGTTAAATGGCGTGCTTTAATTTTCTCATACTCATTTGAGTAGGACTTGTGTGCTTATTTCAATTCAAGTAGAGTATGTTTACTTTCTGTAGAGTGGATGTGTTTTACTTTCAAGTAGAGTACGTGAGTGTTAGCATTTATTTCCTCCTACTTGCTAGGAGTTAAATGGCAGAATTTTATTTACCGCCTACTCATTTGAGTTAAATGGTAGATCTTTATTTGTCTGTAATTATTTGAGTACTAGCATTTATTTACCACTTACTCATTTGAGTTAAATGGTAGGTTTGTGTATGTATTTACTTTTCAGTAGAGTGCGTGTGTGGATGCATTTATTTTCTCCTACTCTTTTGAGTAGGACTCGCTTTATTTTGTCCCGCCCACTCATTTGATCCGGGACTTGCAATTTTCCTGCTTTCATTTCATTCCTACTCGTTTGAGTAGGACTTGCACTTTACTGCTTTCCTTTTACTGCTTTCTTTTATCGCTTTCATTTACTGCTTTAATTTTCTGCTTTTTCATCGCAAGCCGTCCCCATTCCGATGAGTGGCTAACCGTTCCTAGCCCTCAGTATCGAAGAGCATTGGGACTGTTGGATCCCTAGTGTATTTGGGCTAGGTTCACTGACTTAGGATGTGACCCATCATGTATAGTCTGGGTCAAGTTTTTGTCTTAGAGTCTAGGACAGTCCTCTTTCTCAACTTCAAATGGACCAGCCTTCTTCAAGACCATCAGGAACTCCAGATCTATCAGTTTTTCAGACTAAGTGAAATGAGTTCGACGTTCGTCGAACTCAGCTCGACGAAGGGAGTTCTGCGCTCAACGATCGTGAGACAATTCGCAGTACTGAGCTCGACGAACTATGTTCTTTACTCGACGAACACCGGGATTCTACATCAAGCTTTTCAGGACTACTTCAGAATTTCTCTAAGTCCAGCTTCATGCTTCGGTCGACGAATTATATTCTGAGCTCGACAAACTTGGACCTCAAGTTCACAGCTTCTCAGGTCGACGAATGCTAATCTCTACTCGACGATCTTTGTACTCAGAGAATCTGTGTCAACACTTAGGGTTTGTGTCGACACCAGACGATTTGTGTCGACACCAGGATTTCAGTCGACACCAGCTTATGTCGACACCAGAGGATTTGTGTCGACACCAAGATCAATCTGTCGACAACAAGTTGTGTCGACACAGCATTTCAGCAGATGCAGAGTATTTCGTCCAAGTCCAGAACTTTTCTCAGTTCAACGAATTTTATTCTCAGCTCGACGAATTTGGTTCTCTGCTCAACGAATAATGTTTGTCTGATATTAAAGATTGTTTGTTCAAAGAATGAAGACTGTCAGCTCGACGAACTCAGCTCAGCTCGACGAACTCAGCTCAGCTCGACGAACTCAGCTTAGCTTGACGAACTCAGGCTCAGGTCGACGAACTCAAACTCAGCTCGACGAATTATGTTCTTCGGTCGACGATTCAAGAATAGGTCTTCTTCCGTTCCCGTCTCATTCCATGGCGCTGATTCCTGGACATTTAATGGCAGTCCTTCACAGAATACTACTGTTAGAATGCGCAGTTAATCCTGGATTATTACATGCCATTTTCCCATGGAAACAGTTGGGGAAATAATTAATTGCTGCTTCCTTTCCAGGCCGTCTACCATTACTGCTCGATATTCAAAATTCGAATGTTTCTTATGAGACAGAGATATATACAGAAATAGTCAGTAATACATACACACAACAGCATACATCATACATCAAACAACAAAACAAGAAGACAAACAGTGATTCAGACAATACAAGAAAAGGATTTCATTCTTGGCCCAGAGAAAAACTGATTAAGAAGAAGAAGAAGAACACTACATCAATATCAAGAGTCTTCGTCATCTGCATTTACTCAGGATAACTTCAGAAACAATATATTCATATCAGTCACAAGAAGTTCCTGGAGACTTTCTCTGGACCTGGAATTCTAGGTCTTTGAAGACCTATCACCCTGAAGCAGTGCTCCAGCATTCTTCCTGATTCATTCTACATCTCAGGGGGAGCAAAGCTGCTAAACAATAATCCACAAGTCTTCTCATTGACTTGAGAAAGAGAAGACCTCATCACCCTTTCACTCCACCTCTATACAGGGTTTTAATTCCCTTCAAAATTATTCTGGTTGCAAGTCTCCCACCAAAAGACTTGAGGGTTTGGTATTTGGGAACCTGATCAAAACCCCATTGGTGCCAGGACACCTGATCAACCCCTTCCTGCAGTGGATTCCTACCAAGGTGGTAGAAGAGTGGACTACCCAGATTTGGGGAACCACTATAAAATTCTTGTGTCGTCTGGTTGCTTTCTTTTCCTTTTTGTTTTCTGGTCTTGCTCTGTGAATGTGCTGTGATTAGATAATTGCTGCATCTTGGTTATTGTATTTGCTTCCCTGCACACACACACCTAAAATACAACAACAGTTGTAAAAGTTTAAAATCACCATATACTCTATTCACCCCCCTCTAGAGTATATCAGATCTAGCTACACTTTCAATTGGTATCAAAGCGAGGTTGGTTAATAATACCACATCTTCCAAGTTGGTTAAATTACCATACCTGATTGGTTGTACAGGCTAACACCTGAACCCAAAGATCCCTTAGTTAGATCTGTTTGTTTTTATTCTGTTATTGGACTTATCCTTCTCACAGACATGGCCCAAAATAAGGATTATACAAGCATCAGACCTCCAGTGTGCAATCTTAATAAGTTTGCCATCTGGAAGGAAAGAATTAGATTATATATGAACTCCATTGATGAGGATATTTTTTCTGTCATTTCAACAGGTGTTCCTCCAGCTCCTGCAACTTTTGCCAGCACATCAACTAATCTGAGTGCAGTACCACCTCCAGATAATACTGAAGCCTATAAGAAAGCCAAGATGGCTGATGCAAAGGCTATGAATATTCTGGCCCAAACAATGTCAGATGACATATTTTAGAAGGTGGCTGAGTGCACCTCAGCCAAGGCCATTTGGGACTCTCTCAACCAAATGGTAGCAGGCTCAGCTGATGAAAGAAAGGATAGGAGATCCAGTCTCATTTCTCTCTATGAGAATTTCAAAAAGGATGAGACAGAATCTGTGGCTGAGATGTACAATAGATTAAGTACAATCATCAGTGAACTCAAGACTCTTGATAAGGACATCACCTTAACTGAGGTAAATGACAAAATACTCATGTGTTTCCCCAGTTCATGGGACTCCAGAATCTGGCCAATCAAAGAAGCCAGAAGCCTCAATGAGATTTCAATAGAATCTCTGTTAGGCAAGCTGAAGTCATATGAGCAGCTTGTCAAATCAAGAGAGGCAGCAGAACAGAAGGCAACTACCCCAGTTAAGAAGGAGCACAGCTTGGCCCTCAAAGCTTCTGAAGACAATGAAACATCTACATCCAATGAGGAGTTAATGAGTCTTTTTGCCAAAAGATTCTACAAAATGGCAAGAAAGGACTTTAGAAGAAAATCATCCAGGCAGGATGATAAGCCCAAATATGACAAGACACCAACTAAGGAGGTTGTGTGTTTTGGATGCAGAAAGCCTGGGCACTATATTTCTGAATGCCCAGAGAATTAGAAAAAGGACAAGGGCAGGGACAAGGATTCTAGAAGAAAACAAAGCAGCAGACCCTCCTCCAACAAGTATAAAAGGAAAGACAAAGGATTTGTTGCTGAGTCCTGGAGTGACACAGAAGAGGAAACATCCTCCTCCAGCTATAGTGAAGAAGAGGAAGAAGCCAGATCCAAGGAGGTGTGCCTAATGGCAATAGATGCCTCCAGAAGCAACTGTGGATCAGAAGAAGATTCTGAAGATGAAGGTGCCTCAGACTCAGAGGCTGATCAGGTGATTTCTAGTTTTGATTTCAATTCTGACTTATTTAAAGTAGAATTTAAAACTATGTGCATGGATCTAATAAACTCAGAGAAAGAAATAAAAACCTTGAGGACTAGACTAGAAAACCTTGAATCTGTCAGCACAAAAAATAGAAAACTAACTGACCAATTGACACTAGCTAATGAACAGATAATCAAGCTAAAATCTGAATTATGTGAGGCAAAACAGCTTGAGCAATCTCTCAATGGGAGAAGCCTCAAGCTGATGGATATCACAAGCACAATAAATGCCAAATTAAATGGCAGGCTGGGCTTGGGTGCTTCATCAGGTTTACCCCCCATAATAAAGAAGAATATACTTTCCACTCCCATAAAGTTTATCACTGCTAAGGGTAAAGAGAAACTAACAGAAAAACCCAGGTCAGAAAACAAGTCAAATCCCCTAGACAATAGAAACAGAAAACAGAAGAAAGCTGTTAAAAACCAAGTTCAGCAGAATTCGTCGAACGTAGAATGACGAAATCCTACAAGATCGTCGAACCCCGATCGACGAACGCTGAACGCAAAATTCAGAAATAATTATTCGTCCTACTGCGATCGACGAACTTTGTATGGTTCGTCGAGCAGAGGTCGACGAACGTGGGACGCAGAAAATGACCATGGTTATTCTCTGAGTGGAGGTCGACGATCTCATCCCCATTCGTCGAACTCTGGTCGACGAACTTACAATAATTCGTCGATCTCAGAACGACCAAATATAAATCATTTCTCCTATAGAAATTTTAAAATAACTAACAAGACATTTAATCCAGTAGCTGATTGGATAATCCCACCTAGGAGATATCACCCTCTAGGGTATAAGTCTCAACCTGCCTTATCAGTCATTTCTAGTTTTACTTTTCAGCCAAACCAAGGACCCAAGGTAACCTGGGTCAAGAACAATTGAGCTTTATTTTTTGATGCAGGTACAGGTGAAGAGCTGTCCAAGGC
Organism: Platanthera guangdongensis; assembly: GCA_039583875.1. NCBI lineage: Eukaryota > Viridiplantae > Streptophyta > Magnoliopsida > Asparagales > Orchidaceae > Platanthera > Platanthera guangdongensis. The sequence goes on along the minus strand of CM077149.1, from coordinate 29,485,958 downwards.
TAAGTCAGACCTGGTACCTGGACAGTGGCTGCTCCAAGCACATGACTGGCAGCAAAGCAAATCTCTCCAGCTATAAGTCCAAGCTAGGACCAAAGGTGATATTTGGAGACTCAAAGAGTGGTCAGTCAGAAGGGTATGGAAGAGTAAGCATTGGAGCAGTGACCTTCAAAAAGGTAACATATGTAAGAGGACTTAAACATAACCTTATATCCATAAGTCAATTATGTGATGAAGGTTATCAGGTACATTTCAACTCTACCTCTTGCTCTATTATAAATGATAAAAACCAAACTGTTTTAATTGGACTTAGACAAGGAAACATATATTTAGTAGATTTCATTTCTGCCACAACTGATATTTGTTTACTCAATATCACTAGTAACCAAAATGAGTTATGGCACAAAAGGCTAGGACATGTAAACCTTAAGAACATATCTAGGTTATCTAAAGACAACCTTGTTAGAGGTTTACCTTCTGGTCCCTACAAGAAGGAAAGCCTATGCAGGGCTTGTCAACTAGGCAAGCAAACTAAAACTAGTTTCAAATCCATTAATAAAAGTTATTCACCTAGGATATTGTATCTGCTTCATGTGGATCTTTTTGGACCCATTGCAGTACAAAGCCTAGGAGGGAAGTCTTACACCTTAGTCATTGTTGATGACTTCTCCAGATTCAGTTGGGTAGCCTTCCTGAGAGCTAAGTCAGATACATTCAAAGTTCTTACAAATTTTCTCAGGACCATACAGATTGAGTTCTCTACACATGTTGCATTGATCAGAAGTGATCATGGCACAGAGTTTGAGTCTCTTCTTATGCATGAGTTCTGTGAGAAGGAAGGTATCAGGTAGTGCTTCTCAGCTCCTAGAACTCCCCAACAAAATGGGGTTGCTGAAAGGAAAAATAGGACACTCATTGAAGCTGCAGGTACATTGTTAGCAGATGCTTACATGCCTCTATCCTTTTGGGCAGAAGCTGTAAACACAGCCAACTATGTCCTGAACAGATGTCTTATACATAAACTAAAACATAAGACCCCCTATGAATTACTTAAAGAAAAGAAACCTAAAATCACTTACTTTAAAGTTTTTGGTTGCATATGTTACATCCACACTAATAATAAAAGATACATTAGAAAATTTGAGGCCAAGGCTGAAAAAGGGATTTTTCTAGGATATTCCCAAGTAAGCAAGGCCTATAGGGTTTTCAACAAATCATCCCTTAAAATTGAAGAATCTGTCCATGTGTCTTTTGAGGAAGCTAACATGTCTTATAAGGAGAAAGATATTTCTACTAATAGTCTTTTGCAGGTTTCATCAATGTGTGAGTCAATGGATGGACTAAACCTTACCCAAGAGGTTCCAACTCATCCCACTCCACAGGCTGCTGAAGATAGTGAGGAAGAAGTCAAAGAGGAAGTAACTGAACTTCCATCAACAGCCAGTACCATTCCTCAAGAGGAATTATTTACAGAAGCTGTTGCTCAACCAACTCCACAAACTGATCTTATCACACTTAGAGATCACCCCAGATCTCAAGTGATTGGAGACATTTCAGTTGGTGTACAGACAAGACATCAGCTCAATCAAGACTTGATGCATGCCTGTTTTCTCTCTCAAATTGAACCTCTCACCATCCATGAAGCTGAGCAAGATCCCCACTGGATTCTTGCAATGCAAGAGGAACTAAATCAATTTGAGAGATGCAGAGTTTGGGATTTGGTTCCAAGACCCCATAACTACCCAGTTATTGGAACCAAATGGATCTATAGGAACAAATTGGATGCACAAGGGAACATAGTAAGGAACAAGGCTAGACTGGTTGCCCAAGGCTATAGACAAGAGGAAGGAATAGACTATGACCAAACCTTTGCCCCTGTTGCAAGGTTGGAGGCCATTAGAATATTCCTAGCCTATGCAACATACAAAAAGTTCAAAGTATTCCAGATGGATGTTAAGAGTGCCTTTCTGAATGGTGTACTTCAAGAAGAGGTTTATGTTGAACAACCTCCAGGTTTTATCTCTCTAACTCAACCCTCTTATGTTTACAAATTGCATAAAGCTCTCTATGGTTTAAAGCAAGCTCCAAGAGCTTGGTATGAGACCCTAGCTAGCTTTCTTTTAGATCATAAATTTACAAGAGGAACCATAGATAAAACCCTTTTCACTAGACATCATAAGCACCAAATCTTATTGGTACAAATATATGTGGATGACATTATTTTTGGGTCTACTGATCCCTAATTGTGCAAGAGGTTTGCTGACCTCATGCATTCCAAATTTGAGATGAGTAGCATGGGTGAGCTTTCCTACTTCCTTGGTCTCCAAGTGAAGCAGCTCCCTGATGGTATCTTCCTCTCCCAATCTAAGTATGCTAAAGAGCTTATTAAAAAGTTTGGGATGGGTGATGCCTCAGGAATGAAAACACCTATGTCTACCAATGCTGTTGTGGATTCTGATGCAGCATGGAAACCTGTAGATCAGAAACATTATAGGGAAATTGTTGGATCCCTATTATACTTAACAGCTAGCAGGCCTGACATAATATTTGCCACATGCCTTTGTGCCAGATTCCAAGTGAATCCTAAAGAATCTCATCTTATTTTTCTAAAAAGGATTTTGAGATATATAAAGAGTTGTCCTAGTTTAGGACTCTGGTATCCTGCAGAGTCAGAATTTGAGTTAACTGGATACTCAGATGCTGACTATGCTGGATGTAGAGTGGACAGGAAAAGTACCTCTACAACTTGCCAGTTCCTTGGTATGAGACTTGTCTCTTGGTTCTGCAAAAGGCAGACATCTGTGTCTACATCAACTGCTGAGGCAGAGTATATGGCTGCTGGCAGCTGCTGTTCACAGATGCTATGGATACAAAACCAACTCCTAGATTATGGTATCAACTTAAATAATTCAACCTTATTATGTGATAATACAAGTGCTATTGCTATAGCTCAGAATCCAGTTCATCATTCTAGGACTAAACATATTGAAATAAGACATCATTTCATTAGAGATAATGTGGACAAAAAGAAAATTAACTTGATCCACATTCCTACTGATCTACAGAGAGCAGATATCTTCACCAAGCCTTTGGATGAGAAAACCCATCTGTTCTTTATAAATCAACTGGGAATGATTGATGGAGAAGAGTTAAATTAATTTCTGTCTACATTCGATGAATTTTCCAGAGTTCGTCGAACGGAGTTCGACAAATTAGGGAAGGTTTGAGAGATTCTCGTCGAACGGAGATCGACGAATTCTCTGTGTGGAAACAATTTTCGTCGACCGGAGATCGACGAACCTTGCTTCAGAAACCATTTCGTCGAACGGAGTTCGACGAACTGTTTTCAATTCTTCTAAATAAGTTCGACGAACTACTCACCTCCAACTTATTTCGTCGATCTCAGTTCGAAGATCTGTCTCTTTTCGTGGAACGAAGCTTGTCGATTCATATTCTGAAAATCTTATATCTAGGTTTTCTTCGACCTCTGTCCCGCGCTTTCAGTTCCTTTGCTCTTGATCTTCGTTTTCTCTGTGATTTTCTTTGCAGGTCATCAATGGCGATTCTTCCAGGAGCACTTGCGGCGATGAAGTTTGATGCAACATTCTCCATGGACTTTGAGTCCTTCCAACATTCAGATCCAATTTTTCTTTATATCCTAGAATTACTTGAAGAATTGCATCTCAAGGATTTCATGACACGCAGCATCAAGCTACACTCAACCGAGATAAGAGAATGGGTGTACATTGCCACAGTTTCTGAAGACGGAAATCTGACATGACATATTGGAAACACTGCCGTTTCCCTGTCTCTAGCAGTACTCTCTGAAATTTTTGGACTGATCAATGGTGAGGACAACTTGGAAATGGACGCTGAGGAATATGCTGATATGTTGAAAGTAATGGGTTTCTCCGGCAGCAACCCTAATAAGCTTCTGAAGAAGCAACTGTCAGCCGCCTATCAATTCTTGGCCGACATTGTAGGAAAAATTCTGATGGGCAAGCACTCGGCACATGACTATATCACACGCCATCAGTTCCTGATTATGTGCGCAGTGCTCAACAAACGTCAGGTCGACTGGGGCATGGTCTTCTTTGACCTAATCAAGAAAAAAACAAGCAAGAAGGAAGTCTGCTACGGCAGAATCCTGGGGATTTTCCTCCAGGAAAAGGCCAGTGAATGTTTGGTCTCCCCGACCACATTCATCAATGCCAGCAAGCGCCTCACCTGCGACTTGTTTGGCAGATGGGAGAGGACCATCACCAAACCCTCCAAGGGTTCCTCCTCCTCCATCAATGCTTCTGAGAGCATCAGGACCGTCAAGGTCACTCCCCACCCTGACACTGAAGAGGCCATTCTACCTACCAAATCTCTTCCCACTCCTGCACCTAAATTGGCTCCACCCCAACATCAATCTCCATCGCTTGATCTTGCACATATCCCTACACCTCCAGTTTCCCCCACTAAAACACATATTCCCTCACCTCCTCAATCCCCTCTTCCCCCACACCTATCCACTATTCCATCCTACACAATACCCACTGAACCACAACTTGTTCTCCCTCCATTATCCCCTCCACATATTCTTCATTCCTCCTCTGCTTCTATCCCCTCCACTACTCCTTCTCCACTTCTGGACTCCTCCACCATTCCCTCCATCATCTCTCTTCTGACTCCTCTCCTTCAAGCACTCATCACAGAGGCCATTACACCTCTGGTAAATTCCATTAATTCTTTATCTACACAAATCACAGCCCTTTCTGCTGCCCCCTCTTCATTCAGGGGTAGGCTCCAGGTTCTCCTGAACCCAGGCAGGGGGAGATGCTCCATGATGAAGCTGGTGCAGCAGCTGTAGAGGTTGATACAGTCTTTGATAATGCAGATACAGTTGATACAGATACAGATACTACGGATACAGTTTTTGTTAATACAGATACAGCAATTGATTTTATTCAATTCATGGACACTGATAGCAGCTTTGATGAGTCAGTAGATTCAATAACAACTACTGGTGATTTCCTTATAAATCCCACAGTTAATTTATCTGAGATACTTCATATCTTTGATCCTGTATACATGAAGCTTCCTTTAGTAGAGATTACTAAGCCATATTTGGCTATTGTCCAGTATACCTCTCCAGCTAGTACAGCAGTTGCCAAGCAACTTTGTGACCCCTTTGCTGCTCCTACTGCTATTCCAATTCCTGTGTCTATTCTAGAAATCTGCCTTGTCCCAGATTTTGTCATGGATGATTCTCCTATGCCTGATCTGGATGAGCTTATTCTGGCAGACATTGAAGAAGAGAACAAGGCAGCAGCTGCAAGCTCTGTCTCTACTGCTGTTGAACCCTCACCCTCTGAAACTTCTATCCTCTATCAAGAAAAACCTCTTATCATTCCTGATGCCACTCTGAGGAAGTTGAATGCTCTGTATGACAACCCTCAGAGTTCAGATTCTGATGATGATGATGATGAATCAGATGAGGAGGCTGCCAAAAAGAAAAAGAAGTTGCTCTCTAAGAAAAGGAAGGCTCCTCCTCCTCCTGCTCCCAAGCCTAATCCCACTGCAGACACTCCATAATATATTCTGCACAATGTTGCTCCTTACAAAGGGATGCTTGCATGGATGTGGCTATCAAAGAACCAGCAAAAAGAGAGGAAGAGGAGTAGGAGATACTCTCCTCCCCCAGTTCATAGATACAGAAAGGATCCTCCTCCTCCTCCTCCAGCAGCAGGTGCCTCTGGCTCTGGCTCTCAGAGATCTGCTCCTATTCAGACTTATCAGAGACAAACAGGGAGATCCTCTGGTGGTAGTCAGCCAAGGCCACCATCTTCAGGCAGTCAGCACCCTCAACAACAGCAGCAGCAGCACCAGGGATCCAAGGAACATGAAGCTGAAAGGCCTTATTCTCCTCCTGAAGATCCAGAAATAGACAACACAGCCAGAATGGTAAGGTTCCAAGAGATCATTGGCTTATCTCTAATCAACAAAGCTAAAGCTGAAGGAAAGGACACAACAGGCTTAACTACTATGTCTCAGTACAGGAGAGATGAGCTAAAGAGATTTGGGAAAGCAAACAAGCTACTCAATGTTGATGAGTACATGCATCTTCACCCAGAAGCAGTTGTCCCCAGAGCCACTTCAATGAACATCATAGGGGCAGCTGACATGACTATGACCAAGGCTCAAGCTTCAGATCCCAATAGGGAAATCATTTTCAAGAAGCCAGGAGATAAAGCACCAGAAGTCAAGCCAAAACAGAAGAAGACAGAGAAGTAATTTTGTGGTTATTTCATTTCTGCTTCTTTTTCAGACTGTTTCTTGCTTTAAAACAAAGCCTGTATGTATATATATATCTGATGCATGTGTTGTAAATTCTCTGCTAGATATATCTCTTAATTTTGCTTTGTTTTTCTGTTTATTCTTTGCTTGGAGTCTCTGATAGTGACCTCACCCAAATAGAGGGAGATTGTTGGATCCCTAGTTGATTTGGGCTAGGTTCACTGACTTAGGATGTGACCCATCATGTATAGTCTGGGTCAAGTTTTTGTCTTAGAGTCTAGGACAGTCCTCTTTCTCAACTTCAGATGGACCAGCCTTCTTCAAGACCATCAGGAACTCCAGATCTATCAGTTTTTCAAACTAAGTGAAATGAGTTTGACGTTCGTCGAACTCAGCTCGACGAAGGGAGTTCTGCGCTCAATGATCGTGAGACAATTCGCAGTACTGAGCTCGACGAACTATGTTCTTTACTCGACGAACACCGGGATTCTACATCAAGCTTTTTAGGACTACTTCAGAATTTCTCTAAGTCCAGCTTCATGCTTCGGTAGACGAATTATATTCTGAGCTCGACAAACTTGGACCTCAAGTTCACAGCTTCTCAGGTCGACGAATGCTAATCTCTACTCGACGATCTTTGTACTCAGAGAATCTGTGTCGACACTTAGGGTTTGTGTCGACACCAGACGATTTGTGTTGACACCAGGATTTCAGTCGACACCAGCTTATGTCGACACCAGAGGATTTGTGTCGACACCAAGATCAATCTATCGACAAAAAGTTGTGTCGACACATCATTTCAGCAGATGCAGAGTATTTCGTCCAAGTCCAGAACTTTTCTCAGTTCAACGAATTTTATTCTCAGCTCGACGAATTTGGTTCTCTTCTCAACGAATAATTTTTTTTCTGATATTGAAGATTGTTTGTTCAACGAATGAAGACTGTCAGCTCGACGAACTCAGCTCAGCTCGACGAACTCAGCTCAGCTCGACGAACTCAGCTTAGCTCGACGAACTCAGGCTCATCTCGACGAACTCAAACTCAGCTCGACGAATTATGTTCTTCGGTCGACTATTCAAGACTAGGTCTTCTTCCGTTCCCGTCTCATTCCATGGCGCTGATTCCTGGACATTTAATGGCAGTCCTTCACAGAATACTACCGTTAGAATGCGCAGTTAATCCTGGATTATTATATGCCATTTTCCCATGGAAACAGTTGGGGAAATAATTAATTGCTGCTTCCTTTCCAGGCCGTCTGCCATTACTGCTCGATATTCAAAATTCGAATGTTTCTTATGAGACAGAGATATATACAGAAATAGTCAGTAATACAGACACACAACAGCATACATCATACAGCAAACAACACAACAAGAAGACAGACAGTGATTCAGACAATACAAGAAAAGGATTTCATTCTTGGCCCAGAGAAAAACTGATTAAGAAGAAGAAGAAGAAGAACACTACATCAATATCAAGAGTCTTCTTCATCTGCATTTACTCAGGATAACTTCAGAAACAATACATTCATATCAGTCACAAGAAGTTCCTGGAGACTTTCTCTGGACCTGGAATTCTAGGTCTTTGAAGACCTATCACCCTGAAGCAGTGCTCCAGCATTCTTCCTGATTCATTCTACATCTCAGGGGGAGCAAAGCTGCTAAACAACAATCCACACGTCTTCTCATTGACTTGAGAAAGAGAAGACCTCATCACCCTTTCACTCCACCTCTGTACAGGGTTTTAATTCCGTTCAAAATTATTCTGGTTGCAAGTCTCCCACCAAAAGACTTGAGGGTTTGGTATTTGGGAACCTGATCAAAACCCCATTGGTGCCAGGACACCTGATCAACCCCTTCCTGCAGTGGATTCCTACCAGGGTGGTAGAAGAGTGGACTACCCAGATTTGGGGAACCACTATAAAATTCTTGTGTCGTCTGGTTGCTTTCTTTTCCTTTTTGTTTTCTGGCCTTGCTCTGTGAATGTGCTGTGATTAGATAATTGCTGCATCTTGGTTATTGTATTTACTTCCCTGCACACACACACCTAAAATACAACAACAGTCGTAAAAGTTTGAAATCACCATATACTCTATTCACCCCCCCTCTAGAGTATATCAGATCTAGCTGCACTTTCAGAGACAAATAAAATAGTTTTAAATAATAAAAGGTCATGTTTTTCTAATTAATTAAAATTAACTTATGGTTTGCCTAGGGTTTACGACGCGTAGGACGACATAATCGATGTGTCGGCCCTATTTTCCGTAGTCCATACGCTAGCTAGCTGAGTGGTCGTTCGTATGGACCGATCACCCCTTAGTAAATGGAGTTCCGCACTAACCCTCGAGAGAGGAGGCGCGCCAACTCTACCGGATTGGTTTCCCCACCCAATAGCGGGGTTCTTAACGTAATGCAGGCATTTAGAGGAATCCTTCGTCGGACGAGATCCCGGTCGAATAGTCTTAGCGGAGTTAAATTGTAGGATTTTATTTACCGCCTACTCATTTGAGTTAAATGACAGGTCTTTATTTATCTGTAATTATTTGAGTACTAGCATTTATTTACCGCCTACTCATTTGAGTTAAATGGCAGGTCTGTGTATGTGTTTACTTTCAGTAGAGTGTGTGCGTGGATGCATTTATTTTCTCCTACTCTTTTGAGTAGGACTCGATTTATTTTGTCCCGCCCACTCATTTGAGCCGGGAGTTTCAATTTTCCTGCTTTCATTTCAGTACTACTCGTTTGAGTGCTTTCCTTTTACTTCTTTCTTTTATCTCTTTCATTTACTGCTTTAATTTTCTGCTTTTTCATCGCAAGCCGTCCCCATTCCGATGAGTGGCTAACCGTTCTTAGCCCTCAGTATCGAAGAGCATTGGGAAAAATAAAATAGTTTTAAATAATAAAAGGTCCTGTTTTTCTAATTAATTAAAATTAACTTAAGGTTTGCCTAGGGTTTATGACGTGTAGGACCACATAATCGATGTGTGGGCCCTATTTCCGTAGTCCATACGCTAGCTAGCTAAGATTCCGTGCGTATGGACCGATCGCCCCTTGGTAAATGGAGTTCCGTACTAACCCTCGAGAGAGGAGGCGCGCAAACTATACCGGATTGTGTTCCCCACCCAATAGCGAGGTTCTTAGCGTAATGCAGGCATTAAGAGGAATCGTTCGTCGGACGAGAGCCCGGTCGAATAGTCTTAATGTTCAGGTGAGCGATATTCCTAGAGATTGGTGAGCTCATTTTAGTGGAACCTTCACGTCCAAGTCTCCTCCTTAATTAATTTGAAACTTAGGATCTCTTTTTATTCAAAGTTTATTTTAGTTCAATTTTATTCGGTGCCCTCGAGCTAAGCTCTTCATCGGCTCCACCTTTTTAAAGCTCTTTATTTTCTGCCTTTTTTCCTTTATATATATAAAATTACCCGATAAGTAATTATCGGTAAAATAATAGTCCCCTCCAGGGAAGAGTAGAAATAATCGAACCGACCCCGAGAACAATAAAACCTCGATATTCCACACCAGAATATCCTGTACTACACACGTTAGGTGCACTTGACTCCTTTCGTTAAAACTCGATTTCACTGTTTTATATCCAAATTAATAAATCCGCGCGTCCCGTTTTCATAAATAAAATCATATCCGCCTTTTTCCTTAAATAAAATTGCCCGGGGTGTCGCGTGCTCGTAATAATTTTTGGAGTTTTACCCCGCATCAAATTTTTGACGTCGTTGCCCGGGAAATTTTTCGAGACGTTATTTTGAATTCTAGAAATCTATTAATTTTACCTATATACATAAATATCAAAAAAATTTACAAATGGCCAACAAAAAACCCTACTACTAATAATAATAATTATTATTATTATAAACTACTTTAAAAAAACAAAAAAAAACTTCACAAAAATTATTATTATATTATTGATATCTATAAAAACACAAAATTTGAAATGACGTCGTTTCGGGCAAAAAAAATAACTAAAAAAAATCAAAAAACTCTAAAAACTTGAAAAACTATAAATCTTAAAAATCTAAAAACTCTAAAAAACTAAAAAATTTAAAACTATACAACTTATAAAAATATAAAAAACTAAAAAACACTAAAAACTCTAAGAACTAAAAATCTAAAACAATCTAATAACCTTAAAAAAACATCACAAAAAAATTCTTGTATATATTTTGTTCTTTTAAAAAAAAACCACAAAATGTTTTTTACCCCAAAAAAATAATAATAATAATAATAAACACTCGAAATAAATAAAACTTTTTTTGACGCTTCGGCACGTCACAGTCTTGTGCGCACTAGGGGATCACTTATCTATCCCACGCTCAAGCTAAGCCGTTAGCTTCGAGACACTTACACATTTTCCCCCTATCGCTCGCACACTTTAGGCCGAGTTTATCTTTTTCTTTTTATTTTTTCTGTTATATTTTTGCTATTTCTTTTTTAATAATGCAGGGTTTCCAATGGGCCTCCCCACACTCATCTTAGGGAAGCTTCTACCCACCTTTTTATTTTTGTCCATATTTCATTTTGTATATTACACTTCCCCATAGTTAGATTGCAACATTGAGGATAATGTTGGATTTAAGTATGGGGGTGTTTTCTTATTATTTTTTTATTTTTGCACTTTTATATTCTGCAATAATAACAAAAATCATCAAAAATAAAAAATTGCAAAAATTAAAACCTCAAAAAAAAAATTTTCTTCCTTGTTTTTATAATAAAAAAACCTAAAAAAAATCCATAAAACAAAACAAAAATTCAAAAACAAAATTTTTTTTTATTTCTTTTACTTTGTAAATATTTTTTATATAAAAATAAATCTTTCTCTTCCCCCCACACTCTTCTTATTTGTAAAAAGTCTCTTCCAAGAAAGACCGCGGCGTTCGACTCATCGAACAAACCACCTAAATAAGAGTCTGTTCGCGGACCATCGAGTTTTTACCTTATCCTTTTTTTGTAAAAAGTTTCGAAAAAACCAAAAATCCTAAAAAAGGATAAACTCTAAAAATAAAAAAAAAGATAATAAATCAAAAAATTAAAATACAAAAAATGATGAAAACTCTGAAAAATATTTTGTTAATTATGTAACGAATAAATCAATTATCTCATTCTTAACCCTTTTTGCTCTACAAAAATTTAGTTGCGAGTTAATTTATAAGCGAATTTTAATTATTCTTTGCATACTATTCATTTATTAATTGGAGATCGATAGATTTAGATATCTGAGGTTATGTTTTAAAAATTTTTTGTATGCCTTTTTTATTTAGATAGAGACCTGTTTTCAGAATTTCTTCTACTTATCTAAATAGTTGCACATTTATTTTGTTAGAAAATAACGATCGTATATTTTAATTATGTTAACTCAAAGCTTTTTTTTTCTACATATAGGAACGTTTAATTTATAAAGTTTGCTCTCAAAAACGTTTTATTAAACCTAGTTTTATTTTTGAAAAAAAAACCTTTCCACCTTTTTTTATGTCATACTTGGCATGATTTCATTCCTTAAAAGATCCTATGTCAATGGGAATAATATTTCGTTCCGTAAAAATAGGCATCCAATATTTAAAAATATTATATGTCATGGAGTAAGATGATAAAATTCATTACTCCCATACATATACATTGGATTATTATGAAGATTGTAAAAAAAAATTTATGTTATGGAAAATAAGATTTCGTTTTCCTAACATCCATATTCGAAAAAAAATTTAAGAGGTTCGAGCGAAAAAATATACCCTCGCCTCTAATACAAAGTCTTCTTCATATACCACGATATCCTACTCCGCCAATTTCAAAAAGAATCTATATTTAACTTTAAAATCTTTTGAGAGCATAATTTGTAAATTAAATTATTTCCTGTAATTCTTACAAGCTTAAGTTTTCATAATCCAATCTATTTTTGTTAACCTAACAAATAAAATTTTTTGCTATCTATTCGATCATATCAGAAGTTTTTAACTGAAACTCTTACTTTATTTAAATTTTTGGCATAATTTAGGAATTAACTCTAAAATCCCGGATATTTATTTAGATCTTTTTTTCGATTAATTCAAGCGGTAGCTAAACTTAGGATTTCTTTTATTCCTTATAAGTTCATCTCCAACTTTTGCTCTGCAATAACAAAAGCTTAAGTTTGTGGGTATTTGATGAATTGTAAATATACACATTTTTGTGTACATTAATTAAGTCGTTTTCATTTATTTTTGTCATTTTTACCGGTTCTTGTTTAATAAATTGCTCCTTTTATTGTAAATATTTTGCTAACTTAATTTATTTTATTTTTCAAAAAAATCCAAAATTTGCAAAAAACGCAAAGTCACGCCCATGTACTTCACGCCCGTTACCAGGGCGTGACCCATCAAATTCCAATGAATCAACAAATTTTTGAAGAAATCATGTGACACGCCCGACGTCACGCCCATGTCCAATGACACGCCCCGTGACCCCATCCCGTGTCAAACGCGCTCGATAATTTTCCGCTCGACGAACGTCAACCCAACCCGTGACACGCCTAGAGTCACGCCCGTGACATGGGGCGTGACTCCTCCACCTGGCCCGACAAAATGCCGCCGACGACTTTCAACACAAACGAAGCCCGATTCAACCTCCCCGTCACGCCCGTGACAAGGGGCGTGACTGCCACGTGGACCTCCTGAAGTCAACAACGCTGTCAAATTGCCGAATTCTGATAATAAATAAAGCCGACACGCCCACCGTCACGCCCGTGACCTCGGGCGTGACCGCCGCGTTTTCAGCCGTAAAGTTAAAATCTCCAGTCAATTCATGACCGCCATATGTACAGTGTCGACACGCCCCCTGACACGCCCGTGTTAGAGGGCGTGTTCGTCAAAAAATTTTGTCTATAAATTTCCAGCTTCTGTATGCATTCCTGTTCCACTTTTTTGAACCACTTTGCTTAGGATAGGGCTGTTCTTGGGGGCTGTTTATGCAATGTAAGGGAACTTTCTCTCCCCCCTTTTTATTTATTTGTTTTTTTTGCTTCATTGTAACCCTTTTTTACTTAATAGAAATGTTTGTTTTTCTCCACTATGTTGTATGAAAATCCGCCAAAGCGCCCTACCTTAAGTAATTTTTAGTTCCTCTTTTTATGTTTTTATGTTTCTCTTTAGCTTTCGTAACTAGTTTAACTTAAAAATTTATCAATTTTCTAGCCGTTATAATCGCAAAATTATTTTCATGCACCGTACTTGTTTAGGTTTAGTTTATTTTTTTTTACTTTGTTTTCATTACTATAGGTTTATAAAAATGTTTTAAAAGGTGGTTTCTACTTTTCTTTAATTTAGCCTGTTTAGGATCGTAAAACTTTTCGTTTTCTTTTTGTTTTATTTACACTTTTTAAGTGTTTCTATAAAGTTATAAGAATGAAAACATAGTTGTTTTGCTTTTTCAAGCATTTCATTTTATCTTTTATTTTCAAAATTTTTTGCTCCTTTTATTTTTCTGACTTCATTTTATTCATTTCTACCACATTCTAGCGGTAGAAATGTAATCGTTTTAATTCTCCGAGTACTTGCACTTTGCGTTTATTTGCAAACGTTTTTGCTCCTTTAATTTTTATTTTCACTTTTTATGCATTTCTACCGCATTCTAGCCGTAGAAAAGTACTTGTTTTAGTTTTTCAGTCACTTAGTTTTTCCTATTTTTTATGCGTGTGTGAGCATGTATGAGTTAGTTTAAATTGCTTTCTTTCAATTCTGTAGAGTGTGTGCGTGTGTTGCATTTATTTTTGCCTACTCGTTAAGAGTTAAATGACGTGCTTTAATTTTCTCCTACTCATTTGAGTAGGACTTGTGTGCGTATTTCAATTCAAGTAGAGTGTGTTTACTTTCTATAGAGTGGGTGTGTTTTACTTTCAAGTAGAGTCCGTGAGTGTTAGCATTTATTTCCGCCTACTCGCTAGGAATTAAATGACAGGATTTTATTTACCGCCTACTCATTTGAGTTAAATGGCAGGTCTTTATTTGTCTGTAATTATTTGAGTACTATAATTTATTTACTGCCTACTCATTTGAGTTAAATGGCAGGTCTGTGTATGTGTTTACTTTTCAGTAGAGTGCGTGTGTGGATGCATTTATTTTCTCCTACTCTTTTGAGTAGGACTCGCTTTATGTTGTCCCGCCCACTCATTTGAGCCGGGACTTGCAATTTTCCTGCTTTCATTTTAGTCCTACTCGTTTGAGTAGGACTTGCACTTTACTACTTTCCTTTTACTGCTTTCTTTTATCACTTTCATTTACTGCTTTAATTTTCTGCTTTTTCATCGCAAGCCGTCCCCATTCCGATGAGTGGCTAACCGTTCTTAGCCCTCAGTATCGAAGAGCATTGGGAAAAATAAAATAGCTTTAAATAATAAAAGATCATGTTTTTCTAATTAATTAAAATTAACTTAAGGTTTGCCTAGGGTTTATGACGTGTAGGACCACATAATCGATGTGTGGGCCCTATTTCCGTAGTCCATATACTAGCTAGCTAAGAGGCCGTGCGTATGGACCGATCGCCCCTTGGTAAATGGAGTTCCGCACTAACCCTCGAGAGAGGAGGCGTGCAAACTCTACCGGATTGTGTTCCCCACCCAATAGCGAGGTTCTTAGCGTAATGCAGGCATTAAGAGGAATCCTTCGTCGGACGAGAGCCCGGTCGAATAGTCCCAAGCAATCTGCTCAAGTACTCCTCAACCGTGTGCATTCCTTAAATCAAACACATATTTATCAGCTGAGTCGATGCTCTTCCCATTGCAATCTGCTCAAGTACACCAACCAGCATCGAAGCCACCACAGGGATATGTGGCTATACACACCTTGTTGATGCTAAAATTTAACTTCGACAAAAGTTCGAAAAATAGGGACGTAGCCAACACCTACTCGTCCCAAGCTCTGACCTCCGACTGGTCGTGGAGTACTAGTAATCAACCCAAAGCCTCAGGAAGGAGGTCCCACCGCTTACCCGGAAGATCTCTGAGATCTTCCCTCCAAAGCCAAAAGCTGGGCATGGAGTTCCTCAGAAAGCACAGAAAAATCCTGTAAAGTCCCGGGAAAAAAACCTACTTCTAAAGAACCCCTATGGGCCTATTTATACTTTTCTGAGTTTGAACTGCCAATAACCAAACTGAACCGTCTTAAAATTACCAAAATACCCCTAGTTGGGTCTGCCAACAGCCAAACTCTGCTGTTCTGAAGAGTTATATGCAGACCACCGAGGGCAAAAGGGTAAAATTACCCGGGGTAGAAGAGTAAAATCCCCCATGGGTATTGAAATGTAAAGACAACCTTCTTTCTATATGGCGAGTAAGGAAGCACCCAGCGGCGAGACGAGCCCTCCTGGCCATCTCACATGCATCCTTCACTATGGGGCGCCCTCACTGACATATTTCGTTAAGGGCCTACTCTTGTCTCAAAAGGGAGTCTCGCCCATTGCAGGGACCACCCGTCTCGCCACCTACAAGTGAACCACATGGTCCCACTTGCCTATCAGTTCCTCTCTCCTCCTTCTAATGCTCGCACCTTGAGGGCCTCTCACGAGCCCGAGGTTATACACAATCCCCGCTCCTTTCGAGATTATTTTAAGCTCGGAAAGAACGTCCAACCGAGGCTCGTCATTAAAGCATATTTATGGACATATTTATGAGAGAATCTTTTGTGAGGCGCCACTGAAGCCTATCAATATGGGGTTCCTACCCCGAATAGAGGATGCCCTCTTGCACACTTCCTCCTCCCTTAGCTTGAACTGTTCATCATGTCTCACAGCCAGAGCTTTTGCGAGCGCGTTGGAATGGTATGTCGGCAGAACAAGGCCAACGTGGCCGCTTTTACCTCAACTTTAGTTCACCCCTACCCCTTTTACCGTCTTCTCCATCTCGCCTGAAGAGGGTAAAAATAGGTGGCACCTCCTCCTCTGCCGTGGAGCCATCTCGCGCAGTCCTGCAGATCTGCCCCACTCCTCCTCCCGCATCTCCCAGAGAGAAAGAGGTGAGCTCTCGCTTCTATCTTTATTACTCCTCCAACATCTGTACCTGCCTTCTTAATTATTTGCTTCTTCAGGGAGCCCTCGCAGCTCTGCAATGACAGGAAAGTCCGCGAGACGACACTGCCGTCCACCGCGAGGATTCTGACTCGCAACATCCTTCCACTCCTCCATCTACTCCTCCCAATGAGATGAGGGACGACCCTTGTCAAGCCCCCGGGACCTCTCGTCCTCCTGGTAAGAAACCTTCCCTCTCGCTTCTCTGTCACACTTGCTACTCCCACACCCTCCAGCGGGAGCCTCTCTCACCCTGCCCCTCTACTCCTCGCGTACGCGCCCAGACCAACTCGCCTGCTGAGGAACTATTTAGACGACTCACCGTCTCGCCTCCTCCTCCCATAGACGGGATTGAAGACTACCTGGGTGACCCTTCAGACCTGGTGGAGATGAAGCGCAAGACGGTTGAGTTGTTCAGGAAGCACGCGCGTATCATCCATTCGCTGGCGCAGGACATGCAGGTGGTGGATAGGCGAATCGAATGGCTAGAGAATGAATGCGCTCACCTGTCTTCTGAGGTTGACCCTGGGCTAGAGGTTGAGGAGACCGACCCTCGGGCCCTTATTAGCAAGGTCGACATGCAGCTTCATGTCGCTCGCCGTGGGCTTGACGCCGTTCGCGCCATCCACTCGCCGAGTAGGCCCCCTGCGCGGGAGCTCGCGGTGGCTGCTGGAAATGGCTCCCATATTAAAGGTCGTCCATCTCGCCATTTTCTTCTCTATTTTTGTATTTTAATGCTGTAATAATTAGATAAGACATTATTCTATCGTCTCGTCTGTAATGGCCGAGAACATGGTGTCCGCCACATGCGGGACGATATCTTTAAATATTTTTTGTTGCTAGTTTAAACTGATCATTTCTTTCAATTTCCTTTAATTATCCTGCCCTGTGATTGTGTGGGCCACGCAAATCGAGGTTTTAGGGGAGAGAGAACCTTCGACTGACTCGTCCCCCTTCCCCTGTATGTTTTCCCGCCCATTAATCATATTACCATATCCGCTATAAATACCCCGGCTCTGGATCAGAAGGATATCCGTGCCTCTTTACTCCTGCCGTGTCCAAGTTCTTGCTCCCTTGTTTCTTCCGTCTCGCCAATCCTTCTCGCTCTTTTCTCCCTCGACCATCTCACCGATCCTCTTTCTTACCACTTCCTTTCCCTCACTGTCTCGCCTACATTCGTCTAGCCAAGAATGGGCAAGAAGAGAGTTGAGGACGGTGAGGGGTGCAGCCGCTGCGGGAAGCGGTTCACTGACCACGACTTCCCGCTCGGCAGTCTCTCTGAAAAAGACTACCGCTGCTTCGTCCGCGAGTACCTGGGGGAGGGGCTCGAATCGGGGCCCCCAAGGTTGGCGAATCAATCCATAGTTACTACCCGGGAGAACTCGCCTTCCCCTTCTCGCACTTTGAGGTGGGGTTGAGATTGCCACTCTGGCCTAAGGAAAAGCAAGTCTTCAAATACTTAGGTGTCGTTCCGGCGCAGTTTAACCCGAACGTAATTTCGGTGTTAATCGCTTTCGCCTGCTATATGCGCCGGGAGCGATTCGAATTCAGCTTGATGGTCTTCCGCAAGCTTCTCATCTACCACTCCAATGCTGATGGCGTCTCGTATTTCACCGGGCAAGGGCACAAGGTGTGCAAGACACCCAACAAAAATCATCATTGGCTCACAAGGTTCGTTTTTATTCGGGGCGACTTAGGGGGCGTTCCGCTCGCGCCGGTGTCACCCCCCGAGAGCTTCTACGCGTCTCCACAGGTGGGCTGCCCAGAGAAGCTGCTGTATGATTTCTTCGTTGGCAAAAACTTTGAAGATAACTTCTCGCGGCGAGGCCTCGACTCGCTGCCTTTGGTGCTCCCTGGTGAAGGTATTCTCGCTCTCTTGTCTCACGCTTCATTATTTCCCATCTCGCCATCTTATCACCTTTTTGTTTGTTTTCAGGGGAGCGAGTCGTACCAGTCCACCCTCCTTACAAGAGCAACATCCATCCTTCCAAGGGCCTTAGTCTCGCCAGCTCAGTGTATGAGGCGGCGAGAGAGTCCTTGGCTCCCTCCCTCCGAAGAGGACGGTAGGCGACACGAGCCCCTCTCGCTCCAGCCCTCCCGAAAAAAATATGAGGAAAGCTGTGTTTGTTTCCAAGGGGAAAAAGAAGACGACCCCAATGGAGAAGGAGATATCGGGGACTTTGAGCCCCATCTCTGTAGGGGAGTCCCAGTCACCCCGCTCGCCTCCCAATCAGGCCGTCTCGCCCACTCGTGAGACGGGTCTTCCTGATCAGCCTGCCGCCACACCCAATAAACCGGCTACCACCACCTCTCACGAAGGCGCATCCTCCAGCCGTCCCGCCCCCTCTTCCAATATGAACTTCAACTTGGGCCTCGTGGTCCAAGATGCCGCTGGCGACACTGTTCTGTTGTGGGGGAGGGACGTCAATCACATGTCCATCTGCACCCTCCTTTCCCCTTGGAAGAAGCAGAAGCTCCGCACCAGTCACGCTTTTGCCGTGGGGTATGGTATTTATGGCGGCCTCAATGCAGTATCTCCAGAGAGAGAGTCCACGCGGGATCTCGTCCTGAAGTCCTCCGACGCCCAAATGTGCGCCTTGGAGTTCTCCCACCACGCCTCGCGCCGCCTTATTTACATAAATAAAAAATGGAAGGACAGAGAGACGAGCCTGGCGGCGGAGCGAGAGAAATCAGAAGACCTTGCAAAAAGGTCGTCTGTTGCCGAGACCCTCCTCGCGAAAGCCCAGGGCAGCGTGGTAATCTTTAGCCTTATCCTTGGATTTTACTTCTTCAATACATTTTACTAATGACTGGGCATCTCGCAGGACGCCGAGATGGCGGAGCGGTTGCATTCGCGCGTGGAGGCCCTGGAGGAGGAGATCAAGGATTTGAAAGCCCAGAACGCTCGCCTTTAGGACAACTTCGTGTCGTCATCTCGTCGCGAACCCTTCCAGGCACCTCCGACGCATTACTCTTTTGATGAAGTCGAGGAGCAGTGCCGAGACGCTGACATCAGGGCGGCGGAGCTGGTCCTAAAGATGATGAAGGAGCTGGGGGTCGTGAAGGAGGACTCTGAAACGGTGAACGTCCGCGACCTGGTCCCCCAGCTCTATGGCGAGGAGAGCGAGGATTCTTCTTCCGGCGAGGAGGAATGACGTGCCACCTTCAAGATCAATAATCCCTCTCTCCACCTCTTTTTTGCTGCTGTAAAACTTAAACTTACTCTTTTTTGAGCTTCATTTTGTGATGCATGACACAGTGATGGATCAACTGTACATACTTTTTGTCTTGCTTGTCATTTTGTTTTTTATTTCGCGAAACAAATTGGTTTGTTTTGGCTTGCGAGACAGTGCTACCTACCCGTCTCATCGCCTCATCTTTACTTTTTATACTTTGCTTTATTTTGTTTACCACGAGATGACTCTTTGATGCGCTCATGCCCGCGAGACGATGCTACATCTTGTCTCGCTTCCTTGTTAGATAGTTGACGTTTTTTTCAGAGCGCGGGTCGTCACTTCCCTTGTCTTTTTATGCGTGAGAACCGACAACCTTCTCGCCTTGCCTTATGGTACTCCCTGTACGAGTGCCTCTTAGTGAAATAACTGGTCCCCTATCATCATGCCAAATCCTCTATCTCATGTGAGTGCCCTCTCGCCCAGTGCGAGACCGCCCCAGAGGCCGCCAGCAGGGAGTGCCTCCATTCGCACTACACTAGCCTTTGCCTTAGTTTATTATTTTTTTATAAGGTTAAGCAGGGATGTTGCTTAACGAGATTTTCCCAACAATTCTGCCATCGAGTGAGTTTGTTGCCCTGCTAGCTTGATGGGAGACTGGGCAACGGATCTACCGGGGACCGAGCCAAGCTCGAGGTAGTGTAGAATTAAACAAGGACCAAGAAAAAGACATCTCCCCCACAGGTGAGCCTTCAGACCTGCCAGCTAATGAGAGCCTGCGCAGCCAGTCTACTTGGGGCTGAGCTGCGCTCGGGGTAGTGCAGAAGTAACCAAGGACCAAGAACCAGAACTCTCCCACACAGGAGAGCCGTCAGACATGCCAGCTAATGAGAGCCTGCGCAGCGGGTATACCTGGGGACAAGCCGCCCTCGGGGTAGTGCAGAAGTAACCAAGGACCAAGAACCAGACCTCTCCCCCACATGCGAGCCTTCAGACCTGTCACCTAATGAGAGCCTGCGCAGTGGCTCTACCTGGGGCCGAGCCACGCTCGGGGTAGTGCAGAAGTAACCAAGGACCAAGAACCAGACCTCTCCCCCACAGGCGAGCCTTCAGACCTGCCAGCTAATGAGAGCCTGCGCAGCGGGTCTACCTGGGGCTGAGCCGCGCTCGGGGTAGTGCAGAAGTAACCAAGGACCAAGAACCAGACCTCTCCCCCACATGAGAGCCTTTAGACTTGCCAGCTAATGAGAGCATGCATAGCGGGTCTACCTGGGGCTGAGCCATGCTCGGGGTAGTAGAGAAGTAACCAAGGACCAAGAACCAGACCACTCCCCCACAGGCGAGCCTTTGGACCTGCCAGCTAATGAGAGGATTTGCAGTGGGTCTACCTGGGGCCGAGCCGTGCTCGGGGTAGTGCAGAAGTAACCAAGGACCAAGAACCAGACCTCTCCCCCACATGCGAGCCTTCGGACCTGCCAGCTAATGAGAGCCTGTGCAGTGGGTCTACCTGGGGTCGAGCCGCGCTCGAGGTAGTGCAGAAGTAACCGAGTACCAAGAACTAGACCTCTCCCCCACAGGCGAGCCTTCGGACATGCCAGCTAATGAGAGCCTGCGCATCGGGTCTACTTGGGGCCGGGCCGCGCTCAGGGTAGTGCAGAAGTAACCAAGGACCAAGAATCAGACCTCTCTCCCACAGGCGAGCCTACAAACCTGCCAGCTAATGAGAGCCTGCGCAGTGGGTCTACCTGGGGCCGAGCTGTACTCGGGGTAGTGCAGAAGTAACCAAGGAACAAGAACTAGACCTCTCCCCCACAGTCGAGCCTTCGGACCTGCCATCTAATGAGAGCCTGCGCAGCGGGTCTACCTGGGGATGAGTCGTGCTCGGTGTAGTGCATAAGTAACCAAGGACCAAGAACCAGTCCTCTCCCCCATAGGCGAGCCTTCGAACCTGTCAGCTATTGAGAGCCTGCGCAGCGGGTCTACCTGGGGACGAGCCGCGCTCGGGGTAGTGCAGAAGTAACCAAGGACCAAGAAGCAGACCTCTCCCCCACAGGCGAGCCTTCGGACCTGCCAGCTAATGAGAGCCTGTACAGTGGGTCGACCTGGGGCTGAGCCGCACTCGGGGTATTACAGAAGTAACCATGGACCAAGAACCAGAACTCTCACGAACAGGCGAGCCTTCTGACTTGCCAGCTAATGAGAGACGGCGTAGCGGGTCTACCTGGGGTCGAGCCTCGCTTGAGGTAGTGAAGAAGTAACCAAGGACCAAGAAGTAACCCTGGCCTCTGGGATCCTCCCATATTCTCTCTTCTCTCTGCTCCCTCTGCTCCCTCTGCTTCCCTGCTACCGACTCTTTCATGTCATCCTCCGCCAACCTGGCTAGCTTTCTGGTAAATGCCGAATTGGCCCTCTCGAAGTCTATCTCCTTTGTCTCCCTCTCCATGTGCTCCTCAAAGGAGGGGGGCACTCTCTTCAGATCCATGCTAAAGAAACCCGACCTCAGCCTAGGTTAAAAGCGAGCATCAATGCATACCCTGGGACCTCCTGGACTAGTTGGACCACTTCCTGAAACCGGTCCATGTAATGACCCAACGTCTCAACTTGCTTCTGCCTCACCGCAAACAGGCACTCTGCCTCCTTCTTACGCTTCTTTGATGTCGAGAACTTCAACAGGAAACCTCGACGCAGATCCTTAAAACTGTAGATCGAACTTGCCGGCAACTGGTGGAACCAGTCCCGTGCCTTCTACTTCAACATGATGGTGAACAACCGACAATTGAATGCATCCGTCATCTGCCTTATCGAAACAACATCTTCAAACCACTGCACATTCTGTACAGGGTCATCCTTCCCCAAGTAGTAGGACATGTCGGGCTCCCGGAACCCCTCAAGCACCAGGGCCGAGATGATGAGCTCATTGAAAGGGCTCTCGCCTCCTGCCTGTCGAGAGGGCACGTCTCGCGGCCTCGGCTGGCTGGCGTGATTCCCGATACCATGCCGAGGGAAGAGCTCTCGCACAGCTGCTTCCCCCTCGCCAACTTCTGCCGGAATCTCCTTCTCGGGTCGCTGGCCAGGGAAGAGCTTTCACGTGGTGACGTCCCTCTCGTCAGCCTCCACCGGGAACTCCTTCCCCGGGCACTGTCCAGCGGCATTCTTGCCCAAGAGTGGGACTTCCTCTATCGGGACCTGAGGCTTTGCCCACTCGCTCCTTCCCGAGAAGGCCAAGCTGATAGTCTGTAAGACCTCCCGACTGAAGTCCTCCAGCATCTTCCTCATCGCCTCCTCTCCTTGGGAGGGGGAACCTCCGGAACCGGATCCTTCACCTTCACCTCCTGTCATAGGACTAAACTCAAGCTTTTCTTGTATCGGCTACCTTCCACGCTCACCGCACCAAAACTGTTGAAGCCAAAATTTGACTTCGACAAAAGTTCGAAAAATAAGGGCGTAGCCAACACCTACTCGTCTCATGCTCTGACCTCCGTCTGGTCGCGAAGGACTAGGAACCGACCCAATGCCTCAATAGGGAGGTCCCACTTCTTACCCAGAAGATCTCTGAGAGCTTCCCCTCCAAAGTCCAAAGCAGGGCTTGGAGCTCCTCAGAAAACACAGAAAAATGCTCTTAATTCCCGGGAAAAAACCTGCTTCTAAAGAACTCCTATGGGCCTATTTATACTTTTCTGAGTTTGAACTGCCAATAACAAAACTGAACCGTCCTGAAATTACCAAAATACCCCTATTTGGGTCTGCCAACAGCCAAACTCCGCTATTCTGAAGACTTATATGCAGACAACCGAGGACAAAAGGGTAAAATTACCTGGGGTAGAAGAGTAAAATCCCCCATGTGTATTGAAATGTAAAGACAACCTTCTTTCTATATGGCGAGTAGGGAATCACCCAGCGGCGAGACGCGCCCTCCTGGCCGTCTCGCAGGCAACCTTCTCTATGGGGACCTCTCGCCGACATCTTTCGTTAAGGGCCTACTCGCGTCTCAAAAGGGCGTCTCACTCATTGCAGAGACCACCCGTCTCGCCACATGCAAGTGGACCACATGGTACCACTCGCCTATCAGTTCCTCTCGCCTGCTTCTATTGCTCGCACCTTGAGGGCCTCTCGCTAGCCCGAGGTTGTACACACCTTACAGGTTGGGCATTGATCATTGTAAAGACCACATCAATTATTATCTGAACCATTTTTTTGTAGAAGGCGGCGGTGTAGGCACCTCAGTTGGTGCATTACTCTCCA
The DNA here is from genome assembly GCA_039583875.1 of Platanthera guangdongensis. NCBI lineage: Eukaryota > Viridiplantae > Streptophyta > Magnoliopsida > Asparagales > Orchidaceae > Platanthera > Platanthera guangdongensis. Next base: position 29,462,224 of record CM077149.1, on the reverse strand, counting down.
CTAAATGCTAGGGTTTATGCTGCCCCGCACCATTTCTAGTCTCATATAATCGTGAATCACATAATTAAGTAACTCATAATATTGCAAAAGCAATCATAAGAACACACAAGTTCCATAAAATGTGTATTTTCATTGCTAAGTGGACATTCATGGGTCCATTTATGTTATCATGATAGCGCACATATGTAACACTTCAATTTTTCCAGAGCTTGAGCCTCAGGAAGCTATTGCGCGGAGATAGATAGCTATAACCAGGCAATATCCTTGTTTCATTGAAACAAAGCGTTGAGTGCTAGCGCTCGACATTAGTTAGCTACCGCTCAGCGGTAGCTTGGCTTTGAGAGTGTTGATTGGCAGGGGTTGAGTGGTAGGCATTGAGTAAGCTACTGCGCAACTTTATTCTTACAGTCGGCGATAGCGTGACATTATTTTTTGGTCGAGCACTCGGGAAGCTACCGGATCGCAGTAGGTAGTTACCGCCTTGCAATATCGCACGGGAGCAGTTCCGTCGTTTGGCTTTTTTGCCGTCCAATTTCTCTTAGTATTTGATCCTATGGCCCAGGACCCTCCGTCCAAAGGGCATATATAGGGCTGAAACATTCTAAATCCTCATTTCATCTCATTTTGAGAAAGAGTTAGGGTTTTGGGGAGAGACAGAGTTTTTATGAGGAAGAAGGTCTTTCTACGCCATTAATGAAGCTTCGGGGCTCCGGTCGTCGATCCGAGGCCAGATCCATGAGGAGGACTTGAAGTCCCACACTTTTGTCAGTGCAAATCGAGTTTTCCTGGGCTAGGAAAAGGAGTCATAAGGTAACGACACTTCTCATCTCGGTCTTTAGGATATATGCATGACATCCATTTCTATTCTTGATTTCTTTCAAGCTTTAGGCACCAGATCTCTCAAATGAGATGGGTTCATGTTACCATGGTTCAAGAGAAGCCATCGGGTTAATTGTGTCCGTGCCCAACATGATATTTCTCTAGAAATCTGCTCTGCTGGTGGATTAGGCATTATGGGAGAAGCCGTAGTCACGACTGTTAGTACGATTCAGTGATGTTACATAACGACCCTTAAGGATTTTTCTAGAAATCTGTTTGTGACAAGATTCCATTTGTGATGTGATTTCCCCCTTATTTTCGTGTGAGTACAAATGGTGGATTAGGGCAGGAAAGGCTATTGATTGTCATGTGCTAAGGCACGACTTTGTCTCTGTGTTTGGCTGGCTAGCTCGTGACTTGAAAGTCATGTATGGAGAGTGTTCCAGTGAGACAAGTCCCCTTCTGTCAAACTAATGAGAACACCAAGCTTTGGACATGCCCGGGCGATGAAGCCAATGAGCAGGTGGGGTCAAATAAGTGTTCTTAGCATCATTTTGTTGTTTGTGAGATAGAATCCTGACATGAGATGATAGAGCTTGTAGGAAAGTCTGGGTTTTGAGACCCATGAGTGGGTGGGGCCTTGGCAAGTGTTCTGTGTGGCGACTTGAATACCATTAGGGGAAATTGAAAGTACCCGTTTGTTTGCGGCTTTAATGCCGATGGTGAAATTGGAAGTACCAGTTTGATGATCCATGATGATGTGTTAGATTCATGTGTTTTAAGGTGCCATGGGTGAAACCCAGGATTGCATACATACTGTATTGTGGGCTCCTTTATTTTACCTTCTCAACACAAAAACATTTTTGTTGTATGAGACATCCAAACCTGTTTTATTACTTTCTAAGTTAATGTATAGTTGCATATGAAGTGCTGAACTGCATGGTGATGGTGCGCCCCCAGTTTTGCTAGGGGAGTCCTGGAGGAGATGTTTTGGTTGGAGTTCAGTTTTTGTGTAAAAACTTCCGCTAGAATGCTATGAGTTAGGATGCGCAACTCTGATATCAACCTGTGACTTCCCCGCCTATTTTGTGGCCTATGATGTGGGGCCCCCGCCGGACCTTCTATTATATGCTACATGAACGGATGGAGTCATTACATTTTTGGTATCAGCTGTCTCGGTCTTTCCCTTTCGAATTCGTGGTCGAATTCTTTTGTGGGGTTGCGAGCACGTGTAAGTGCAAACCACGATAATATTAATGAACTCTTGAATGTCCACATAGGAATGCAAATACACTTTTTAAGGAACCTGCGCGTTCCTATCTTATTGTTATTACTTGTGCGAGGTCGCTAATGTGTGTGTCTTATTCACCTATAGGTGACTCAGAGTGGTGCTGACAGTTGGAGCTCCAGCGTTCTGATGAGAGTATGACACCAGCTGAGTTGTCTACACCTCCGCCTTCTGCGGAAACTATTCGCTTAGTTAATGAGGCCCTATTTACGATAATTCAAGCACAGCGTACTGGGCAGGCGCAAGGGCAGGCGCAGCCGGTACTGAGGCCAGAATAGGTTGCAGTGAGGCCAGAACCTGTTGCAGATGTGGATCCTCGAGCAGCTAAAAGGCAGTTAAAGCAGTTCATGAACTTCAATCTGCCTACCTTTATGGGTATAGGAGCCCCTACACAGGCAGAGGATTGGTTGCCGTGGGTCAAGTGGATAATGATGGCGATCAGGGCGGAGGAAGATAAGAAGGTCACCTTGGACACCTTCTTACTAGAAGTAGAGGCTCATTTATGGTGGGACGAGATGGAATTACACCACTTAGCAGGCAGGTCGTTAACACAAGTGTCGATTGAGGAGTTCTCGTGACTCTTCCTGGCAAAGCACCTATCAACGGCACAATGCATTGTCATGGAACTAACGATTTGAGCATACTTCTTGGATTGTTCCTCCTTACCAAGTTTTCTTTGAAAGCCCTTTCTCTAAGAGACGTACTTTCCGGGTGTTTGATCCACTCTTCATGTGTGGGAGGCGCAGGCCGGCCTCACATGAACGAACATAATATTTCAACATAGCATTCGAGGGTTAGCAGTAGCGGCTGCAGCAGCAACAGGGAATATCCTTAGAGGGCATCCTTCTTGGATTGTTCCTCCTTACCACGTTTTCTTTGAAAACCCTTTCTCTAAGAGACATACTTTCCAGGTGTTTGATCCACTCTTCATGTGTGGCAGGCGCAGGCCGGCCACACATGAACAAACATAATATTTCAACATTGCCTTTGAGGTCTAGCAGCATCAACAGCGCTAGCAGGGATTTCAGCCTTTAAATGTCCCGCTTGGCTCTCCAGCACTTGTACAAGGACATTCCACCCAACGGTGGCAGACAAGAAAATGGTCAGCATTCAGCTGATCAATTTATAACGACCTTACACCATTCTCGGGGCAGTGGTATTCCTTTCCTACATGCATAGCAATTTACAGGCAGATATCGACTCCATCCGTTCATGTAGCATATAATAGAAGGTACGGCCGGGGCCCCACATTACAGGCCATAAAACAGGCGGGGAAGTCACAGATTGATATCAGAGTTGCGCATCCTAACTCATAGCATTCTAGCGGAAGCTTTTAACACAAAAATTGAACTCCAACCATGAATCTCCACGAATATAAACACCCACATTTATATAGGAATGTACACCAAATACAATGTCATTTGGCCTTAGGGACTTACAGTTGCTCTTTACAAAAGTGACTTGCAAGCATCGGCGCGCAGGCCGGACACACATGAACGAACATAATATTTCAACATAGCCTTCGAGGGGTAGCAACACAGGTAGCAGCAGCAGGGATTTCGGCCTTTAAATGTCCTGATCGGCTCTCCAGCACCTGTACAAGGACAGTCCACCCAACGATGGCAAATAAGGCAAGCGTCAACATTTAGCTGACCAATTTATAACGACCCTACCCCTTTCACGGGGAAGTGGTGTTTCGTCCCTGCAGGCATAGCAGGGACGAAATTTACTGTCGAGTTCGACCTCCGGGGAAGTCCCCGTACAACCCAACTTAACTGCCAAGTTCTCTCATCAAAGGGAGGCTATGGCCGCCAACAACCCTCCAGTGGGCTGGAGATGAGTTGGGGTGCTTGGGCTGTAGCCCAGTAGGGTCGCCTATAGCGGAGCCGTGACATTGTCACGTTGGATCGGCAAGGGGACATAAAATAAAAAGTGCACTTTTTATCGTAACACGTCTCCACTACACCCGAGTGGTCTATTAACGAGCATGTTACCGGGCTAGGCTACAGCCCGGTAACATGCTCGTTAATAGAACACTCGGGTGTAGTGGTGAGGTGTTACAATAGCTCTGTCTTCTCACATCAGTATTCAGTCACACAAACAAACCGATGGTAAGAACCTTCTCTAGACCCCTCCCGATCGTGGGCTTCATCGCCCGGGCTTGTCCAAATCTTATCATTCTCATTAGTTTAATAGAAGGGGACTTGTGTTGCTGGGAGACTCTCCACACATGATGCGTGATGATGTGTTAGATTCACGTGCTTTAGTGTGCCTTGGGTGAAACCCAAGGTTGGATACATACTGCATTGTAGGCCCCCTTTATTTTACCTGCTCAACATAGAAACATGTTTGTTGTATGAGACATCCAAACCTGTTTCACTATTTTCTATGTTCATGTATATTTCCTAACCCACATTACCACCAATTTTTACAGGGCAAGGAACGCAAGCGGGAGTAAGCTCATCGGCCAAAAAGGCCTAGTCCTCATAAAGTGACCTTTTTGATTGGTTGCTCTGTTTCGGTGAATGTTATGCTTAGTGCACTATGAATCTGTATTGTATGTTGAGGTAGCCTAGGATTGCTTTTGAACGTTGATATGTTAATGATTTAGTTTTGGAATCAAGAATGTTGTAAGGCCTTAAGGTCATTTTGATACTCCTATGATGGTGGATTAACTTCTAGTGTTATTGTTGGTTTTTGCTATTTTTAATCTGAGTTTTGAGTTGGGTATTTTATATCATCTTATAATGCTTAAGCTGTGAAGTCTGTATGTTGTGGGGACCCGGCTGGACCCATATTATACAAACATGACAGGGGAGGCATTACAATTTGGTATCAGAGGCAGTTTAATGTCCAAGGTAAGGATTCATGGTCGAATGTCATAATCAGATCATGTTAAGAAGTTATCCACATAGGAGTATCGCGAGACCATGAGTGTCCTTGTGTCTAAGTTTTATGAATAGAAGCATTCTAAGTTGCGACCTTCATGTTAAAAGGTGACTCTAAGTTGTGGAGGTTGAGCCATAGAGGCCACCAGTTTCCTGCACGCACCCTGTCCATAGAAGAGTTCGGGAATTGCGTCTTAAAGATGTATATCCCTTAGTCGACAAGGTTAGCCATTCAAAGGTTGTTTCTGCACTTGGTGCAACGGGATAAGCTTGTGGATGAGTACGGTCAAGAGCTTACTCGATTAGGTTGAGAGAGAATCTGAGTCAACCCCTAATAACTATGAAGAATGCGAGCTTCTATGAGCTAATTGAGGCTGCCAGGATGTTGGAAAGTGATATGGAACGAACCTAATGTCGTAAGGGATTTACAGTAAAATAGGGAGAAGGAAAGCCTTCTTAGTTGTAAGGGAAGTCATTAGGGAGTAAGTGGAAAAAGAAGCCCCTCCCCTTCAAGTCATAGGAGAAGACTAGTACGATGTCTGTGGGGTTCTTTCTTCAAGGGACCACCATCGTGCTACATGTGTGGAAAGCCAGGCCACATTGCTCATTTCTGCACTGAAGGTGGCGTTGAGTAGCAGCCAAGGTAGGAGTTAGTACAGTCTGGTCCTAGTGCCATAGAGAAAGGGAATATGGCGGAGTCGAGCGCTTCACATTTCCAACCCGGGCAGTAAGGGCGTACAACCTTGGGCAGCACTAAGCAATTTGACAACTCGATGTGGTGATAGGTATGTGGAAAGTTTAAGTTTGTTTATTTGCTTTAGACATTAGAGTCTTTTATGTGTGTCGCCTTTATTTTAGGCTTCATACTAGTTTCCGGATACCCCACTAGGGTATTGTTCAATACGGGAGCGTCGTACTCCTTTCTTGTGGAAAGCTTTATCTGAAGAAGTAGAGTCGAGTTCTTTTCGACTGATGCAGATCTTAGGGTGTGCATGCCAAATGGGTCTTTCATGACTTTCGTGACGAGAGGGCGCATTGGTTCGAATCTGGATGGAGTTGATTTCTTGTTCGTAGCAACGGTTTTTTAGTTAGCTGAATTTAATGTGATTTGCGGGATGGATTATCTTGCGGAGCAACGTGCCACTATTAACTGCCTATCTAAGGTGATGACCCTGAGAAGCGAAGGTGTTGAGGACCAAGGTCCAGCGGGATTGGGTGTGTGTGAGACCGCATATTTGGGCTTCCCCATCGCGTTCCAGGTCTGGGTGTTGACCCCGGTGGCCCCCCCCCCCCCCCCCCGTGTGGCGGAATATCCCTGCCATCCCGTGGTTGGATTAGTCCCACATTGCCTGCAGCGGGTGGTCCTTGGTGTTTATGTACCCCCATCCCCCCTTACCATCACCTCAGGGTTTTGGGAAGATGTGCGGTGATGGGTGGTTTCCACATGGTATCAGAGCCATCCCGCTGCGGGGGTGTGTTGAGGACCAAGGTCCAGCGGGATTGGGTGTGTGTGGGACCGCATATTTGGGCTTCCCCATCGCGTTCCCGGTCTGGGTGTTGACCCCGGTGGGCCCCCCCGTGTGGCGGAATATCCCCGCCATCCCGTGGTTGGATTAGTCCCACATTGCCTGCAGCGGGTGGTCCTTGGTGTTTATGTACCCCCGTCCCCCCTTACCATCACCTTGGGGTTTTGGGAAGATGTGCGGTGACGGGTGGTTTCCACAGAAGGTAAGGAAGAGGTTAAATTTGAGGGCCTTAGTGGAGTGGCCTGTTCCCTAATCTCAGCCATATAGTTGGTGAGGGCAGTTAACCTGGGAGGAGTTGCTTTCGTCGGATTGTTAGAAACTCAACTTTCCAAGCTATCAATTGGAGAAGTGCCGATAGTGGCAGAATTCGAGGTTGTGTTTCCTGATGAGCTTCATGGAGCACCTCCTCGACGGGAGATCAATTTCTCGATTGAGTTAGTGCCAGAGGCTAGGCCGGTGTTACTTCTATAACAACCCCATCTGTTTACATCATATATACTAGAAGGTCCGGTTGGGGCCCCATAGCATATACCACAAAACAGGCGGTGAAGTTATGGTAGGATACCAGAGTAACGCAGCGCACCGTAACACATTGCATTCTAGCGGAAGCCTAAACACTAAACTTGAACTTCACACCTGAATGTCCAACATATAAAAGTTCCTCATTTATATATACCTGAGGAATGTTTTAGAAATAAAACCAGTTGGCCTTATGGCCTTACAGGGCTTTCACAACAGTGGCCTCAACATTGGCGCACAGGCCAGCCAAGTATAAATAAAATACAGCATTTCAAAGATTAGCCTTCGAGGGCTAGCAGCAGCAGCATCAAATACAGCAGGGACTTCAGCCATTATGCGTCCCGCTCGGCTCTCCAACACCTGCACTGGGACAGCCCACCAAATGGTGGAAAATAGAGGCAACGGTCAGCATTCAGCTGACCAATTTATAACGACCCTACACCTTTTCCAGGAGCAGTGGTATTCTGTCCTGCAGGAATAGCATTTCACAAGCATATATATAGCTCATATAATGTGCTTTCATGCACACAATGCATCACAACCGTCAGCCACTCGGCCCGATGATCCATGCACTCAGGGCACATTCTTGGTGTACCAGCGAACCAGGGTCACACCACCGTATCAAGGTCACAACCCAACGGTAAATCATTGAGCATTTCACTCCATGGCGTGCATCCGGAGTTCTAGTCGTAAGACAATGGGATTGGCCCGTAGCCCCCCATTGTGTCATGGCCCGCAGGCCTACAACTCTTGCTATGCGCTCCAATAGACCGCACTTTCAGGTCTCACGTCGGACGGACATAGCACAGGTCAGATCATCCACCCCTCGTTGCTCAAATCGCCTTTCCATCACCGAGCACAACGTACTCGCGGCTATATCAAAGGACCGGGTCGGTTTCACCAATCCTGTTCTAGCATTCAACCCTGGGTGCTTTCCTAGGCTTACCAGTACTTACTTTTACACCCATTTCATATCACACATCAGCGTGTCTTTCCAGGGCACACCAGTACTTCCTGCTACTCTCTTCACAGGTATGATCCCGCAAATTACAAATATCAAGGGTATTTCCATGGCTTACCATGCCAGTACTTCTTGTTACTTCCTTTCACAGGTCCACCCATAAACATTAAGCATTACAAGGGGTATTTACTGGACTTCCAATCCAATACTTCTTGCTACTTACTTTCATAAGTACAACCCAATAGCACAGGCATTACAAGCATTACAAGGGTATTTATCACGGAGTCTTCTCCGGTTCATATATGAAACATCACCAATCCAGACTAACCTGTCCAGATGCGTTTCACATAGCATGCCTATTCCGTACTCCATTTCCGGATTTATATGCCAAAGAATTTGGGATTTCATGAATCAACCCAAAAGACTCCCAAAATCAGCCACCTTTGGTGGGGGAATCATATGCATATGCCAAAAAGGAAGCCTTCACATGGCTACGAAGAAAAGTTGTTATTCTCGAAGACCGCTTCGGTGCATGAGCTCCTAGTTGGCTAGAAAGAACCGCAACAGCTTTTCCTCCGCAAAGATGGCCTTGGATCTCTGCTTGACACTCTCAAGCCCCACCAGAGATCAGCCCCTCTTCCTCCTCCTCCTTCTTCCTCTCCCTTTCTCTCTCTAAGCTTTTTAGAAAGATGAAGACAATAACATAATGAGAACTCTTTCTCAATTTACGGCCTTAAGGAAGTAGGGAGGACTCTCACCTGTTAAATCCCAGCTGAAGAAAATGGACGACCACGAAAAAGCCGCAAAATCACTTCTCGGGTCCGACACTCCCTGTGACACGTCCGTGTCACAGGCCGTGTACTCTAAGCAGTGCACAAACCGCCTTATCATTTAACAGGTCACGACCAGGGTACACGCCCGTGTCGGCCCAGACACTCCCGTATCACGGGGCGTGTGACTTACTAGACCATCGTCGAGCTTATTTCGTCGACTAGAGGGGGACAAGCCCTCCAACACGCCGGTGTCAGAAGGTACACGCCCGTATCACGGGCGTGTTCCCTCTGTCTACCACTTTAGTCGACCAAAGACTCGAGTGTCGAAACAAAGGAGGTGTCAACTCAAGGATGTGTCGAAACAAGGAGGTGTCCACACAGGGAGGTATCGACACAGGGAAGTGTCGACACAGGGAGGTGTCGACACAGGGAGGTGTCTACACAGGGAGGTGTCGACACATGGAGATGTCGACACAGGGAGGTGTCGCCACAAGGAGGACATGCCCTAGGTCATGCCCATGTCATGGGGCGTGTCCCTCCAGAAAACTTCGTCGAATGCATTTTCATCGAAGTCGCGACGTCTACGCACCAGAGCAGGACACGCCCTGTGACACTTCCATGTCCTAGGCCGTGTCACCCAACATTTTCTCCTTTTGAAATTTGGGCTGTTACAACCCTCCCCTCCTACAAGAAATTTCATCCTCGAAATTCATACACAGGAAGGAAAACAGCAAGCAAAATGTTAGAACATCAAAAGTTTATGTTACAACAAAAGGTGCACTATACAACCATTTTACTGAAACAACTCGGGAAAATCAGCTCGCATGGTCTGTTGTCGCTCCCATTTTCGCTCCTCACGACCGCAATAGTCCCATCGGACTTTGACAATCCCGACCGTCTTATTCTGCAACTGTTTCTTGGCTTGATCCTCGATTTGAATGGGTCTAACCCTCATTAGCCCATACTCCACCAGCACACGATCATCTGCGATCACCTGAGCTGGATCTTTCACGGTATTCTACAACACCGAGATGTGAAACACATCATGTAATCCACTCAAGTCTGCCAATAGAGCTTGACGATATGCAGCCTCCCCGACTCGCTCTACCACTTCAAATGGACCAAGGTATCTTGGATTCATTTTTTTTCAGACGTAGAATTCTTGATACGCCTTTGATGGGCTTGCTCTTCAAGTATACCCAGTCGCCTCATGCGAACTCCACATTCCGGTGCTTGGCATTGTAGTATTTCGCTTGTCGATCCTGGGCGATGAGTAGCCTATCTCGACTAGTATGTATGGCCGATTTTACTTCATCGACTTCATTATGATTATAAACTCTAGTTTTGCCCGCTTCTACCCAAGCCAAAGGCGTACGGTTCCATCCCAATGCTCGCTTGGTAGCTGTTATTATAGGCAAACACCACCATATAGAGATGATCTTCCCATCTCTTTCCAAAATCTAGGGCGCACATCCGAAGCATATCATCCATTATCCTGTTGGTCCGTTCAGTTTGGCCATCAGTTTGGGGATGAAAGGTAGTACTGAATGTCACCTTCATGCCCAACAGTTGATGAACTAGACTCTAGTCATTTGATGTGAATCGCTCATCTCTATCACTTACGATGCCCCGAGGAACACCGTGTAGTCGCACAATCTGCTCAACATATAATTTTGCCAAACTTTTCACCGAATCATCCCGTCTATTCGGTAAGAAGTGTGCCACTTTCGTTAGCCGGTCGACAATTACCCAAATTGAGTCATTTCCGCGCTAAGATCTCAGCAACCCGTACACGAAATCCATGGAAATATCGTCAGACTTCCATTCTGGAATCGGCAATGACTTCAAGTAACCGCCAGGCTTCTGGCATTCCGCCTTCACCATAGAACAGGTTTGGCAGTTGGCCACATAATGAGCAACATCTTTCTTTAGCCCTGGACACCAAAACAGCTTTTTCATATCCCTGAACATCTTTGTGCTCCCTGGGTGGATTGAGTACTTCGTATAATGCACTTCATACATCAGTTCTTCCCTCAATTTACTCAAATTCGGGACACACAAACGGCCCTCATTCTGCAGAAGACCGTCATTCCAGGAGAATTTTACCTTTGGCCCATCTTTAGCATAGTGTAGGAGATCTTTATCGGGCCCCGTTGCTCGTCGAATCCGGTCTGCAAGGGCACAATGCACCTCCGTCCAGTTCAAACAGGCATTGACGGTGGAATTCTTGTCAAAAAAAGAAATCTCCAATGCTTCTAGCTCCTGGATGAGACGTTCATCATGCCTCTGCAACCAACTCTCCCTTGCCGGAGCTCTCCAACTCAAGGCATCCGCGACTACAGGTACCTTTCCTGGCATATAGTGAATTTCAAAGGTGTAGATCCCAAGGAACTCCAAACACCTTTGTTATCGCATATTCAAGTCCTTCTGCTCCACTTGGTACTTTAGGCTCTTGTGATCTGTATAGATCTCCACCTTCACGCCATAAAGATAGTGTCGCCACAACTTTAGTGCAAAGATCACCGCTGCCAACTCTAAGTCGTGGAACTTTAGCTGGTGTGAGCCATAAGCAATCAACTTCCCATTTTGCAGAAGAATGCAACTTAAGCCACTCCCTGAAGTATCACTAAAGATTTCAAAACCATTGGTACCACATGGCAATGACAACAAAAGCGTCGTAGTCAAACGAATCTCCAGCTCTTCAAACGCTCGCGCGTACTCTGGAGTCCAAATGAACTTCTGATTTTTTCTCGTCATTGTGGTTAGCGGCAAAGCAATCCGCGAGTAGTTTTCAACAAACCAAGGAAGCTCCTGACCTTAGCCACTGAAGACAACATCAGCCACTCCTGTATGGCCTTTATCTTCGTCGGATACACTGCGATGCCCGCTCCACTAACCACATGTCCTAGAAAAGCCACCGACGATAGCCAAAACTCGCACTTCGAGAACTTGGCGTAGAGTTGATTCTGCCTCAAGGTCTTGAACACCAACCACAAGTGGTTTTCTTGATCAGTTTCGGATTTCGAGTACACCAGGATATCATCAATAAACACAATCACGAACAAATCCAGGTACTCTCAGAACATTCGGTGCATCATGTCCATGAACACCAACGACGCATTGTACAGCTGATGAGGATTTTATAGTTTTAAAAATTATATCCAAACTATAATCTTGAAATAGGCAAGTGTACCTATCGAAATATAGTATAAGAAATGTCGTATTAGACTCGGGGCCTGTTGAGTACTCCTACTCACGCAAATTAATATTATTTTATCGGGAAATAAAAGGAGTGAATTAAAACTATTATTAGAAAATAAAATAAAAGGAAGCACTTGATCTAGACTTACTTTGAATTGAAATAAACTTATCTTAAAGACAAACTTCTAGATTATCCGCTTCGACCGTGGAGGTTCCTAAAATACGAAAACGCCTCTCTCGAGAATACGCTCTCGACTAAACTTAGGTTGATCGATTAAGACCTCTCGGCCAGTCGAAACCCCTAAGCCTGCTTTAGGAGGTGAACCCCTCTATTGGATTTCACTCCAATCCGGAAGAGTCATGTCGTCCTCTCTCGAGGATTGCAATCAACTCCTTTTATCTTTGAGTGATCTCCCCGTATCCGCAACCTCTCGGTCATTTAGGATACGGATCTTAGATCGGAATCAAAGCTAATAAATCAAAGCTAACTCGAAACGATAAGAAAAGAGTTTGGCAAAAAGAAATATTTCATTATAATGAAAAGCTTATCATGATCAAGTGGAAATGAAAATAGGGATACATAGAAAGAAAATAAAAAAAGCGCTAGAATTAAAGGCTAAACTATGAAATTGAAAATTACATAAGCAAAATGCATAAAAACTTGAAAATAATCTACTGAAGCTACTCCTAGATTGGCCTCCTGGCTCCTCCTTTGCTTCTGAACTCATCTGCAATTTATAGGAAAAATTTCTGCAAGGTCACGCCCAAGGTCACGCCCGTGACCTAGGGCGTGTCAGGCTCGGAAACCGCCGTCTTGAAAGCCCGGGAACGTTGGAGGAGAAACCGCCAAAATCTGTTAAATGGCGGGTCACGCCCCTAGGTCACGCCCGTGACCTAGGGCGTGTCACTTCAGTTTCTGGAAAACCGCGGGAAGCTAAAAACGGCGGGAGTAAATTCTGGCAATTCCTGAAGTGTCACGCCCCTCGGTCACGCCCGTGACCTAGGGCGTGTACTGACCGGGTCAGCAAACGACTGAAAACGGCGCATTCTGGCATCAATTCGGCAGTTTCGGGTTAGTCACGCCCTAAGTCACGCCCGTGACAGGGGGGCGTGTACTTGGGAAATGTTCCAGAATTGCCCCGGGAAGATTTCTGGAGAAAATTATTTTCTTGAACTAGACACGCCCGTGTTCACACCCTGGTCACGCCCGTGTCCTTGGGGCGTGTACTTGTGAAATTCTCCAGATTTGTAGAGGACGTCGTCCTCTTTCCGTTGACTGGTTGCACGTCCCGTAACTCTTCCTGGTTTGAAAGTTATGGCCATTTGAATTTCAGCTATCCGTGGCCAAAAATGTTAATTTTCTCAAAATGTTTTCGGATCTTTGCCATGGACTTGAAAATGATATTTGGAGCCCATATTGACCTGAAATATAAAAATAAATGAATTATTATATATATTAATATTAATCCAAATAAATTATACTATTTATTTATAAAAAAACTAAACTAAAATAACTATATAAATTAACTTATCAAATACCCCCACACTTAATCTTTTGCTATTCCAGAGCAAAACTATGAGAAGTATTTATAAGAAAATAATATAATTTTTTTTAATCAAACTAAAAAATTATCAAATCAAAAGAGAGTTAAAAATTAATTTTAGGGATTCAAATTTTTAAGTCCTAAAATATGAAAGTAAAAAGTGAAGAGCTAAATATTTAACAAAGTTTTCTCTAATAAAATAATTAGAACTCAAAATTAAGTATTTAGCAAACAAAATTAGATTAAAAATTATAAACACTTTTTACACTAAAAAGAGACTTCAAGGAAAATCAAACTACTACTTATGCTCTCTTACAAATTTAATTTAAATCTAAGCAATTATATTGGGTTTTGGGTTTGGAAAAAAGGAAGATTGAAGAGATCTTAGATTGGGGGTGATGAATTTTATCCTCTCACCCCGCACAAATTTTTTTTCTTTTTTGATGTTTTTTTTCTTCTTTTTTTCTCTTCAAACAAAATTGTTTAGGAGTAATGAATTTTATCCTCTTACTCCTTTTTTTTTGGGGTTGCATATGTGTACCAAGGAATTTTTAATTCTCATGACATATGATCTAACCAAAAATGAAAAATTGCATATGTGTACCAAGGGATAATGAATTTTATCCTCTTATCCCCATGACATATGATCTAACAAGAAAATTAAAAAACAAGGGGAAAGGCTTAACAAAATTTAGATTAAATTAAAAAAAACTAAGAGAGCAACTATAGTGATTTAAGTTTTCCTAAGAATCTTAAAGCATAAAGTGAAGATAATTAAAATCTAAGAATTGTTAATCTAAATGCCACAAAGTTGAAACTAATTACAATAAAAGAGAATAAGGTCTAAATAGATTTCTCTAATCAAATTTTACTTCATAAATTTATTTCTTAAAATCAAATCACCTAAAAATTAAATTTAACTAACTTTGATGAAATAAAAGATTTAGAAAATCAAAAATTATAAAATTTTTATAAATAAATTCAAAATAAATTTTCTGAAAAGTCACAACAAGATTAAGTAGGGGTTTATTATATTTTTTGGTTTTTTGGAATTTTCTCTTTTTTTGGTTTTTTTATAATAAAAAGAAAACAAAATTTTGTAATTTTTTTTTAAGATTTTTATATTTTGAAAATTTTTAAAGATTTTTTTTCATTTTTTTTTAAATTTTAAAATAAAAATAATAAATAGAAAGCCACCCTCATACTTAAAAATAAACATTGTCCTCAATGTTTATAAGTCAAGTAAGAGGGGAGAAACAAGAAGAAAAAAATTTCAAATTTGTTAGAAAAAAATTTTTTTAAAACAAAAAAAAATTATTAAAGATAAACAAGGGGTGTCTCCCAAGAGCACTTTTCTTTTTCCCATCTTTAAGCTAGACGGTTTTATTTAGGAAAAAGGGAAATAAAAAGTAAAGTGCACTAGCAACTCCCTTAATTCATGCTTGGGTGAAAACGCCAAAGACGCCCGCCCAATGACTCCTCCGCTTGCTTCTTGATTCTCCTTTTTTGAACATTTGACTTGAAAGTGTAAATTCACATCACCTATACATACCTGAGGCGATGTGAATTTTTGTAGATGAGCGGCAAATGGATCGTTGACGACGTGTGATTGCAACGGCTCATCATTTTCATGAAATTCATTAATTAAAGAAAAATCAAAGGTAAGCACGTCAGAAAAATCTTCGCAAGGAGGAGGTTCTTGTGAAGTTATATGATTAGATATAGGTTGTTTATTTTCTAAAGTAAAGTTATTATCTAAAAGAAAATTACTGGGCACTATAGTTTTAGGAATTTCAATTTCTAAAAATTCATAAGTAGAGTTTGAAAATTCATGAAGAGAATGAAAATCGGGAGAAATAGGAAAAGAAACATGTTTTTCTCCTATTTCACCCGGTGTGCCCATAACTTTAAAATATTCTTGATATAATAATTCTTCCTCCTCTTCCAAATAAGTCACCAAGGGGGCACATGAAGATTCATGTTCCGTACTAGGTGAACTATTTGGAGGGGGTGAAAAATCATTAGAACAAGAAATGATTTCTTCTAAATTTTGGGGAGGATCAACAATGAATTGCGTAAAGTCCCCAAAATTAGAAGAAAACGATTGTGGTGTGCTAAAAGAAGAACAAAAATTAGGATCTAAATAATTGTTCTCATAACTCGGAAAGTTTTCTGGTTGAGCTTGCGAACAAGGAAAACAAACGTCCGAGGTAGAAGAAAAATTATTTAAATCAAAATAAGTATTCTCGTTTAAATTTGAAAAATTATTTTCATGGAAATTAAAGAAATTGGAAAAATTATTTTCATGAAAATTGGAAAAAGAATTATCATAAAAGTGAGAATAGTTATTTTCATAATTATATTCAATTTTATTTTCATAAGATAGCTGTGAATTATAATTATAAAGATAACAATACTCACTTTGATGAGAACCACCACAATAATAACAAACACTTTGGCGCTGCTTTGCGGCTTTCAAAATATCGAATTGATTTTGAAGCCTAGCAATTTTAGCGGCCAACTGAGATAACATTTTTTTTAATGTAAAAAGAAAACAAAACAACCTTTACCTAATGGAAGTGAATGAAAAAGAAAATCAAAGGAAGAATTGGGGTAGAGAAAGAGAATGATAAAAGTAATAAAATTTGCGCTTTCTAAATATCAACAAAAAGAGTCCCCGGCAACGGCGCCAAAAACTTGATGAGGATTTTATAGTTTTAAAAATTATATCCAAACTATAATCTCGAAATAGGCAAGTGTACCTATCGAAATATAGTATAAGAAATGTCGTATTAGACTCGGGGCCTGTTGAGTACTCCTACTCACGCAAATTAATATTATTTTATCGGCAAATAAAAGGAGTGAATTAAAACTATTATTAGAAAATAAAATAAAAGGAAGCACTTGATCTATACTTACTTTGAATTGAAATAAACTTATCTTAAAGACAAACTTCTAGATTATCCGCTTCGACCGTGGAGGTTCCTAAAATACGAAAACGCCTCTCTCGAGAATACGCTCTCGACTAAACTTAGGTTGATCGATTAAGACCTCTCGTCCAGTCGAAACCCCTAAGCCTGCTTTAGGAGGTGAACCCCTCTATTGGATTTCACTCCAATCCGGAAGAGTCATGCCGTCCTCTCTCGAGGATTGCAATCAACTCCTTTTATCTTTGAGTGATCTCCCCGTATCCGCAACCTCTCGGTCATTTAGGATACGGATCTTAGATCAGAATCAAAGCTAATAAATCAAAGCTAACTCGAAACGATAAGAAAAGAGTTTGACAAAAAGAAATATTTTATTATAATGAAAAGCTTATCATGATCAAGTGGAAATGAAAATAGGGATACATAGAAAGAAAATAAAAAAAGGGCTAGAATTAAAGGCTAAACTATGAAATTGAAAAGTACATAAGCAAAATGCATAAAAACTTTAAAATAATCTACTGAAGCTACTCCTAGATTGGCCTCCTAGCTCCTCCTTTGCTTCTGAACTCATATGCAATTTATAGGAAAAATTTCTGCAAGGTCACGCCCTAGGTCACGCCCGTGACCTAGGGCGTGTCAGGCTCGGAAACCGCCGTCTTGAAAGCCAGGGAACGTTGGAGGAGAAACTGCCAAAATCTGTTAAATGGCGGGTCACGCCCCTAGGTCACGCCCGTGACCTAGGGCGTGTCACTTCAGTTTCTGGAAAACCGCGGGAAGCTGAAAACGGCGGGAGTAAATTCTGGCAATTCCTGAAGTGTCACGCCCCTAGGTCACGCCCGTGACCTAGGGCGTGTACTGACCGGGTCAGCAAACGACTGAAAACGGTGCATTCTGTCACGCCCGTGACAGGGGGGGTGTGTACTTGGGAAATGTCCAGAATTGCCACGGGAAGATTTCTGGATAAAATTATTTTCTTGAACTAGACACGCCCGTGTTCACACCCTGGTCACGCCCGTGTCCTTGGGGCGTGTACTTGTGAAATTCTCCAGATTTGTAGAGGACGTCGTCCTCTTTCCGTTGACTGGTTGCACGTCCCGTAACTCTTCCTGGTTTGAAAGTTATGGCCATTTGAATTTCAGCTCTCCGTGGCCAAAAATGTTAATTTTCTCAAAATGTTTTCGGATCTTTGCCATGGACTTGAAAATGATATTTGGAGCCCATATTGACCTGAAATATAAAAATAAATGAATTATTATATATATTAATATAAATCCAAATAAATTATACTATTTATTTATAAAAAAACTAAACTAAAATAACTATATAAATTAACTTATCAACAGCCCAAACGGCATTACCGTGAACTCATAGTGCCCGTAATGTGTTCCAAATGCGGTCTTGGGAATGTCTCCTTCCCGAATCCTCAACTAGTAATAACCAGAGGTCCAACCTGGAGTAGACGGTCGAGCCCACTAGCTGATCGAATAACTCATCAAGCCGCGGAATCGGATATTTGTTCTTCTCTGTCAGCTTGTTCAGTTCGCGGTAATCAATACATAACTGTAAACCGCCTTCTTTCTTTTTCACAAAAAGAACAGGGGCGATCCACGGTGACATGCTTATAACCCTGTTCGAGTACTCGTCCAATTGCACTTGCAGCTCCGCCATTTACTTAGGCACGATGCGATATGGCGATCGGGCCACATGTTTCGCACCAGACACTAGCTCGATCAGACATCAATATCTCGCTGGGGTGGTAGCCCAAGGAGATCCTTGGGAAACACATCTACACATTCCGATACCAGCAACACAGATGCAATAAAATAGAAATCCCAACTTCATAAGTGCACGGCCACATCACAAGCCTTATTAGCAAACAACCTACAACATTTGGCAACATCACCATGACACTTTTTGTCTAGCCATGTCGCACTATGAAATCTTTAGACAAAAAAGAATGTGACGCAGCCGTATCAAAGAGTGCTCGCGCCAGCGTGTTCCAAATCATCGCAAAGCCTGTGGTGCACACAACACACACAAGCTGCATACATAATATACAATAAATAAGCAATCAATACGATTCACGTGCACTTGTAACACTTAGGATTGTGCCTGGGATGCAGAGGACTCCACCACTGCTTTTCCCGTCTCAATCATATGTCGACCACTCCTGATAATGATTGGCGAAATTGTTCCAATGTAATAAAGCATCAACTATCTATTTGTGTTCATGACTACCGTGCAAACACGTTGATCCCACACATACATGTATTGGACTCCTATTGCACAAACGTAAAAGTAGAACTTCCATTCAAATGGGTTACTATACACACAACACATGCATAGTTCACAATACATGAGTAGCCCAATTATTTATGTATCATCGCGTCGACACTTATTGCCCTCTAAGAGCCACCACGACAATCTCGGGCTTTATGTCCTGCTTCACCGCACAAATAGAACTTGTATCTCTTCTTTGGCTGCTGAACACCCTCCCAACAGTCTCGAGCAATGTGTCCTACCTAGCCAAAAGTATAACAAGTACGAGTCTCAAGTCTCTGCCTCTTGCGGTGAGCAGACTTTCCATCCCTTGGAATTATAACTTTCCTGGTCGCAGGCATTTGCTGGGCTCATGTCAAGTCTAACTCCAATTGTCTATCTAACTCCACCAATGGTTGGAATCCCAGTAGCTTAGGACCCATCAACAAGAAACGGAGTTCCTGACGTAGCCCATCATAAATCCGATTGATCTTTGCCTCCTTGGTTTCAGACACAAACACTGGTTGTTGTCGTATTGCAACAAATGCGTGAAAATAATCCTCAACTGTGTCCTCTCCTTGGCTCAAATACATGTCCAATGACGAAGCTAATGCGCTTCCCCTTGCAGTCTGCTCAATTACACTAACCAGCATGGGACGCAGTACCGGATCAGAGGGTTGAACCTGTCCCTCATGGTAAGCCTTGAGCGTTGCAAAAACCACATCAGCAATCAGTCGAGTCGTCTCTATCGATGGAGGACATGTTGGTACCACAGTTGATGTCATGCTTTTCATCGAATGTTGGGGTTCCTGCTGCCACGCAGTCGCACTCATCGCCTACAGTCGTAAAATTACACAAGTAAACAACAAACAGATTGCCAAAAGTAATACTAGGAATGCACAGGTTCCCCAAACACATGTATTTGCATTCCTAAAGTGGACATTCTGGAGTTCAATCGTGTTAACTTGGCTCGCACAAAGATGTGCTCGCCACCCCAGAAAAGAAGTCGACCATGATTTCGAGAGGGAAAGACCGAGACAGCTGATACAAAAAATGTAACAACCCCATCCGTTTACATCGTATATACTAGAAGGTTCGGCCGGGGCCCCACAACATATAACACAAAACAGGCGGTGAAGTTACGGTAGGATACCAGAGTAACGCAGCGCACCCTAACACTTTGCATTCTAGCCGAAGCCTAAACAATAAACTTGAACTCCACACCTAAATGTCCAACATATAAAAGTTCCTCATTTATATATACCCTAGGAATGTTTTACAAATACGACCAGTTGGCCCTATGGCCTTATAGGGCTTTCACAACAGTAGCCTCAACATTGGCGCGCAGGCCGACCATGTATAAATAAAATACAGCATTTCAAAGTTTAGCCTTCGAGGGCTAGCAGCAGTAACAGCAAATGCAGCAGGGACATCAGCCCTTATGCGTCCCACTCGGCTCTCCAACACCTACACAGGGACAGCCCACCTAATGGTGGAAAATAGAGGCAACAGTCAGCATTCAGCTGACCAATTTATAATGACCCTATACCTTTTCCCGGGGTAGTGGTATTCTTTCCTGCAGTCATAGCATTTCACAAGCATATATATAGCTCATATAATGTGCTTTCACGCACACATTCCATCACAACTGTCAGCCACTCGGCCCGACGAAACGTGCACTCAGGTCACATTCTTGGTGTACCAGTGAACCAGGGTCACACCACCGTATCAAGGTCACAACCCAATGGTAAAACATTGAGCATTTCACTCCATGGAGTGCAGCCGGAGTTCTAGTCGTAAGACACCGGGATTGGCCCCATAGCCCCCCATTGTGTCATGGCCCGCAGGCCTATGACTCTTGCTATGGGCTCCAACAGGCCGCACTTTCAGGTCTCATGTCAGACGGACATAGCGCAGGTCGGATCATCCACCCCCCGTTGCTCAAATCGCCTTGCCATCACCGAGCACAACGTACTCGCAGCTATATCAAAGGCGAGGGTCAGTTTCACCAATCCTGTTCTGGCATTCAAGCTTGGGTGCTTTCCTAGGCATACCAATATTTACTCTTACACCCATTTCATATCACACATCAGCAGCTCTTTCCTGGGCACACCAGTACTTCCTGCTACTCTCTTCACAGGTATGATCCAGCAAATTACAAATGTCAAGGGTATTTCCATGGCTTACCATGCCAATACTTCCTGTTACTTCCTTTCACAGGTCCACCCATGAACATCAAGCATTACAAAGGGTATTTCCTGTACTTCCAATCCAGTACTTCATGCTAATTCCTTTCATAAGTACAACCCAATAGCACAGGAATTACAAGCATCACAAGGGTATTTTCCTGGACCACCACTCCAGTACTTCCTACTACTTTCGTTCACAAGATTAACCCATGGACTCCTAAATTACACGTTTATCACGGAGTTTTCTCCGGTTCGTATATGCAACATCACTAATCCAGACCAACCTGTCTAGATGGGCTTCACACATCATGCCTATTCTGTACTCCATTTCCGGATCAATATGCCAAAGAATTGGGGACTTCATGAATCAACCCAAAAGACTCCCAAAATTAGCCACCCTTTGGTGTGGGAATCATATGCATATGCCAAAAAGGAAGCCTTCACATGGCTAGGAAGAAATGTCATTACCCTCGAAGACCGCTTCGGTGCCATGAGCTCCTAGTTAGCTAGAAAGAACCGCAACAACTTTTCCTCCGCAAAGATGGCCTCGGATCTCAGCTTGACACTCTCAAGCTCCACTAGAGATCAGCCCCTCGTCCTCCTCCTCCTTATTCCTCTCCGTTTCTCTCTCTAAACTTTTTAGAAAGATGAAGGCAATAACATAATGAGAATTCTTTCTCAATTTGCGGCCTTAAGGAAGCAGGGAGGACTCTCAGCTGTTAGATCCCAGCTGAAGAACATGGACGGCCATGAAAAAGCCACAAATTTTCTTCTCGGGTCCGACACGCCCTGTCACACATCCGTGTCACAGGCCGTGTACTCTAAGCGGTGAACAAACTGCCTTATCCCGAAATAGCTCATGGCCAGGGTACACGCCCGTGTCGGCACAGACACGCCCATTTCACGGGGCGTGTGACTTACTCGATGATCGTCGAGCTCATTTCATCGACTAGAGGGGGACACATTCTCCGACACACCCGTGTAGGAAAGTACACGCCCGTGTCACGGGCGTGGTCCCTCTGTCGACCACTTTCATCGACCAAAGACTCGAGTGTCGACACAATGGAGGTGTCGACACAAGGAGGTGTCGACACAAGGAGGTGTCGACACAGGGAGGTGTCGACACAAGGAAGTGTCGACACAGGGAGGTGTCGACATAGGGATGTGTCGACACAGGGAGGAGTCAACACAAGGAGGTGTCCACACAGGGAGGTGTCGACACAAGGATGACACGCCCTAGGTCACGCTCGTGTCCCTCCCGAACACTTCTTCAAACACATTTTCGTCGAAGTCACGACGTCTACGCACCCGAGCAGGACACGCCCTGGGACATGCCTGTGTCCCAGGCCGTGTCACCAAACATTTTCCCATTTTGAAATTTGGGCTGTTACAAATTCCTCCTTTTAGGATGGTACCGAAGGAGTTAGCCGAACTCAAGGTACAGTTACAACAACTGTTGGAGTAGGGGTATATCAAACCCAGCTCATCTCCTTGGAGTTCGCCAGTGCTGTTTTTGAAGAAGGATGGTAATATGCAGTTGTGTATAGACTACTAAGAGTTGAATATACAGACCATCAATAATAACTATTACATTCCATGGATAGAAGACCTGTTTGAACAGTAGGTTGGGTCAGTGGTGTACACTAGGTTGTACATGAAGTCAGGGTACTACAAGTTATAGATTCAAGATGAGGACATACCCATGATAGTGTTTGGAAAGAGGTATGGTCACTTCGAGTTCTCAGTGATGCCATTCGGGTTAACGAATGCTTCATCGGTATTCATGGATTTGATGGACCAAGTGTTTCGAGAATTTTTAGAATCATTTGTGGTGGTCTTCATCTATGATATTTTGGTATACTCCAAATCGGAGGTGGAGCATGAGGCCCTTCTAGATTCGCCAGTTTTGAGCACTGTGGTGGAAGTTAGGAGTTTCCTTGGACTAGCCTGATACAATAAAAGCTTTGTGGAAAACGTTTTGCAGATAGCTCTGCCCCTCACTACTCTGACTCGTAAGGACCAGTAATTCGTGTGGACTCGGGAGTGCGATCAAGCGTTTGATACATTGAAGGAAAGGTTGATGACAACTACATTCCTAAGTCTCGCTAAAGGGACTGAAGGATTTCAGATTTTCAGTGACGCATTAGGTTGCGGTTTGGCTTGTGTGTGATCACAACATGGTAAGGTGATAGCATTTGGGTCTACGTAGTTGAAACCTCATGAGAAGAATTACCCCATCCATGATATGGATTTGGCAGCTGTAATTTTTGCATGGAAGTTGTAGTGGCACTATGTGTATGGTGTGAAGGTAGAGATCTTCACGGAACATAAAAGCTTGAAGTATCTTCTAGATCAAAAATACTTAAACATACGACAGTATAACTGGGTTGAGTTCCTTGGAGACTATGAGGTGGCGATTTAGTATACGCCGGGCAAGGACAACGTGGTGGCCAATGCCTTGTGTATAAAGTATTCAGGACAAGTTAATTGGATTGAAGTTTATGATGAGCGGTTGGTGCATGACTTTGAGTCCCTTGTCATTGAATGTGTAGTCAGAGGCAAGTGTAGCACAGCTCGATGGAACTGGATAAAATTACCGAACGAATAGTCTGATAGTATTCACAAAGGGACCAGTGTGGATGTGGAGATCCAGTGATTTGTGGTGGAAGCTCAAAAAAGTAAGGGTAGTAACTGGGAGAGGACTTATGGAATCTTAAGGAAAGATGGAAGGGTATGCGCACCTTAGTTCAGCAATCTTCGTGGGGAGTTGATGTTTGAGGCTCATTTCACAAATTACTCCATTCACCCGGGCATTACAAAGATATACATGGATATGAAGAAATTCTTTTGGTGGCTTGGTTTGAAACGGGACGTAGCTTTGTATGCGAGTTAATGAGTTGTAAATATTCGTATTTTTACGTACTTTATTTAGGTATTTTAGTTTATTTTCATTATTTTTAGTTACTTTTGTTCAATAAAATGTTCATTTTTTGTATATAAATATTCTAACTTAACTTTATTTTGTTTTCTGAAATTTTGTAGAAAAAGTACATGCCCGTGTCAATTGGGTCACGCCCTTGACCGGGCTGTGTCAATTTGACACCAGTGAAAGAACTGTTATCGCTGTAAATCCGAGAAATAATGGTGGAACATGCCCATGTCCATTACGACTCGCCCGAGTCATGCCACTCGACGCTCAACGCCTGTCTACACTCAACGATGTCAGTAGACTCGACATTCAATGCCACTAACAAGCCCGTGATTTTTTCAAGAATGCCCGTGTCTGCCCTGAATATTTCAACTCAATCCAGATACCCTATCAGACCGAAACTACATGCCCGTGTCATTCGGCATACGCCTGTGACCACAACAATTGTTCCAGACAAGATGTCTCCAGCGAGGCAAGTACTTGATGCCATCGCTAGTTACACCTTCCGGACACGCCTGTGTCATTCAGCGTATTACCTTGACTGCATCAATTTTTTAGACAAGATGCCGCCGGCAAGGCAAGGATTCGATGCTTTGTCAGTAACACCCATTTTGCACGCTCGTGACCGCCGAACATTCCCGTGACCTCCACGTGGAACTTCTAGAAGAAGTCCCAAAGTCAACCGCCAATAAATTTTCAGCTTCCCCTGCATGACAGTACTGACACGCCCCCCCCCCCCCCAATCCCATGATCAGATCGTGCAATCCGATTTTTTCCTATAAATAGACCATTGATGTAAGGACAAAGGGTTCAAATTTTTGGACCATTTTGCTTTAGGTGGGCTTCTTAGGTGCTTTCCCATGCTATATATGTAACACCCCAGATTTTGGCAAGAGGTTCAGTCTGCAGTTCTGGAAATTTTTGGGTTTCTGGCAGGAGGAACACGACCTGCGACACGGGCGTGTCGCAGGGCGTGTCGAGGCCGTGTCGACACTCGACCCAAGTGTCGACACTTTCGCTCGACAAAGTGTCGAGAGGGGGGCACACGACCTGCGACACGGGCGTGTCGCAGGCCGTGTCGAGGCCGTGTCGACACTCGGCCCAAGTGTCGACACTTTCGCTCGACAAAGTGTCGAGAGGGGGGCACACGGCCTGCGACACGGGCGTGTCGCAGGGCATGTCGAGGCAGTGTCGACACTCGGCCCAAGTGTCGACACTCTCTGTTGAAATTTGTGAAGTGGAAGTGGGTGACGGGACAGGCCGCGCGGCCTGTGGCGGACAGCCTTGGCGGACTGGGCGGACTGGGCGGACTGGGCGGACTGAGGTTTGCGGCCTGGTGGAAAGTCTGGTGGAAGCCGGCTGTGTTCTGAGCAGGTTGTTGCATGGAGTCCGCGTTTGGTGCGGCCTGGTATCTGCGGATAGAGAGGCTTGCGGACTGGTGCATTGTTCAGTGGTCGCGGGTGCAAGCTTGCGCTGTTGGCGGGTTGGTTCGAGTTCGCGGGAAGCCTTGCGGACTGGTGTGTCCGCGGTATTGGCTATTGCGGACTGAGCTTAGAGCTTGGCTGAGGCCTTGTCAAGTTCTGGTGTTACAGCAGGTCTTGCTGTGGAGACCGGTTGGCGGACTGGTGTTTGGAGTCCGGGAGGAAGCTGCTGTGTTGGACAAGTGCGAGGAGCTCGCGGACTGGTTGCGGTCTGTGCTAGGGTGTTTGGCGGACGGGACTTTGTGTCCGCCATGCTCGCACTGGCCCTTGATGGTTTTGGACTTGGTCACACATTGTGCCAAGTTCATGGTGTCCGCCGTATCCGCCAAGTCCGCTGTGACCGGGCGGACTGTTGTTGTTTGCCTTTGGTCGTGGACTTGTGGAGGATTGAGGTGTGAGTCTTGCGGACTGCCTCGGGTTGGTGCGGACTGCCATTGAAGAGGGTGCTGTCCTGCAGTGGTTGGAGCTTTGCGGGCTGGTGCTTTGTCCTCTTAGCTTAGGCGGACTGGAGAGGGTTCGTCAATGGTTGCCTTGCTCCTGGCGGTTTCCCTTGGTGTCCGGCTAAGTCCATGCGGACTCGGCGGACGGTGGTTGTATTCGCGCGGACTGAGGGTGGTGTCGCTATCTCTTGGGCGGTGACCACACTCCTCACCTTGCCTATAAATAGGACCCCCCTGGCACATCTATAGTAACTGGAGTAACGTCGCGCGGATAACTTCAAGGAGCCAGGAGCTTGGCTTTGACTTCGGTCGGTGCTTGGGCGAGCTCAGCGGTCTCGGCGGTCTCGGCGACCTCGCGGTCTCGGCGGACTGGAGTGCTGTCCGCCCGGCTTGTTTTTGAGTTCTTTCTGTTTACAGCTGTAATACTAGCGAAATCATTTCTCGCTATGTATGCCTCGGATTGTAAAGAAGTGAATGCATAATAAGATCTTCTTGTGCTTCCATTGTTTTGTTGGGTGCAACCTCTAGTCCTTGGGTTTTCCGCTGGTTCAGCGTGCGAACTGGGTAGTTCCGAAGATATTAATTTGGTGTTTGGGCTATCTTGCTGACCACGTTGAGAAAATTTAACATGGTATCAAAGCGAGGTTTCTGAGGTTGCGGGTTGTTCAGTTGCGTGAGCGGAGGTCAACCAGCATTGTTACTCAGTGATTGAGTGGTGATCAACCTGTGTTGTTGCTTGGAGCTGCTGAAGGGTACCAACAGGTGATCGCAATGGAAGGAAGCTTAGCAAGAGGTCTGGGCATTGAACTCTTAACGCCGACTAACTTCAATAAGTGGAAGTCGTGCATGAAGAGTTATCTTCTTGGCGAGGAGCTGTGGGATGTCGTTGGTGGAGACGACAGGCAGGAAGTCACTGCTGCTTTCGGTACTGCTGAGCAGGTGAGGCTCTGGAGACGAACAAATGCTAAGGCGGAGTTCGTTCTGAAGGGAGCTGTCTCTCCGGAACTGTTTGATCACATCATAGGATGTGAGTCAGCTGCTGATATTTGGACAACCATTGATGAGTTGTTCAATAGGAAGAATGTGGCGCGGCTTCAGTTCCTAGAGAATGAGTTGGCCAGGGCAACTCAGGGAGACCTTTTCATCTCCAAGTACTTCTTAAAGATGAAGAGCTTGTGTGCTGAGCTGTCGGCACTGGATCCTGATGAGCCTATCTCTGAGGCAAAGATGAAAAGGCACATTGTCCGCGACTTGCGGAAGGAGTATGTGGCCTTTGTTACATTTGTTCAAGGGTGGGCTACTCAGCCGTCGTTGCTGGAGCTGGAGAATCTGCTTGCCTCGCAGGAGAGCTTAGCAAGGCAGATGGCTGGAGTGAATCTGAATCAGGATGGCAGCGAGGCTCTCTTCTCAGGCAAGAAGAAGGGATGGGAAGGGAAGAAGAAGAAGAAGGTGCAGGCCGCTGTTGAGAAGGAGACTTCAACTTCATATCCGCCGGAGAGGAGCAATGCTCCTAAGGACTGGAAGAAGAATCTGAAGTGCTACCGGTGTCATCAGCGTGGGCACTTCAAGCGGGACTGCAAGGTCAAACTGCAGCCTGGGCATGCTGCGGGAAAGGAGGAAGCTTGCTCGTGAAGTGAAGAAGCAGAATGGGGAGGAGCTTTCATGACGGGCACTTGTGTCCGGGCCTTATCTGCTGAGGACTTCAACAGCGAGTGGATCGTCGACTCCGGGTGTGGTCATCACCTCACCGGAGATAAGTCGAAGTTCACCTCCATGCAGGCTTACTCAGGTAATGAAGCTATTATCACTGCTGATAATACTGTTTATGCAGTAGAGAAGGAGGGGGTCGTGTCTTTGGGTAGTGATCAGGGGCCACTCACATTAAGGAGTGTGTATCACGTGCCGGGCATGAAGAAGAACCTCTTCTCGGTGACCAATGCGGTGGACGCTGGGTATCACGTTCTGTTTGGGCCAACAGACGTGAGGTTCCTTCGCAACGTATCAGCGGTGAAGGCTGACGTTGCTCATGTTGGGAGGAGGGTGAAGAACTTGTTTGTTCTTTCCACCAGTGCCTATGTTGATAGGATGAGAGCCAATGATAGTGCGGCTATCTGGCATGAGAGGCTGGGGCATGTTGGCATGGACAAGCTGAAGGCAATGGCTAGTAGAAGTCTGGTGAGGGGGTTGCCGATGTTGTCCTCCTTTGGTGATGGGCATGTTTGTGCGGGCTGTCAATACGGTAAGGCACATCGCCTTCCGTTTGATAAATCTCAAACAAGGAGCAAGAAACCATTGGAGTGTATTCATGGCGACCTGATGGGACCGACTGTTACTGCCAGCCTTGGTGGAAGCAAATACATGCTTGTCTTGGTTGATGACTACTCAAGGTATACTTGGGTGTACTTCTTAAAGGAGAAGTCGGAAGCCTTCCATTTGTTCGTGGAGTTCAAGGAGTTGGTAGAATGCCGGCTTGGCTTGCGGATTAAGAAGTTTAGAACTGATAACGGAGGGGAGTTTGTCTCTTTCGAGTTTTCTAACTTCTGCAGGAAGCACGGGATCCAACGGGAGCTTACATGTGCTCACACTCCACAACAAAATGGGGTAGCGGAGCGGAAGATCCGTCATCTGACGGAGACCTGCAAATGCTGGCTTCATGCGAAAGATATCCCAAGGTCCTTTTGGGCGGAGGGAATGTCTTGTGCTGCTTATGTTATCAACCGGATGCCACTCAGCCCTATCAACATGAAGACTCCTGTTGAGCTGTTGCTGAAGGAGAAGCCGAGTGTTGGACACCTTCGGGTGTTCGGCTCAACTTGCTACGTGCATGTCCCGGATGTCTCACGGACAAAGCTGGATGCGAAGGCAAGGAGACTTGTCTTTGTTGGCTATGATGAGCGGAAGAAGGGATGGAAGTGCATGGACCCTGTGACGAAGAAGTTCGTGGTGTCAAGAGACGTTGTCTTTGACGAGCTGACGTCATATGGAGGTGGCTCGGTGGAGCTAACCGGAAGTAGCAAGGTTGATGAAGCACCGGTGGAGGCTGCTGAAGGCTTGGAAGAGGAGCTTGCTGTTTCACCAGCAGCTCCTGTTGCTTCGAACTCCGAGGCTGAGCCTTCTGGCTCAGGAAGCAGGGGGAGCACTGCTCAATGCTTGCCCCAGGTAGGAGTGGAGCCCGAAGAAGCAACGGAAGCCGTGAGCAAGGAGCTGTGTCTTCGAAGATCGAAGAGGGTGGTTAAGCCATCGGCTCGGTACTGTGATGGGAATGCAGTGAGCTTTATCTCCTGCTTCTTTGCAGGTCCTCTGGATGAGCGAGAGCCTGCAAACTTCAACGAGGCCACTGGAGTGAAGGAGTGGGATGATGCCATGAAGGAAGAGATTGATGCTCTGAAGAAGAATGAAACCTGGGACATTGTGCCCAAGGTTGATGGCATTACTCCGGTTACTTGCAAGTGGGTGTATAAGTTGAAGAAAAAGGCTGATGGGAGCATTGATCGGTTCAAGGCTCGCCTGGTCGCTAGAGGATTCTCACAGCAGTATGGAGAAGACTATGAGGAGACATTCAGTCCAGTTGCGAAGATGACATCTGTAAGAGTGGTGATCGCCTTGGCTGCTAGCAAGGGATGGAGGTTGTGGCAACTTGATGTGAAGAATGCTTTTCTTTACGGAGAGATTGACAAGGACATCTTCATGGATCAGCCGCTTGGTTTTGTCTCTGAGAAGCCTCCGGACTATGTCTGCAAACTCAGGAAGGCTCTCTATGGGTTGAAGCAAGCTCCTCGAGCGTGGTATGGGAAGATTGCAGAGTACTTGCAATTCTGTGGATACCTGGATTCCAACTCGGATTCAAGCTTGTTCATCAAGAAGAAGGGAGAGCTAAGAGTCTTGGTCCTACTGTATGTGGATGATATGATCATCACAGGGAACTCGGAGGGGGAAGTAGCAAGGCTGCGGGCCGAGCTTGCTATACGCTTCGAGATGAAAGACTTGGGAGAGTTGCATCACTTTCTTGGTCTGGAAGTGGAGAGGAAGGAGTGCTGGGTTCTCATTAGCCAGAAAGGATATGCTGATCGCATTGTGAAGCGGTTTGGCATGGGTGAAGGGAAGAAGTGCTCTACTCCACTAGAATCTGGGTTGAAGCTTCGACGGGATGAGGGAAGGGTTCTTCATGATCCCTTGGTGTTCAGGGCTCTTGTTGGGAGCTTGATTTATTTGACGATTACAAGGCCGGATATAGCTTATGCTGTTGGCCGAGTAAGTCGGTATATGGCTGAACCAAGGCAATCTCATCTAGTGGCGGCAAAGGGAATTCTGAAGTATGTCAAGGCTTCTTCTGACATGGGACTCCTCTATAGAAGGGACGCGGAGTTTGCGTTGCTCGGGTACACGGATGCTGACTATGGCGGTGATTCGGATGATCGAAGGTCTACTTCAGGTTATGTGTTCACTTGCGGTTTAGCTAGCATCTCGTGGTGTAGCAAGAAGCAGGACTCGGTGTCGGTTTCAACCACGGAGGCGGAGTATAAGGCTTCAGCCTTGGCTGCTCGGGAAGCCGTTTGGTTGAGGAGGCTTATAGAGGATGTTCATGAAGAAGTGCAAGGGCCTACTTTACTCCGGGGTGACAATGAGAGTGCTCTCAAGCTGGTTAACAATCCAGTGTGTCACGCCAGGACCAAGCAGATAGAGATTGATCACCACTTCATCAGGGAGAAGGTGTTGGAAGGATCTCTGCTGGTCGGGCATGTTCGGAGTGAAGATAATCTTGCTGACATCTTCACGAAGCCGCTGTCGAAGGGGCCTTTTGAACGCTTGCGCAGCTTGCTGGTCTTGGTCACCACTTCTCACTTCAAGGGGGAGTGTTGAAATTTGTGAAGTGGAAGTGGGTGACGGGACAGGCCGCGCGGCCTGTGGCGGACAGCCTTGGCGGACTGGGCGGACTGGGCGGACTGAGGTTTGCGGCCTGGTGGAAAGTCTGGTGGAAGCCGGCTGTGTTCTGAGCAGGTTGTTTCATGGAGTCCGTGTTTGGTGCGGCCTGGTATCTGCGGATAGAGAGGCCTGCGGACTGGTGCATTGCTTAGTGGTCGCGGGTGCAAGCTTGCGCTGTTGGCGGGTTGGTTCGAGTTCGCGGGAAGCCTTGCGGACTGGTGTGTCCGCGGTATTGGCTGTTGCGGACTGAGCTTAGAGCTTGGCTGAGGCCTTGTCAAGTTCTGGTGTTACAGCAGGTCTTGCTGTGGAGACCGGTTGGCGGACTGGTGTTTGGAGTCCGGGAGGAAGCTGCTGTGTTGGACAAGTGCGAGGAGCTCGCGGACTGGTTGCGGTCTGTGCTAGGGTGTTTGGCGGACGGGACTTTGTGTCCGCCATGCTCGCACTGGCCCTTGATGGTTTTGGACTTGGTCACATATTGTGCCAAGTTCATGGTGTCCGCCGTATCCGCCAAGTCCGTTGTGACCGGGCGGACTGTTGTTGTTTGCCTTTGGTCGTGGACTTGTGGCGGATTGAGGTGTGAGTCTTGCGGACTGCCTCGGGTTGGTGCGGACTGCCATTGAAGAGGGTGCTGTCCTGCAGTGGTTGGAGCTTTGCGGGCTGGTGCTTTGTCCGCTTAGCTTAGGCGGACTGGAGAGGGTTCGTCAATGGTTGCCTTGCTCCTGGCGGTTTCCCTTTGTGTCCGGCTAAGTCCATGCGGACTCGGCGGACGGTGGTTGTATTCCCCCGGACTGAGGGTGGTGTCGCTATCTCTTGGGCGGTGACCACACTCCTCACCTTGCCTATAAATAGGACCCCCCTGGCACATCTACAGTAACTGGAGTAACGTCGCGCGGATAACTTCAAGGAGCCAGGAGCTTGGCTTTGACTTCGGTCGGTGCTTGGGCGAGCTCAGCGGTCTCGGCGGTCTCGGCGACCTCGCGGTCTCGGCGGACTGGAGTGATGTCCGCCCGGCTTGTTTTTGAGTTCTTTCTGTTTACAGCTGTAATACTAGCGAAATCATGTCTCGTTATGTATGCCTCGGATTGTAAAGAAGTGAATGCATAATAAGATCTTCTTGTGCTTCCATTGTTTTGTTGGGTGCAACCTCTAGTCCTTGGGTTTTCCGCTGGTTCAGCGTGTGAACTGGGTAGTTCTGAAGATATTAATTTGGTGTTTGGGCTATCTTGCTGACCACGTTGAGAAAATTTAACACTCTCGCTCGACAATGTGTCGAGGCTTGGGCACACGGCCTGTGACACGGGCGTGTCACAGGGCGTGTCCCGCTTGGTCGACGATCTTCGCTCGACGTTTTTCCGCGGTGTCGACACAAAGCCTGTCGACGGGTGTCGAGACTTGGCACACAGCTTGGGACACGGGCGTGTCCCAGGCCGTGTCACCTCTCGGGTTGGTGTTGGGGCCGTGTCGTTGGAGACACACGGCAGGCCACACGGCCGTGTCACTGGGGACACGGGCGTGTCGGATTGAACACGGGCGTGTCGAATGCCCGTGTCTGATTCCAGGCGCGTCGATTTGAGATGGCGAATGAGGCACACGGCCCTGGACACGGGCGTGTGCCAGGCCGTGTTCGGCCCAGGTCTCTTATTTTCCAGGCAAATCGCGGCCTTTCTTTTTCTGGTTTTAGGATCTAACGGTTCAGGCCATCTCCTGGGGAGTTAAGACCGAATTCAGGGTTGGAAATCCTCATAGTTTTCCAAGTTTTCTCTTTCTAAGATCTTGAGAGAAGCTAGAGCAAGGAGGAAGAAGAAGAAGGTTTGGGCTGTAGGAAGGGTTTCAGAGCTCCAAATCGCGAACCGAGTCCGGATCCGTGAAGCTTAGACCGCTGCGAAGATTTCCAACCGACCATTTTTGCCATGGCAAGGAAGAGGAGTCGGAAGGTAACGACATCTCTCCTCTCGGTCCTTAGGATGCATGTATTAGCATCATTTAGTTTTCTTGCTCCCTAATTTCTGGGCACCGAGCTCTCAAATGAGAGGGGTTTTGGTTTGCCAAGTTTCTAGAGGAACTTCCTGGTTGATTGAGTCCGTCCCCGGCATATTTTGCATTAGAGATCCGCTTCGCTAGTGGATTAGGCATGGTGGGTGAAGCCGTGGTCGCGACCGTTAGTCCGGCCCGGTGATGTTGCATACGAACTTAGGGATTCGTAGAGATTTCCGTTGCGGCAAGATGCCGTTTGTGTTGTGGTGGTGATTGTCCCGTTTGCTTGAAAAGGGTACATGTAGTCGAACCCGGACAAGGTTAGCTCCTCGTGGCGGTAGATGGTTTCCTTGAGGGACAAGGTTAGCTCCGTATGAGAATGGAGATGGTTTCCTTAGTGGACAAGGTTAGCTCCGCACGAGTTGGAGATGTTTTCCTTGGTGCGCGGGAACATTGCGGTACAAAGAGGGATTGCGATGTGTTTAGTCTTGGTTGTGTTGTGCCAAGGCGTGGCTATGTCTCCGTGGTCGGCTGGCTATCCCGTGACATGTGCGTCATGTGTGGAGAGTGTCCCGGCGAGACTAGTCCCCTTCTGTGAGACTGACGAGAATGCCAAGCTTGGGGCAAGCCCGGGCAAAGAGGCCATGAGCGGGTGGGGTCCAGCAAGGCTTCTTAGAATCGGTCAGTCTGTGGTTGTTGGAATCCTGACATGAGACGTCAGAGCTTGCAGGCAAGCCCGGGGCTAAGCCCACGAGCGGGTGGGGACTTGGCAAGAATTCCATGTGGCGGCCTGTGCGCCGTGTGAGGGAGTTGTGTCTCCCTCAATGTTTGCGGCTTTTTGCCAATTGGGGAAATGTGAGTACCCAAATGATGTGATGTTGTGCTAGATGCATACGCTGTAGGGTACCTTGGGTGAAGCCCGGGTGTTGCATTCATGTTGCATAGTAGGCCCTTTTCTTTATATGCTCAACCAATAGAGAACATGTTTGATGATTGAGACATCCAAGCCTGTTTTAATGCTTTTCTATTTATAGATGCTTATTTGCATATGAAGTGCTGACTTGCAGGTTGGAGGGTTCCCCGGGGTCCGCTAGGGGCGGCCAGGAGGGGATGTGTTGTTACACAGTTTGAGGTCAGCCTTTGCTGACCCACGTTACTAATAATTTTTACAGGGCCAGGATCGCACGCAGGAGCTAGCACGCCGGCCAAAAAGGCCTAAGCCCCATGAAGTGTTTTTCCCTCTTTTGTAGCACTACAATTATGATGATGTTGTTTGAGACTATTTTGTCCGGCTTGCATGCCGAGGTAGACTAGGAGTGCTGAGCACATTCATGTTTGATTGTACTATTTACTTTTGGACATTTGTGGTAGGCCTTAAGGCCTTAGTTGTACTCTTTTGGTTAGTGGATAACTTCTGGTTGTGCTTGGTTTTCCGTTGTGTTGTGCAAGTGTTTTGAGTTTGGGTAGCTATATCAACTTATAATACTAAAGCTGTGGCGTTCGTATGTTGTGGGGCCTCGGCCGGACCCATATTATACGTCCACTACAGGGGAGGTGTTACAATTTGGTATCAAAGCGAGGTTAGATTCAAGGTCAGCGTGTAGAGAAGTTATCCACATAAGAGTGACGCGGGACCGTGAGTGTCCTTATGTTTTAGTCTTGAGATTGGAGACTGAAAGTCCACCTAGTGTCGGCTATGTGCACCTATGGGGGGGGAATAGGTGACGTGTGGTTCTTTTGCGGAATTCACAGATGTACCTGCACAATAAAAGCCACAAACACAGAACACAGAATACACAGCAAATTTATAGTGGTTCCCCGACTTGGGTACATCCACTTTCCCCCTTCGACCTATCTCCCCAACAAGGGACGACTCGGTCACTTCTCCAACGGGATTGAAATCCAATCCCCTCACTAACGGAAGGAGCCCTTCCACACGTGAGAGTCAACACTCCCACAACTCGGGTTGCATCCAACCCTTACACCACGGAACAAAAGTTCCTTTACAACACAAGTAAATATGGAATGTATATGAAATACAAACTTCTTTTGGAGACTTCGGTGTTCCTCTTTGTTCGACGACGTGTTCTTGAAGTCGATGAAGAGTCTACGACCTTGGCCTCTCTTGGAGAAGATCTCCCCGGAACCAGCGGCGGCACACGAGCGGCGGCTAGCTTCGGGATCAGCGGCTACGATGAAGAGTGGCTGCAGAACTTGGAGATCTAAACTTCGTAGCGAAGCAAGCTAGGTCTACCAACGGTCACTCTAGGATCAGTCGTCTCGATCGATTCGGACGGGGGAATTTTTCCCGGTCAACGAATCGAGAGACAAGAGATCTCCGGATAGACGCGTGAGACACAAGCCTTGCTAAGCTTCTGTCACCGGAGATCGGGAAGAGGAACGATCAGCAGCGGCGACCACTTGACGCGAGCGGCGGCGGCGGAGCGGAGCGAGTTCGCGGATTTAGGGTTACGTAGCCGCTCGTTTTTCTTTTTCTCTTATCCGTCATTTACTGTTCAAAAATACTCATGTATTTATACTGTAGTATTCTCAAATATGACCGTTTGTGGGACCCACAAAAGAAATCCCCAAAATCCGGTTCAAATAAGTCCAGAAGCAGAATCCGGTCCAGCAGCAATCTGAGAAAACGTCAAGTAAAAATCGGCGAGAATCGCAGACGATTCTCGACGAATCGGCGAGAATCACCAAATGATTCTCGACGATTCGTCGAGAATCGTTTGTGATTCTCGTCGAATCACTTTTCGATTCTCAACGAATTGGACTTGGTATTCATGGGCTGCATGACCACTGGTTCGGCGGGAATTACACGTGATTCTCGCCGAATCTTGCTTGGCACCATATTGAGATGGCCAGAAGGAGTCGGCGAGAATCACTGATGATTCTCGTCGAATTTGCCTTGGACGATTTTTCGTCTTCCACTTAGGAGCTGCTCCTTGATCCTCCATGCTCCTTGTCTTCTCTTGCATATGAGCGGTCCTGTACTTGAAAGTAAGTGCACTCCAATAGAGAGAGTACACATAGGCCAACACACTGATCTGCTCAACGAGGGATTACGTCGTGCAGACCCGTGTATATTGACCTACTGCACCCTGACATTGGTGTGCACTTAGCGTGGAGAAACTGCAAGTACAACTTGAAATGTTTCATCAAATACATTGTGAATTCATCTTAGCTTGACAGGGGGCTTCCTCAAATCTAGGTAATCGTGGATACAATACCCAACAATCTCCCCCTATTTGACGAAGCCAAAACCCTACTAGCTAAGATGAATAACACCTATCAAATAATAATTATTGCATTTACAAATTAATTATGCCACACAAGGTAATAAATGCAATTAGAGCAGGACTTGAGTCATTCACACATTCAAGAATATATATATATATATCAAGAGAAATATATTCACATATAAGTCAGAATTGTTCACACGACAGTAATAATGGTTAAATGTTCTTAATACACCGTGACCAGCTATAATATAATGACTATTTGTCCTTAGCTCCGTCACCCTTAAGAGTTTGCGCCAAGTACTTTTTGCTCTGCCTTTCCATGTATTCCTTGGGCTTTGGGTAGTATCTAGGAGGAGCAACTTTGTCAGGATTCTTGTTGTTTCTGAAGAAAATGTTGCGTTTCGCCTCGAATGCTTTGTGCGTCTCCCATTCATATTGGCTATAAACTTCATTTCGATTTATCTCTCCTCTTTCTTGCAGCAGGAATGTGTCTAGGATGATGCTTCTTGAGACTGGGCTCCACCTTTCGTTTCTTACCTCCTCCTCACTTAGTCTGATCCTCTTTTGAGTTGGTGTCTCCTTTGATGTCCCTTCCTGAATTTTCCTCTTTCCCCTTGCTTTAGCTAAGGCCTCCTGGTCAAACATGCTTCTCAGCTTAGATTTGGAGATGGCCCTAGCGTCAGCTTCATCAGTGAAAATATCAGCAGCACTTGTACTTACATTCTCAGCAATATGTACTTCCTCGGCAGTCGTAGAAGTCTCAGGAGCCTGAGCACCGGCAGGTTGGTCAGGTAGGACGACTCCTAACGTGCCCAGTGCCTGTTGTAGCATCCACCAGCAACTCTCATAGACGTAGTTGCTTGATTTCACAAAGTTTGCATCCATGCTTTTCTGGAGCTCAGCCATCTTAGCGATATACTCCTTCTCCCCCTTTTTGGCTTCTTCAGCTATGCAATTGGCATATGAGTGCAAGGAGTCATCAATATGCTTCGTTGTCTTGGTGAATTCATTGACCAGGGTCTGCTGATTTGCATTTAAAGTGACCATATTTCCATCAAATTTCTGAATATTGTTGGCCACAATGTGTGCGTTCTGATCGACAACAGCCAGAGTATCTGTATTCTTTTTCAGACCGGCCATTAGGAGTGTGACAGCTGTGCCGGCCGCAGTATACTTTTCTTCGAATTTCTTTTCCATCACATCCAGCTTATGGTTGATTTCCACCATATTCTTCAGCATGAGATCTTCAGAAGTCTTAATCTCTTGCAGCATTGTCTTCTGAGATTTATCAAAATAGGTTTTAAGCTCATTCACGATTCCCTGAATTATGTGTACGGTGTGAATGGCTAGGTCATCGCGTAATGGGATAGCCGAAGGCACTTCTTGGCCTTGCTCTGGCTCGGCAGTAGATGCATCAGTAGAGCTGGATACCATCACAGTCTCTATGGGAGGAATGTTGGTGGTCTCATTTACCTCCCCCTCCACTGGTGCAGACTTATCAGTAGGAGGTTCATTAGTATCCGGAGACTCAAACACTTCATGGCCCTCATTCACAGCGTCCTCTCCGTTTGCATCCAAAAATTCATCCACATCAGCAGCTTCTTCCTCTTCTTGATCAGCAGAGTCCAGTGTCTCAGCTGCAGTTCCTTGAGTGTGTCTGTTCAGGACCTCCTCATCCTCCATCCCAGGTTCACTTTCTGCATGGACTTCGGCCACCGCATCCCTGGCCACCTGGGCGATGTCAGATATTATATCCATCTGAGAGGGTAGAGTCTCCCCCTCGATTGCTGCAGTCACAGTATCAGGAATTTCACGGGGGGAGGATGCTGGAGAAACTTCCTCTTGCTCTTCTACAGCCGGCTGCCCGATGCGCCGCTCCCATCGGTCAAACACAGTCGCATCCATCTTTTTCAAGTAATGTAGAGGAACTCCTTTGCTCATGTCGAATCTGTCTCCGTTGATCTGGTTAAGATAAAGACTGATAATGCGGCCGAAGCTTGGAGTGCCCAGAGTATCCTTGATCTTTTGAAACATCAACTCTCCCCAGTTGAACCGCTTTCTGCAGACCACGGCTATGAGAATTTTGAACATATCTCCGGAGATATGATCATGGGAACCTGGCTTACAGATGAGTACTTTTCCTATGATGTCGGATAGGAGCTTCCCTTCTTCATTCATCTCTTTTCGTTTGACGGACCGAGTGCCTCTGGATAGACCGCAGAACAGGAGGGTTCTGGCTTTGTCCTCGTCCTTCAAATAGTCTTCCTGCTCCGCACTTGAGAGCTGCAGGTAGCGTGTTAGCTTACTGGCAGACATCTTTACTTTAGTCCCCGCCACCTTACTCTTGATGATGGAGTCTCTGTTTCGAAGCCTTGCTGTAGAAAAGAACTCCAGCACTTCTTTATCTAAGACTTTGCAAGGATGCTCCAATACGAAGGTTAGTCCGGCTTCTTCCAGCATGAGAACGATGTTCCGGAACTCGTCCGAGGCATGAGAGAAACCAGTGCGAACCAGTTCGCAACCAGAAGTCAAGCCTGCAGTCGTCCTTGGGGCCATTGAGGATCTAAACGGAAGCCCGACGCCAAGCATTAGTGTATATTCAAAAAGAAGGCATCACATGGGTTCGGCCTTGGAGCCAGTGAGGAGGAGGTTACCTAAGGGCTTCGGTGGAAGAGAGTTGGTGAGCTTCGGGAGAAGAAGATCACGCACAGAAGCGATTCGACTGGGTCGACGAGAACTTCGGAGGGCTGCGGGAGTCGGAGAGTTCACGGAAGAGCACTTGCGCGAGGAAGGCGGGGGCGTCCAGAGGTCTCCTGCGCGAGTCGAGAGGAAGGTGAACAGGCGGAGTTCTTTCGGCGGGATTTATAGGAATCGTCGGGATTCGGGGGAAGCCGAGCGGTCGCGAGTTCCTTCGACGGGATTCAGCGAGATTCGTCTAATTGGGGTTCTAATACCGTTTGTCTAATTCGGCGAGATATAAAATGATTCGGCGAGATTCGGAGTATATATTGATGTTTTACTTGACTACTTTGGGAAGCATTGCACCATTTTAGATTTTCCGATGTCAAGTCACTAAAAAGGAATGATAAATGCAAGTATATTCTAAAGTCAATCTAGTTGAATTTTACTGAGGTTTTTGCAAAGTCTTCTAAATGTCAATTGTATGTTGTCGAAATTTACAACGACATGTCCTCGAATGTCATGTTGATACAGGATTAATACATATATGTTTGTTATAACGACACTTTATTAGGATTAGAATGAGACCTCGTCAGACCCTTCTTGGTGTCAACTGTGATGTGTCAAAATTCGCAATGACATATCTTTGTTATCCTTTTATCGATGTGTAATGGTTTGCATGTCGCGTGATAATTTCTCCTTAAAGGTGCACACATATATGAGAAGCATGAGTATACTTATACACAAGGATAAAAATATATATATATATATATTTAATTTGAATGAGGATGCATCATGACACAAGTCCTTGAACTGAACAAAGTTACCTGGGATAAGGAGAGTCATCGTCTTAGTCCCACAGGTAGAACATATCAGTAGCTTACAGTGATTATGCTCAGCAGGTAGCGCGTCTGTTATTGTAGACGCTTGTTCCAAGTTAGCCTTGAGCCACGTACTGTCTAGTTCCCAAGTATTCACGGGGATCTAGACTACCCTACAAAACAGAATTACTTTACCTTAGGAACCCAAATCATATTGGGCCCTAGGTTTCTATTAGCATGAACACGCAACTGCCTTCCTTGAGAAAACCTGTTTGGAAGACTGTCTCTGTCCCTATAATGTGGAGAAGCCCTTGCTGTGGGCACATAGAGGTTGTGCCAACAGTCGATGGCAAAGTGTCCCACTTTGCCGCAGCACCAACAAGAGTGAATGTTATATCGCCGTTTTTGACCTGATCTAGTGACTGATGTAGTCACGGTCCTAGGTCTCAAGGGGATAGGGCATGTTCTTGTTGCACAGATTCCTCTTCCATCGAGGCATGATGAGGGGTGGAATGAATGCATGATGTGAGCGTTATGAGGCCGAGAAGGTGGTGCCATTCTTTCAGGCATCTTCCTTGCTGAGGCTCCATGACGCCTGACATCATGACTTCTATTCTCCCTATCCCGTGTCCTTGAATGGAGAGAATTCTTCTGTGAACCAGGACCTGCAGATCCACACTTTGTTGTGGCAGTGGCCGTGAATACAAATGGCTCAGACTGAGCCTTAGGTATTTCTTTAAGGGTGGCCATGATGCCTCTTGCACTGTGGACATTTCCACATGGGGACAACTCACCCTTACAGTGACCACGATTATTCCTGTGGTCATACCTGAAGGCATGATGAGTTATCTTCCCGCTTGGAGTGGGAGGTCGGAACACCGTTTCCCCATTTCTCCATCCCTGGATAATCCGGGAGATCCACCCGGTTTCTTGTTTTCTCTTTATAGCATCAACTTTGGAGAAGTTGGATACTATACGTTTCTCATTTTCTAGACTATTCTCTAGAGCTGAGATCTTAGAGTCCTTGACCTTGTTGGACGCCAATTGGAGAATCAACAAGATCTTCAGTTGAGCAATCTCTCGAGCTTGCTCCTCAGCAAGTAGATTGCTTTCCGGAAGGGCTCTCTTCAGGGAATCAGTATTTTCTGGAGGAGAGCAGTTTCTGTCTTCAGAGAAGTCAAAAGATGAGGGACAGGATGAAGATGATACCTGCTCATCTGGGTTATTGTCATTAGAATCAGTGATCAATGGTTCTTCCTCGTCGGAGCTGCTTTCCTCACTATCTTCTTCAGTCTCTGACAAGGATACTGGAGCTCTGATGCAATCCGAAGGATCCTTGCAATCATCTTCAGAAGTGATTACCCCCACATATGCTTCATCCTCAGATTGGCAGCAAATTTCAGCTTCCTCTGACCCCCCCATCAGCTCTGAGATCATCATCCATAGAGATTTAGCCGTTTTACATTTTTCCAACCTGGAGCGAGAGGCTCCAGACCATACATCCATAATAATTTGTCGAATCCTCTGGTCCAGTTGGAAAAACGAGAGTTCCATCTCTGTCATCTCAGGAATACACATGGGCACTTGGGTCCCCGAGTCGGTGGTCTTCATAGGGATAAATGGACCCTCTTCCAGGATGAGGGATGCTCGAGGATCAATGGCATCCAGGTGAAATAACACTCTCATCCTCCAGATAGGATAATAATCCTTTGTGCATGCAGGGAGTTTGAGTGGCAATACGTCATAATCCAGATCCATGCTTCTGACACTGGTGGCAGGATTCACCTCAAGGTGTTAGCCTTTTTGTTGAGGAACCTGCCTCTGATACCACTTGAAAGTCCACCTAGTGTCGGCTATGTGCACCTATGGGGGGGGAATAGGTGACGTGTGGTTCTTTTGCGGAATTCACAGATGTACCTGCACAATAAAAGCCACAAACACAGAACACAGAATACACAGCAAATTTATAGTGGTTCCCCGACTTGGGTACATCCACTTTCCCCCTTCGACCTATCTCCCCAACAAGGGACGACTCGGTCACTTCTCCAACGGGATTGAAATCCAATCCCCTCACTAACGGAAGGAGCCCTTCCACACGTGAGAGTCAACACTCCCACAACTCGGGTTGCATCCAACCCTTACACCACGGAACAAAAGTTCCTTTACAACACAAGTAAATATGGAATGTATATGAAATACAAACTTCTTTTGGAGACTTCGGTGTTCCTCTTTGTTCGACGACGTGTTCTTGAAGTCGATGAAGAGTCTACGACCTTGGCCTCTCTTGGAGAAGATCTCCCCGGAACCAGCGGCGGCACACGAGCGGCGGCTAGCTTCGGGATCAGCGGCTACGATGAAGAGTGGCTGCAGAACTTGGAGATCTAAACTTCGTAGCGAAGCAAGCTAGGTCTACCAACGGTCACTCTAGGATCAGTCGTCTCGATCGATTCGGACGGGGGAATTTTTCCCGGTCAACGAATCGAGAGACAAGAGATCTCCGGATAGACGCGTGAGACACAAGCCTTGCTAAACTTCTGTCACCGGAGATCGGGAAGAGGAACGATCAGCAGCGGCGACCACTTGACGCGAGCGGCGGCGGCGGAGCGGAGCGAGTTCGCGGATTTAGGGTTACGTAGCCGCTCGTTTTTCTTTTTCTATTATCCGTCATTTACTGTTCAAAAATACTCATGTATTTATACTGTAGTATTCTCAAATATGACCGTTTGTGGGACCCACAAAAGAAATCCCCAAAATCCGGTTCAAATAAGTCCAGAAGCAGAATCCGGTCCAGCAGCAATCTGAGAAAACGTCAAGTAAAAATCGGCGAGAATCGCAGACGATTCTCGACGAATCGGCGAGAATCACCAAATGATTCTCGACGATTCGTCGAGAATCGTTTGTGATTCTCGTCGAATCACTTTTCGATTCTCAACGAATTGGACTTGGTATTCATGGGCTGCATGACCACTGGTTCGGCGGGAATTACACGTGATTCTCGCCGAATCTTGCTTGGCACCATATTGAGATGGCCAGAAGGAGTCGGCGAGAATCACTGATGATTCTCGTCGATTCGGCGAGAATCACCAAGTGATTCTCGCCGATTCGGCGAGAATCACTTGGTGATTCTCGTCGAATTTGCCTTGGACGATTTTTCGTCTTCCACTTAGGAGCTGCTCCTTGATCC
Source organism: Platanthera guangdongensis (assembly GCA_039583875.1). Classification (NCBI taxonomy): domain Eukaryota; kingdom Viridiplantae; phylum Streptophyta; class Magnoliopsida; order Asparagales; family Orchidaceae; genus Platanthera; species Platanthera guangdongensis. The sequence continues at coordinate 29,419,648 of CM077149.1, read as the reverse complement.
TCCATGCTCCTTGTCTTCTCTTGCATATGAGCGGTCCTGTACTTGAAAGTAAGTGCACTCCAATAGAGAGAGTACACATAGGCCAACACACTGATCTGCTCAACGAGGGATTACGTCGTGCAGACCCGTGTATATTGACCTACTGCACCCTGACATTGGTGTGCACTTAGCGTGGAGAAACTGCAAGTACAACTTGAAATGTTTCATCAAATACATTGTGAATTCATCTTAGCTTGACAGGGGGCTTCCTCAAATCTAGGTAATCGTGGATACAATACCCAACAGAGACTAATCCCTTATTTCTTGTTTTCCTGAAGAGTGCAAGCAACGAGGCAGGCACTTCAAGAGCAAGGGATGATCTCTCGGCGAGCAGTGCTACTGCTCCAGGCCTTTTGGGCACGGGTGTAAACCCAGCTGACTTCTGCCGTATGCTTGCAGAAGCAATGGTGGCAGCGCAAGTGGCGGCTGCAGCCCAGGTAGCAACCCCTGCTACACCGGACACGGCGACGGCCGTGCCAGGCGGAGAAGCCAGGCGAGTGGAGCCTTTGGTAGAAAGGGTGGTGGTAGGGCATGGAGACCGACACATGAAGTATTTCCTGAGTTTCCATCCCCCGTCCTTCAAGGGTGTTGGAACGCCAACGGATGCGGAGGATTGGTGGGTTCGTATTCAAGAACTACTAAGGGCGGCAGAGACGCCAGAGGAAAAGAAAGCGGAGTATGCGACGTTCATGTTGGAAGGAGACGCCAAGTTGTGGTGGGTGAGCTATAGCGGCCGCCTGTTCCCGGGACGCACCCCGTCAGTGGAAGAGTTTGGGGACGCTTTTCTTAAGAGGTATATCCCAGTTTCAACACGATTGGCCCTACAGAGGCAGTTTCTGCATCTAATGCAGCGAGACAAGACAGTGGATGAGTACGTGCAAGAGTTCACCCGATTGGGTCGTTATGCGGGAACAACAATGGCGGATGATGTAGAGAGGGATAACCTCTTCTACCAAGGGTTGAGGGAAAATCTGAGACAACCCCTCATCTCCATGAAGAGGGCGGGATTTAATGAGCTAGTTGAAGCCGCCAGGAGTTTGGAGAATGATCTGGAGCGAACCCAGCGTCGAAAGGGTTTTACTCCCAAGCAAGGGGAAGGGAAGCCTTCCCAATCTCATGGAAAGTCTGATGGGAGTAGGTGGAGGAAGAAGCCTCACCCTTCCAGATCTGGTGAGAGGAGCAACTGGACGCCTGGGGGTTCCCACTCTAGGGGACCGCCGACGTGCTACAACTGCGGGAAGGTTGGGCACATTGCTCGTGCTTGTCAGCAAGGGGGAGCGGGACAAGAGTCAAAGCAGGAGCAGTCTGTACGCTCGGGCCCCAGTGCTGCAGAGAAAGGAAAGATGGCGGAGTCGAGCGCTTCTCGGTTCCAACCGGTGCAACCAAGGGCCTACAACCTTGGACAGCAAGAAGCGATCCGCCAGACTGATGTGGTGACAGGTATGAAGAGAATTTAAGTTTAAATTTTGTGCTTCATCCTTTTAGACTTTTGTGTAATGTCTATATTATAGGCTTCGTGTTAGTTTCCGGATACCCCGCTAGGGTATTGTTTGATACGTGAGCATCGCACTCCTTTCTTGCGGAGAGCTTCATCCGGAGAATAGGAGTTGAGTCTTTCTCGTCGGGAGCAGAGCTGAAAGTGCGCATGCCCAATGGGTCATCTATGACCACCGGGGCTAAAGGGCGCATTTATTGGGAGCTAGACGGAGTTGTCTTCGCTCTGGAAGCAACAGTGTTACCATTAGTAGAGTTCGATGTCATTTTGGGCATGGACTGGCTTGCAGAGCAGCGCTCCAGCATTGATTGTTTATCCAAGGTAGTGACTCTAAAGAGTAAAGGGCAAGCAGAAGTCAAATTTGAGGGCCTTTGTGGAGTGGCTTGTTCCCTGATTTCGGCCATGCAGTTGGTGCGGGCGGTTAACCAGGGTGGTGTAGCGCTTGTAGCGTTATTGGAGGTTCGTCTCTCCCAACTGTCTATTGAGGAAGTGCCTGTGGTGGCAGAGTTCAAGGATGTGTTTCCGGATGAACTTCCTGGAGCGCCTCCTCGGCGGGAGATCGACTTCTCGATCGAGTTAATGCCGGAGGCTAGACCAGTGTCACGTCCCCCATTTAGGATGGCACCAAAGGAGTTAGCGGAACTTAAGGTACAGTTACAGGAACTGTTGGAGCAAGGATATATTAGACCCAGTTCTTCACCGTGGAGCACACCGGTGTTGTTTGTAAAGAAGAAAGACGGTAGCATGCGCCTGTGCATAGACTACCGAGAGCTCAATAAGTTGACCGTTAAGAATAAGTATCCGATCCCTCGGATAGACGATTTGTTTGACCAATTGGTGGGGTCAGTGGTATATTCGAAGTTGGACTTGAAGTCGGGATACTATCAACTGCGAATTCGAGATGAGGACATACCCAAAACTGCCTTTGGTACAAGGTATGGACCCTTTGAGTTTACAGTGATGCCGTTCGGGTTGACGAACGCACCATCGGTGTTCATGGATCTGATGAATCGAGTATTTCGGGATTACTTGGATTCGTTTGTGGTTGTCTTCATTGATGACATCTTGGTGTACTCCAAGTCTGAAGTGGAGCATGAGACCCACTTGAGAATGATCCTGCAAGTGTTGAGGGAGAACCAATTGTTTGCAAAGTCTCAAAGTGCGAGTTCTGGTTGGCCAAGGTGGCGTTTTTGGGTCACGTGATTAGTGGTGATGGGGTGGCAGTGGATCCAGCGAAAGTGGAGGCCATCAGAGATTGGCCGGTGTTGAGGACCGTGGCGGAAGTCCGAAGTTTTCTTGGACTAGCCGGGTATTATAGGAGATTCGTGGAGAATTTCTCAAAGATAGCTCTACCCTTACCTCACTCACTCGCAAAGACCATAAATTTGTGTGGACCCAAGAGTGCGTTCAAGCATTCGATGCACTAAAGGAGAGGCTTATGATGGCTCCAATCCTGAGTTTGCCGCAAGGGACCGATGGATTTCAAATTTTCAGTGACGCATCGGGATGCGGCTTGGGTTGCGTGTTAGTGCAGCATGGCAAGGTGATAGCTTTTGGGTCTAGACAGCTGAAACCTCATGAGAGGAATTACCCCGTCCATGACTTGGAGTTGGCGGCGGTAATCTTCGCATTGAAAATTTGGCGACACTATGTGTATGGCGCAAGGGTGGAGATCTTCACGGACCATAAAAGCCTGAAGTATCTCTTGGATCAGAAGGACTTGAACATGCGGCAACGCAGATGGGTTGAATTTCTTGGAGACTATGAAGTGGCGATTCAGTATAGGCCGGGTAAGGCCAATGTGGTGGCGGATGCGTTGAGTAGAAAGTACTCGGGGCAAGGAAATTGGATCGAGGCTCATGATGAGCGATTGGCACGGGAATGGGAGTCCCTTGGATTGGAATGTGTTGCGAGAGGCGATTCCAGCGTGGCTCGGTTGAACTGGATTGAAGTGCAAAACGACTTGTCCGATCGTATTCGGGAAGCGACTCGATTAGATGTGGAGTTTCAACCTTTTGTGTTGGAGGCTCAAACTGGCGAGAGCAGCACCTGGGAGATGATCGGGGGAATCTTGAGAAAGGATGGAAGGGTTTGTGTGCCGCAGTTTGGCAATCTCCGTGAGGAGTTGATGTTTGAGGCTCACTTCTCAAAGTACTCCATTCACCCGGGCAGTACAAAGATGTACTTGGATATGAAGAAATCCTTTTGGTGGCCGGGGTTGAAGCGAGATGTAGCTTTGAATGTGAGTCGTTGCCAAACATGTGCCTTGGTGAAGGCCGAATGTCAGAAACCGGGCGGGTTCCTGAAGCCCCTTCCAATTCCTGAATGGAAATTTGAGGACATCTCCATGGACTTTGTGCATGGGTTCCCTAGATCGCAGCATGGGAATGATGCTATTTGGGTGATCGTGGATCGCCTAACCAAGGTGGCTCACTTCATCCCAAATCGGAAAGAGGACAGCGTGGAGAAGCTGGTGGAGTTGTATGTTCGCAACATTGTGCGACTGCACGGAATTCCTAAGAGCATAGTCAGTGATCGAGATGGACGGTTTACGTCCAAGGACTGGAGACTGGTTCAGAAGAGCTTGGGCACGAAGCTAAAGTTCAGTACGGCGTTCCATCCTCAAACTGATGGGCAAACGGAGAGAACGAACCGTACTATGGAGGACATGTTGAGGATGTGCGTTCTTGATTTTGGTAAGAGGTGGGAGGATCACCTCTTCATGGTAGAATTTGCGTACAACAACAGTTTTCAAGCTAGTATAAAGATGGCGCCATACGAAGCTTTGTATGGGAGGCGGTGTCGAACGCCAATGTCTTGGGCAGAGGCGGGAGACACCAAACTTTTGGGAAAGGGTGCGGTAGTTGACGCTTGTGAGTTGGTACTGACCATCCAAGAGCGTATGAAGGTGGCGCAAGACAGGCAAGCAAAATATTTTAATGCTCGTCACCGGAAGTTGGAATTTGCAGTTGGTGATTGGGTTTATCTGAAGGTCAAGCCGTTCAAAGGCGTCTCATGGATTTGCCGACTCAAGAAGTTGAGTCCAAGGTTTTTGGGGCCTTTTGAAATTGTTGAGCGGGTAGGAGAAGCAGCCTATCGGTTGGCGTTGTCCGCAGATTTGAGTGGATTACATGACGTCTTCCACGTCTCCGTGTTGAGGAAAGCCTTGGTGGAGGCTAGCGTGGTAATTGAGCCGGCATCGGTGCCGATTGAGGAAGACTTGAGGATGCGAGTCCTTCCAATCGCTATAGAAGATTCGGAGATCCGGCAGTTGCAGAATAAAGAAGTTAAACTTGTGAAAGTTCGTTGGGACAACTGCGGTCGTGAGGAGTTCTCTTGGGAGCGAGAACAGGCCATGCTAGAAGACTATCCAGAACTATTTTTGTCAGGTACAATTTAAGTTTTGTACCCTTTTGTTTTGTAATTTCGGGACGAAATTCTGTTAAGTGGGGGAGAGTTGTAACACCCCAGATTTTGGCAAGAGGTTCAGTCTGCAGTTCTGGAAATTTTTGGGTTTCTGGCAGGAGGAACACGGCCTGCGACACGGGCGTGTCGCAGGGCGTGTTGAGGCCATGTCGACACTCGGCCCAAGTGTCGACACTTTCGCTCGACAAAGTGTCGAGAGGGGGGCACATGGCCTGCGACACGGGCGTGTCACAGGGCGTGTCGAGGCCGTGTCGACACTCGGCCCAAGTGTCGACACTTTCGCTCGACAAAGTGTCGAGAGGGGGGCACACGGCCTGCCACACGGCCGTGTCGCAGGGCGTGTCGAGGCCGTGTCGACACTCGGCCCAAGTGTCGACACTCTCGCTCGACAATGTGTCGAGGCTTGGGCACACGGCCTGTGACACGGGCGTGTCACAGGGCGTGTCCCGCTTGGTCGACGATCTTCGCTCGACGTTTTTCCGCGGTGTCGACACAAAGCCTGTCGACGGGTGTCGAGACTTGGCACACGGCTTGGGACACGGGCGTGTCCCAGGCCGTGTCACCTCTCGGGTTGGTGTTGGGGCCGTGTCGTTGGAGACACACGGCAGGCCACACGGCCGTGTCACTGGGGACACGGGCATGTCGGATTGAACACGGGCGTGTCGAATGCCCGTGTCTGATTCCAGGCGCGTCGATTTGAGACGGCGAATGAGGCACACGGCCCTGGACACGGGCATGTGCCAGGCCGTGTTCGGCCCAGGTCTCTTATTTTCCAGGCGAATCGCGGCCTTTCTTTTTCTGGTTTTAGGATCTAACGGTTCAGGCCTTCTCCTGGGGAGTTAAGACCGAATTCAGGGTTGGAAACCCTCATAGTTTTCCAAGTTTTCTCTTTCTAAGATCTTGAGAGAAGCTAGAGCAAGGAGGAAGAAGAAGAAGGTTTGGGCTGTAGGAAGGGTTTCAGAGCTCCAAATCGCGAACCGAATCCGGATCCGTGAAGCTTAGACCGCTGCGAAGATTTCCAACCGGCCATTTTTGCCATGGCAAGGAAGAGGAGTCGGAAGGTAACGACATCTCTCCTCTCGGTCCTTAGGATGCATGTATTAGCATCATTTAGTTTTCTTTCTCCCAAATTTCTGGGCACCGAGCTCTCAAATGAGAGGGGTTTTGGTTTGCCAAGTTTCAAGAGGAACTTCCGGGTTGATTGAGTCCGTCCCCGACATATTTTGCATTAGAGATCCGCTTCGCTAGTGGATTAGGCATGGTGGGTGAAGCCGTGGTCGCGACCGTTAGTCCGGCCCGGTGATGTTGCATACGAACTTAGGGATTCGTAGAGATTTCCATTGCGGCAAGATGCCGTTTGTGTTGTGGTGGTGATTGTCCCGTTTGCTTGAAAAGGGTACATGTAGTCGAACCCGGACAAGGTTAGCTCCTCGTGGCGGTAGATGGTTTCCTTGAGGTACAAGGTTAGCTCCGTCTGAGAATGGAGATGGTTTCCTTGGTGGACAAGGTTAGCTCCGCACGAGTTGGAGATGTTTTCCTTGGTGCGCGGGAACGCTGCGGTACAAAGAGGGATTGCGATGTGTTTAGTCTTGGTTGTGTTGTGCCAAGGCGTGGCTATGTCTCCGTGGTCGGCTGGCTATCCCGTGACATGTGCGTCATGTGTGGAGAGTGTCCCGGCGAGACTAGTCCCCTTCTGTGAGACTGACGAGAATGCCAAGCTTGGGGCAAGCCCGGGCAAAGAGGCCATGAGCGGGTGGGGTCCAGCAAGGCTTCTTAGAATCGGTCAGTCTGTGGTTGTTGGAATCCTGACATGAGACGTCAGAGCTTGCAGGCAAGCCCGGGGCTAAGCCCACGAGCGGGTGGGGACTTGGCAAGAATTCCATGTGGCGGCCTGTGCGCCGTGTGAGGGAGTTGTGTCTCCCTCAATGTTTGCGGCTTTTTGCCAATTGGGGAAATGTGAGTACCCAAATGATGTGATGTTGTGCTAGATGCATACGCTGTAGGGTACCTTGGGTGAAGCCCGGGTGTTGCATTCATATTGCATAGTAGGCCCTTTTCTTTATATGCTCAACCAATAGAGAACATGTTTGATGATTGAGACATCCAAGCCTGTTTTAATGCTTTTCTATTTATAGATGCTTATTTGCATATGAAGTGCTGACTTGCAGGTTGGAGGGTTCCCCAGGGTCCGTTAGGGGCGGCCGGGAGGGGATGTGTTGTTACACAGTTTGAGGTCAGCCTTTGCTGACCCACGTTACTAATAATTTTTACAGGGCCAGGATCGCACGCAGGAGCTAGCACGCCGGCCAAAAAGGCCTAAGCCCCATGAAGTGTTTTTCCCTCTTTTGTAGCACTACAGTTATGATGATGTTGTTTGAGACTATTTTGTCTGGCTTGCATGCCGAGGTAGACTAGGAGTGCTGAGCACATTCATGTTTGATTGTACTATTTACTTTTGGACATTTGTGGTAGGCCTTAAGGCCTTAGTTGTACTCTTTTGGTTAGTGGATAACTTCTGGTTGTGCTTGGTTTTCCGCTGTGTTGTGCAAGTGTTTTGAGTTTGGGTGGCTATATCAACTTATAATACTAAAGCTGTGGCGTTTGTATGTTGTGGGGACCCGGCCAGACCCATATTATACGTCCACTACAGGGGAGGTGTTACAATATAAGGAGAATTTTCTCCCACTCTCTTAAGTGTTTGTTTTAGCTTTTTTGTAACTCCTTTTTGTCTTAATAGAATGTGTTTTATTTCTCCTTATGTTGTAATGGATTTCATTTGAGTGCCCCACCTTGAGTGATATTATGTACCTTTATTTTTGTTCTTTTTTGTATGGGTGTGTGCATGTATGAGATTAGTTTAGTTCTTTATGTTTTCAACGTTTTTTCTAGCTTTGATTTACGTTAAGCTTTTTATCAGCTTTTTCATCATTCTTATAAATTTATAAATGTTGATACAAAGTTTTTTTAATTTTTCCTCTAACATCATTTTACTTTTTATTTCTAAACTTTTTCTTCCATTAAATTTTATTTCCACTTTTTATACACTATTATAAAGATATAAGAATGAAAAAGTTGTTATTTTAATTTTTCAATCACTTTGATTTTACTTTTATGTGAAAATCTTTTTCCTTCTTTAACTTTTATTTTCTATTTTTATGCATTTTCATCAAGCTCTAGGAGTAGAAATGTAGTTTTTTTAATTTTTAAATAACTTTGGTTTTCTTCTTTTTGTTATGTGTGTGAGTGTATGACTTAGATTGTTTAAAGCTTTTCTTTAATGCTTTCTTTCCTTCAAGTAGAGTGTGTGCGTGTATGAGATAGCATTTACCATTTTCATTTTCCACCTACTCATTTGAGTAGGACTTGCAATTTTACAGCTTTATTTACCCGCCTACTCGTTTGAGTAGGACATGCAATTTTATAGCTTTCAATTCCCGCCTACTCATTTGAGAAGGACTTGCAATTTTACAGCTTTCATTTCCCACCTACTCATTTGAGTAGGACATGCCATTTCCCGCCTACTAGTTTGAGTCGGACTTGTAATTGTATTGCTTTCCTTACTGTTTTCATTTCCCGCCTACTCATTTGAGTTGGACTTGCAATTTTAGTGCTTTCATTTCCCACCTACTCGTTTGAGTAGTACTTGCAATTTTATAGGTTTCATTTCCCGCCTACTCGTTTGAGTAGGACTTGCAATTTTACAACTTTCAGTTCCCTCCTACTCGTTTGTGTAGGACATGCAATTTTACAGCTTTCATTTCCCGCCTACTCATTTGAGTATGACTTATCATTTCTCGCCTACTCATTTGAGTAGGACTTGCAATTTTACTGCGTTCATTTCCCGCCTACATGTTTGAGTAGGACTTGCAATTTCCCACCTACTCGTTTCAGTAGGACTTGTAATTTCAATTATGCATTTTCTTTTCATAAGCCGTCCCCATACCAATGAGTGGCTAATCGCTCTTTGCCCTCAGTATCGAAGAACATTTAGACAGATAAAATCTTTTTAAATGATAAAAGGTCTTTTTTTCTCTTTAATTAAGAACTTAAGGTTTACCCCGTGTCTATAACCCGTAGAACCACAAATCGATGTGTGGACTCTATGTCTGTTGTTCATACACTAGCTAGCTGAGAGGTTGTGCGTATGGACAGATCAACCTTGGGTAAAGAGAGTTCTATACTAACCCTCGAGAGAGGAGGCGCGAAAATCTATCGGATTAGGTTCCCCCTCAACAACGGGGTTCTTAGCATGGACATTAAGAGAAATCCTTCGTCGAATGAGAGCTCGGTCGAATAGTCTTAATGTTCAGGTGAGCGATAGCCCTAGAGATAGGTGAGCTCATTCTTTTGGAACCTCCATAGCCAAGTTTCCCCTTTAATTGAATTGAAATTTTAGATCTCTACTTATATAAAAATTATTTTAGTTTTAATCGATTCGATGCAGAGCGCTATTTCTTCATCAATTTTTTTTAGTCTACTTTGTGCATTTAGTTAGCCGCCTTAGTTAAATAGTTAAAACCTGAGAAGTAATTTTTGGTAGAATAATCATCCCTCTTGGAGGAGTAGAAATAATCAACCCGTCCCGGGAAATTTACGATCTCGATATTCCCCCTGAATATTCTGTATTACTAGTGATAGGTGCAGTTGCCTCCTTTTATCGCGCGAAATCCGGTCCCAGCCTGCTGACAAGATAAATCAGTGTCGGGCTTCGCGTGCATCAAGTTTTTGACGTCGTTGCTAGGGAATATGTGTTGTTATTTTGAATCTTAGAAACTATTACTTTTACCTATTTTATTTATATATATAAAAATAATAATAATAATAATAATAAACTACTTAAAGAACAAAAAAATCTCCCCTCGTTTTGTCTTAACCTTTTTTTATTATTTTCCCGAAAATCAAAAAAATGTATATTGTAAAAAAATTTCTTTTCTCACCTTGGCATCGCCTTGCGCTATTGTGAGCGATAGGGGAATGCATTTCTGTAACACCCAAATGACTAAGACGTTAGTTAAATACGGAGTTACACACATACTTGCCTCTCTACCACCCGTAAATTAGTGGTCGAGTTGAACTTTTTCGATTTTTCGTTATATTTTTGCTATTTGTTATTAATAATGCACGGTTTCTAAAATGGGCCTCACCGAACTCGTTTCAGGGAAATTTCTACCCTCCCTTTTATTTTTGTAAATACTGCATTTTATCTCTTTTTGCTCCTCATACTTATCTTGCATTTTAAGGACATTGTTAGAATTAAGTATGTGCGTGTTTTGTTATTTTCCTTTTTCTCACTTCTATATTATGCACTCATTAAAAATATTAAAAAATACACAAAATTAAAACCTCAAAAATATTGACTGTTTAATCGTCAAAAACTCAAAAAAAATCAAAAAATATTTTACTTTGTAAATATTTAAATAAAACAATTTTTGTAAATCTTCCCTTTACCCTTTCTCTCTCTCTCCCATCTTTGTAAATAACTCTAAAAATTCAAAGAAGTGAGAAATAAACAAAAAAAATCCAAAAAAAGATAATAATTCAAAAATACAAAAACAGATGAAAACTCTAAAAAATCCAAAAATTTTTGAAGTTATTAATAAATCGAATATACCATTATTAACTCTTTTCGCTCTCCAAAAATCTAGTTGCAAGTTTATTTATAAGAAAATTTCATTAATTCTTTGTTTACTATTCGTTTATTAATTAGAGATTAATAGATTTAAATATTTGGGGTTAAGTTTTAAAGAATTTTGTATGCTTTGTTCTTAAGATAGGCGACTTGTTTTATGCACTACTTCTAATTTATCTAAAATAAAGGCATGGGTATTATGTTAGAAAAAAAATGTAGACTTCAATTACTTTTACTTCAATCTTTTAGAAATACAGGAACATCCAATTTTTAAAGGTTGCTCTCAAAATTTATTTATTAAAATCTAGTTTTATTTTTGAAAAAAACTCATCTCCCCATATTTATCATGTATTACTTGGCATGATAAAATTTTTGTACTTAAAAGAAACTATGTCAATGACAATAAGATTTCGTTCCGTAAACATATGCATCCAATATTTTAAAAAAATATTATATGTTACAGAGTAAGAGGATGAAATGCATTACTCCTATACATATACATTGGGTTATATGAAGTTGTACAAAAAATATTACATGTTATGTAATATAAGAATTCCTTTTGCTAAACATCCACATTCAAAAAAAATTCATTAGAGGTTTGTGAAAAAAAATATCACGCCTCTAAAATCAAAGCCCTCTTCATAAACCACAACAACCCCTAGCCATATTCATTGTTTCTAGACTTAATATAAAATTTTTTTGAGAACATAATTTTTAAATTGTATTATTTTCTTTAAATTCTTATAAGCAAAAGTTTCTATAATTCCAATCTATTTTTGTCAACTAACGATTATAATTTTTGCTTGCTATTTCGTTATTTCAAAAAGTCTTTTTGGCCAAAACCTTTCCACTATTTAAAACATTTTCATGATTTAGGACACAACTCTTATACCCTTGATGTTCATTTAGATCTCTCTTCTAATTACTTCAAACGGTAGCTAAATTTAGGATTTCTTTAATTCCTGATAATTATATCTCCAACTTTTGCTCTGGAATAGTAGAATATTAAGTATGAGGGTATTTGATGAGTTGTAAATATTTATTTTTTTACGTACTTTATTTCAGTAGTTTTAGTTTATTTCCGTTATTTTTAGTTACTTTTGTTCAATTAAATGTTATTTTTTGTATATACATCTTCTAACTTAGCCTAATTTTATTTTCTGAAATTTTGTAGAAAAAGTCAAAAAAATCAAAGTAAATGCTTGTGTCAATTGGGTCACTCCCGTGACCGGGTCGTGTCACTTTGACGATAGTGAAAGAACTGCTGCCGTTGTGAATCCGAGAATTAGGGTGGAACATGCCCGTGTCCATTCCAACACACACGTGCCATGCAACTCGACACTCAACGCCTGTCGACACTCAACGCTGCTAGTAGACTCGACACTCAAAAAACCAACACGCCCGTGATTTTTTCAGGCATGCCCGTGTTTGTTGATAATTTATAAATATTCGTATTTTTATGTAGTTTATTTATGTAGTTTTAGTTTATTTTAATTATTTTTAGTTATTTTTTCTTTAATAAAATGCTACTTTTTTGTATATATCTTCTAACGTAGTTTAAATTTGTTTTCTAAAATTTTCAGGAACAAGTCGAAAAATCAAAGTACACGTCCGTGTAAATTTGGTCACGCTCGTGACCTGGGCTTGTCACTTTGATTCCAGCAGAAATCCGCCGCCTGTAATATCAAAGTCAAGTCACGCCCATGTCCAATCATTGCACGCCCATATTCAGTCCGATACACCCCGTGTCATGCCAATCGACGCTCCACGCCTCCAGTTTGGCGATCGACTTTCGACACTTTGCAAGACACGCCCGTGTCCCGATTTGACACGCCCATGTTAATCCCATCTCGACAGTCAATGTCTCCAGCTCAACGTTCGACATTCGATGTTCGTCGAACTACCAGTCAAGCCCGTGTCAAAATTCTACAAGCCCATGAGCATGCCACCTGTTCCAGACAAGATGTCGCTATTGTGGTAAAACTCGATGCCTTCACTAGATAAAAGCTTCCAGTCACGCCCATGATACACGCCTGTGACCGCATGGTCATGCCCGTGGCTTCCACGTGGAATGCCCCAAAGTCAACCGACAATAAATTTTCAGCTTAATCTCAACGCCGGTATTGACACGCTCTACATGCCCGTTACCAGGGCGTGTAATCTGATTTTTTTTACCTATAAATAGAACCCTGCTGTAAGGGCCATGGGTTCAAAATTTTGCGCCATTTTGCTCTTTGGACTGCATTTAGAATGCTTTTTGTGATATATAAGGATTATTTTACCCCTCCTCTTTGTGTTTGTTTTAGCTTTTGTAATCAGACTTTCTTATTAATAAAAAGTGTTAGTTTTTCATCCTTATATTGAACTGGAATACCTCTGAGTGTCTCTCTTTCAGTGATCTTATGTATTTTCGTTTTATTTTTTATGCGGGTGTGTGTGTATGAGTTAGCTTTGTGAAATTTATTCTTTCAAATCATCAAATTGCTTAGCTTTATTTTAGATTTTCTCAAATTTACTAGTAATAATTATAGATTTTTTTCTTATCATATTCCTTAGATTGGTTAATATTTAAGATTTTTGTGGCTTTTTTATTCATCCTTATGGATTTGTAAAATGGTTTCAAAGTTGTTTTTATTTCTCTTTAACTTATGTTTTCCTTTTTTATCTTGTAAAACTTTTAGTTCTTTTTCACTTTCTTCCACGTTTTAAACATTTTTATAAAGTTATAAGAATGGATTAGATGTTATTTCAATTTTTCAAACCCTTTGATTTTCACATTTATTTAAAAACTCTTTTGCTCCAATAATTTTTATTTCTACTTTTTATGCATTTCCAGCAAATTCTAACAATTAAAACATAATCGTTTTAATTTTTCAATCACCTTGTTTATCTCCTTTTTGCTTGTGTGTGTGATTGTATGAGTTAGATTTTTCTTGTTTTCCTTCAAGATATGTGTGTGTGTTTATGAGTTAGGTTTTACAGTTTTAATTTCCCGTCTGCTCGTTTGTGTAGGACTTTTTATTTTCAGCTTTAATTTCCCGCCTACTCGTTTGAGTAGGATTTTTCATTTCCCGCCTACTCGTTTGAGTAGGACTTGTAATTTACCGCTTTTTCTTGCCTGCTCGTTTGAGTAGGACTTGCAATTTACTGCTTTAATTTCCCGCCTACTCATTTGAGTATGACTTGAAATTTACAGATTTAATTTCCCGTCTATTCGTTTGAGTAGGACTTGTCATTTCCTACCTACTCGTTTTTGTAAGGCTTGTAATTTACCGCTTTAATTTCTTACATACTTGTTTGAGTAGGACTTGGCATTTCTCGTTTACTCATTTGAGTATGACTTGTAATTTCAATTATGCAATTTTCCCTTTTTTGTAAGTTAGCCTTTTTCCGTCTATTATGAGTTTGGTTGAGTGTGTGTGTTTTTCTCCTTTTTAGTAGCTTTTCTGTTTCTAATGTTAGGTTATCTTATTTATTCTTATTTTCTGTAACACTTCAGCGTTTAAGTTTAGAACTCAAGCCTCACCAAACTCATAAGCCATCCACATTCCGATGAGTGGCTAATCGCTTTTAGTCCTCGGTATCGAAGAGCATTGGGACATAAAAATGTTTTTAAATAATTAAAGGTCTTGTTATCTATTTAATTAAGAATTTAAGGTTTATGCCGGGTATACGACGCGTAAAACCACATATCGATGTGTGTGCTCTATTTTCATTATCCATATGCTAGCTAACCGAGAGGCCGTGCATATGGACTGATCACCCCTGGGTAAAGAGAGCTTCGCACTAAACCTCGAGATTGGAGGCGCAGAATTCTTATGGATTTGGGTCCCCCCCCAAATAGCACGGTTCTTAGCGGAAAGCGAGCATTAAGAGGAATCCTTTGTCGGACGAGAGCCCGATCGAATAGTCTTAATGTTCAGGTGAGCGATAGTACTATAGATAGGTGAGCTCATTATTTTGGAACCTCCACGACCAAGTTTCCCCTTTAATTGAATTGAAACCTAGGATCTCTAATTATTTAAATCTATTTTAGTCCTAACGTAATTCGATATCGAGTGTTATTTCTTCATCGATCTTTTTCAATCTATTTTCAGCACTTTCTTATTAACCGCTTTAATTAGTTAAATCCAGCAACATAAATTTTTTGGTAAGATAATAGTCCTTCCGGTAGAAGTAGAGATAATCAAACCATTCCCTGGAAATTTACGATCTCGATATTCCCCCAAATATCCCGTATTACTTGCGATAGGTGCACTTGCGTACAATTCGCAGCGCAAAATCCGGACCCACCGTGCTCACTAGATAATGTTTTTGGCACCGTTGCCAGGGAGTCTTTGAGTTGTTATTTAGAATTTCGGAGTATATTACTTTTACCTATTTTTCTAAAAACAAAAAAGACTTAAAAACTCTACTTAAAAATCCAAAAAAGAGTTAATTATTTAGTTTATATTTTAGGGTGTATGACCCGTGGACAACTTTCAGAGTCTGAAAATTTCAATTTCTATCTTGAGATCGAACGCTCACTTGCTCGTATTCATTCTCAATGCTGAAATCCCTCTTTGTATCCCAAAGAATACGTCGGAGAACCCTCTGTCGTTGTTATGGCCGATAATAATCTGAACACGACTGTGGAGCGTACAATGTCTTATTATGCTCCACCAAATTTGGATGATACTGGGTCCAGTATTGTCCACCACACGGTGGCGAACAATAATTTTTAAATAAAATCAAGTGTTGTCTGAATGATCCAAAATGCCATGTGTAACACCCCAAAACTCAAAATAGCGAAGGGGGGGCGTTGTGGGCCAGTTTGGGTTCTGGCAGAAGGCACACGGCCTGGGACACGGGCGTGTCCCAGGGCATGTCAAGCGTGTGTCGACACTTAGCCGCGAATTCGTCGAGTTATACTCGACGATTCGTCGAGAATGGGCACACGGCCTGTGACACGGGCGTGTCGCAGGGCGTGTCGACCCGTGTCGACACTTAGCCGTGAAGTCGTTGAGTTATACTCGACAATTCGTCGAGAATGGGCACACGGCCTGCGACACGGGCGTGTCGCAGGGCGTGTCGACCCGTGTCGACGATCGTCCCGGGGAGTCGTCGAGATTCACTCGACGATCGTCGAGACAAGGCACACGGCCTAGGACACGGGCGTGTCCAAGGCCGTATCATCGAGTCGTCGATCTTCCCTCGACGAAATGACCCGTGTACACGGCCTGCGGCCCAGGCGTGTCAAGGGGACACGGGCAAGGACACGGGCGTGTCCTAGAACCCGTGTAGTGCTCGGGTTGAAAATGGGGGAAAATCATGGGGTACACGGCCGGCTACACGGCCGTGTCAGCTGGAACACGGGCGTGTCAGCTCGAACACGGGCGTGTTCGATACCCGTGTGAGGTTCCAGGAGATTCGATTTTGACGGCGAATGCGGCACACGGCCCTGGACACGGGCGTGTGCCAGGCTGTGTTCGGCCTAGATTGGGCATTTCAGCCCCGAATCAAAGCCGCTCTTTTTCTTAGGTTGAGATCCAACGGCTGGGGGTTGTTCTTGAGAGGATATACCCGTGAGTTGACTTGGAAATCCATCATTTTCTTACCTTATCATCTCTCCAAGTCCTTGGAGAAAGAGGAGAGCCATTGGAGGAAGAAGAACTAGATCCCGCCATTGGAGGAGCTTCGGAGCTCCGAATCGCGAGCCGACTCCGGATCCACGGAGGAAACGCAAGTCCGGTGATTTCTATCCGATTACTTTTCGATGGCGCCAAAGAGGAACTCAAGGGTAACGATCCTCATCTTGAGCATGAATCACTCCTTTTCTTAGCATAGGAAGCCCGCTCTCCCGAGTTTGCGGAGAGTTGGAGGCGTTCCTTCGGGTAGATATGTAAAGTCCCCGTTGTTTAGAGTCCGTATGCGAGAACGGACGTAGGCATTTTGTGTGAAGCCTACCCGGACAGGTTAGTCTGGATCGGTGATGTTGCATTGCTAAGGCTGGAGAAGACTCCGTGCTATTGGGTGTTTTTCGGGTTTTCTACGCGGTAGATTGCAGCAGGGAGCCTTGGGGACTAACCCAAAGGTGCACCCGAAAAACTGGGCGGATACGAGATCTTGCCAACTTGGTGGCCTGAGAGCCAACTCGAACATAACTGGGTTATGTGTCTTGCGGTAGAATGGGACTCGGTGAAAGTTTGACCCGCGCAAATGGCTTAAATTGTCGTTGCGATGTGAGCACAGGTTAGATGGAACCGTACCCGCTTTATGTCATTCGGTTAGAGAGACCTAAGGTTACGTGGCACTCGCCGTTGGCATAGATGAGGGTCTTCGGCGGTCAATGGCTTAAACTGTCGTGACCCAGGCCAGGAAGACAAATTGCTCATAGGTTTGGCCGTCTAAGTGGCGGTGGTGAGTCCAGAATGTTAATGACTTTAATTGACGTGACATCGACCGGTTCACCGAGAATGTGCCCTGAGTGCACGGGGCGTGTGGCCGTGCGAGCCAACGCCTGTGATGTAATGGCTATGGTTATATAAATTGCTCGCTTATGCTAATGAAATGCAGGGAAGGAGCATCGCCGCCCCGAGTTGGGGGCGGGATCATTATAATTTGGTCAGCATTGCTGACCGTTGCCTTGTTTGCCACCGTGCGGTGGTTTGTTGCTTGCAGGTGCAGCTGGACCAAGCGGTCAATAGCGGGCTAAAGCCCTTTTTGCGAAGCTGGCCCTCGAAGGCCCAAGTGGAAATGTTTTCTGTTTTATTCATGTATGACCGGCCTGCGTGCCGAGGTTTGTAAAAAATGTATTATTCAAGTGAAACATTCTGTAAGGCCTTAAGGACGATTTTGGGTATTTTGTATACATTCCTAATTTTGTACTAGTGGACATTCGTGCTCTAATGCTGGGTTCTTGTTTACAACTTATATAAACTGCTTCCACTAGAATGCTCTGTGTAGGACGTTGAGATTGGTTGGATGGTTTCCATACGTAACCACCCGGTCTGTCTGTGGTATATGGCGTCGGGCCCCGGCCGGACCTACCGCTATATACTATGCGACGGATAGGGGGTGTTGCAATTTGGTATCAGACTACTGGTTTTGGTCGGCCTTAAGCTGAATTCATGGCCGAATTCTTTTTAAGGGGTGGTGAGCACATTGTGTGCGTCGGTGAGCACATTGTGTGCGTCATCGTTATAACGGTAAAAGAACCCATGAATGTCCACTTAGGAATGAAAATACTCATGTTTGAGGAACCTGCGTGTTCCTATAATTGCTGTTTGCAATTTTATTTGGTCACTTGACGATGTTTTGTACCACTATAGGTGACCAGAAGCGGTGCTGGACAGCCAGAATGTCCGGTTTTTGAGGAGCATAGTGCACCCGGTGAGGTGTTTGAGCCTCCTCCTTCGTATGAAACCGTTAGAAGGATCGTAGAAGCGGTGTTCAATGTGACGGGTGCACAGCTAGGAGGAAATGTACAATCCTGCGCCCCTGTTGTGGCTTCAACGCCGGTGGGCACGATGCAGCGGATGACCTTTGGTAGACCATTGGGGCAGCAGCTGAATATGCATTTAGTGCAGGGAGCGCACACAGTTGAGGAATATTTGCAAGCATTTCTTATGATAAGTCGCTACCCATGCTTTGAGTCGGAGAATGAGTTCCTGAGGTTGGTGCAGGGTGAGCGGAGCGTGGATGAATATCTCTACGAGTTTACGCGATTGAGTCGTTATGCTAGCTCCACCATCATGGATGAGGAGCGCAAGACTAATCGCTTCTACGAAGGGTTGAGAGACGAGTTGAGGTTGCTACTCTCGGGGCCGATGACGCAGGGTTTCTTAACCTTGGTCAATACTGCCCGGTCCTTGGAGAAGGACATGAAGAACGTGCAAGCGAAGAAAAGCTTGGGTGAAAAGAAATCTGAGTTCTGAGTGCCGACTACTTCAAAGTCCGGCTATCGGAGGTCTTTCAAGAAGCATAGGACTTCGGGTCCAGCTCCTTCTGGCGCTTCTGGGGCGACTACGAGTCGGACCCTGGGCGCGTGCTTTACGTGTGGAAAGACGGGGCATTTCGCCCGTGATTGTTGGAGCGGACGTCCTAAGTCCGAGAGGAGGCCGGGAGCTACTTATGAAGAGAAGGGAAAGGCGGTGGAGTCGACCGCATCCCATTATGCTCCGGCCAAACCAAGGGTCTACAATCTTGGCCAACAGGAGGCCATTAAACAAGCTGATGTGGTGACAGGTACGGTTTAATTTATAGCAAGTCAATTTCCTTTATATGCTTGTTATGCACATGTTACCTTACCACTACTTGTTTAGGATTTGTATTGATTTGTGAAAATCCAGCACGAGCACTCTTCGATACAGGAGCTTCACACTCCTTCTTGTCCGAAGGATTTATATCACGCATCGGAGTCCCTTCTTCGATGGCGAAGGATAAGTTGGATGTGTTGTTGCCCAATGGGTGTTCGATGCGAGCGGATAGGATCTACAATGTTAAGATTCGTATTGGGGAGCAGGAGTTCGACCTGCGGGCGTCTTTACTTCCGTTAGTGGAGTTCGACGTCATATTTGGCATGGACTGGCTCTCGGAGCAGCAGACCCATATAGATTGCGGTAGCAAGGAAGTCAAGCTGGGAGTGAGTCGTGAGACGACTTTTACGGGCTTAAAGGGGTCGAGCAAGACATTGATGTCTGCTCTTCAGGTGGTGAAGGCGGTTCGTGCTGGTTCAGAACTTTTCTTTACACTAGTGGAGGTTGCAAAGCCGAAGCCCGCTTTGGATTGTATTTCAGTGGTATCGGAATACCCTAATGTGTTCCCCGCAGATCTTCCTGGAGCCCCGCCTCAACGGGAGATAGATTTTACGATCGAGCTAGTGCCAGGTGCAAAGCCTGTGTCACGATCTCCGTATCGGCTAGCGCCTAAGGAAATGGCGGAGCTGAAAGTTCAACTGCAAGAGTTGTTGGAGCAAGGGTATGTGCGCCCGAGTTCTTCGCCTTGGAGCGCACCGGTCCTCTTTGTTAAGAAGAAGGACGGAAGCTTGAGATTATGTATTGATTATCGGGAGCTAAACAAGCTGACTGAGAAGAACAAGTACCCGATCCCTAGGATTGATGATCTCTTTGATCAGTTAGTCGGGTCGACGGTGTACTCGAAGTTAGATCTCAAGTCTGGGTACTATCAGCTGCGGATAAGGGAGAGTGATATCCCAAAGACAGCGTTTAGTACGAGATACGGGCATTATGAGTTTACGGTCATGCCGTTTGGGCTGACTAATGCGCCGTCAGTATTCATGGATTTGATGAACAGGACGTTCAGGGAGTACTTGGACCATTTCGTGATCATCTTCATCGACGATATTTTGGTGTACTCGCAAAGTGAGGAAGATCACTTTAAGCATCTTCATTTGGTGTTGTAGACGCTAAGGAGAAATAGGTTGTATGCCAAGTTCTCGAAGTGCGAGTTTTGGCTATCCTCAGTGGCGTTCCTCGGGCATATAGTGAGTGGAGAGGGTATTGCTATGGATCCGGCGAAGATTGTTGCGATACGGGAGTGGCCTGAGCTTGCTACGTTAGCAGAAGTCTGGAGCTTTTTGGGGCTTGCCGGTTATTATAGGCGCTTCGTAGAGAAATTCTCGCGGATAGCGCTACCTCTCACTACTTTGACGAGGAAGGAGCATAAGTTCGTTTGGACGCCGGAGTGCGCGCGAGCTTTTGAGGAATTGAAGTGTCGGTTGACCACGGCGCGTGTGCTGAGTTCGCCATGTGGAACCGAAGGCTATGAGTTATATAGCGATACTTCGGGCAGCGGTTTGGGTTGCGTGCTACTGCAGCACGGAAGCGTGATAGCTTATGGCTCGAGACAGCTAAAAGTGCACGAGAGGAATTATCCGGTCCATGACTTGGAGTTAGCGGCCGTGATTTTTGCCTTGAAGCTATGGAGACACTATTTGTACGGTGTGAAGATTGATATCTACACTGATCACAAGAGCCTAAAGTACCTGATAGATCAGAAGGATCTGAATATGCGGCAGCGTAGGTGGATGGAGTTCCTGGGGGACTATACATTCAAGATCCACTACGTGCCTGGCAAAGGGAATGCGGTTGCGGACGCGTTGAGTCGCCGAGCCCCAGCTCAAGCAAATTGGCTATCAGTGCATGATGAGCGGTTGGTGCAGGAGTTGGAGGCGTTGGAGATTGTTTGTGTGGACAGACAATCAAGTGATGAAGCAGTTCTGAATTGGACTGAAGTCCAATATGACCTGGCTGATCGTATTCGGCAGGCTTTGGATATGGATGCTCATATGAAGCAGTTCATGATAGAGGCTCTGGATGGGTCAAATTCCCAATTCGTCGTGGAGGACGGATTGCTTTGGAAAGACGGTCGTTTGTGCGTCCCAAGTGTGGGCAATTTACGGGTGGAGTTGTTGTACGAGGCGCACCATACCAAGTACTCGATTCACCCGGGGAGCACGAAGATGTACCGCGACGTAAAGAAGCTATTTTGGTGGCCGGGTTTGAAAAAGGATGTGGCTCTATACGTAGCGAAGTGCCAAACCTGCGCCTTGGTAAAGGCGGAGTGCCAAAAGCCGGGAGGATTTCTTAAGTCCTTGCCTATTCCGGAGTGGAAATTTGACGACATCTCTATGGACTTTGTGCACGGTTTGCCAAGGTCGCAAAAGGGGAACGACGCCATTTGGGTGGTTGTTGATCGATTAACGAAGGTGTCGCATTTTATTCCGCATAGGAAGGACGATCCGGTGGAGAAGCTGGCAAAGCTTTATGTGGATAATATAGTACGGCTTCATGGTGTGCCCCGCAGCATCGTGAGTGACCGAGATGGGCGGTTCACGTCCAATGATTGGAGGCTGGTGCAGCAAATGTTGGGAAAAAGCTGAAGTTTAGCACAGCCTTCCACCCACAAACGGATGGGCAGACCGAGAGGGTTAATAGAACCATGGAAGACATGCTCCGCATGTGTGTCTTGGGTTTTGGAAAGCAATGGGAAGACCACCTTTATTTGGTGGAGCTCGCATACAACAACAGCTACCAAGCGAGTATTCAGACGACGCCCTTCGAGGCCCTATATGGTAGCAAATGTCGCACGCCGTTGTCTTGGTTAGAAACGGGTGAGTCAAAGTTGTATAAGCGATCAGAAGTGGAGGATGCTACTTCTTTGGTGAGAACGATTCGGGAGAGGTTGCTTAACGCTCAGGACCGGCAAGTAAAGTACTGTAATGTCAAGCACAGGAACGTGGAGTTCGCTGTGGGAGATTATGTATACTTAAAGATCAAGCCGTTCAAGGGTGTCTCGCGGGTGCGACGATTGAAAAAGCTAAGCCCGAGGTACCTTGGACCGTTCGAGGTTCTGGAGCGAGTTGGAGAAGCGGCCTATAGGTTGAAGCTTTCAGTGGAGCTAAGTGGTTTACACGATGTATTCCACATTTCGGAGCTTCGGAAGGCGGTGCAAGAGCCTACGCAAATGATCGCGGTCGATCAAGTGCCGGTGGATAGTGGGTTAACGACAAAGGTCAAGCCCGTGCGGATTGAGGACTCGGAGGTCAAGCGACTACGCAATAAAGAGATCAGGATGGTCAAGGTCCAATGGGTCAATTGCGGTTGTGAGAAGCTCTCTTGGGAGCGAGAGCAGACTATGTTTGGCCCAGATTGGGCATTTCAGCCCCGAATCAAAGCCGCTCGTTTTCTTAGGTTGAGATCCAACGGCTGGGGGTTGTTCCTGAGAGGATATACTCGTGAGTTGACTTGGAAATCCATCATTTTCTTACCTTATCATCTCTCCAAGTCCTTGGAGAAAGAGGAGAGCCATTGGAGGAAGAAGAACTAGATCCCGCCATTGGAGGAGCTTCGGAGCTCCGAATCGCGAGCCGACTCCGGATCCACGGAGGCAACGCAAGTGTGGTGATTTCTATCCGATTACTTTTCGATGGCGCCAAAGAGGAACTCAAGGGTAACGATCCTCATCTTGAGCATGAATCGCTCCTTTTCTTAGCATAGGAAGCCCGCTCTCGCGAGTTTGCGGAGAGTTGGAGGCGTTCCTTCGGGTAGATATGTAAAGTCCCCGTTGTTTAGAGTCCGTATGCGAGAACGGACGTAGGCATTTTTTGTGAAGCCTACCCGGACAGGTTAGTATGGATCGGTGATGTTGCATTGCTAAGGCCGGAGAAGACTCCGTGCTATTGGGTGTTTTTCGGGTTTTCTACGCGGTAGATTGCAGCAGGGAGCCTTGGGGACTAACCCAAAGGTACACCCGGAAAACTGGGCGGATACGAGATCTTGCCAACTTGGTGGCCTGAGAGCCAACTCGAACATAACTGGGTTATGTGTCTTGCGGTAGAATGGGACTCGG
Source organism: Platanthera guangdongensis (assembly GCA_039583875.1). NCBI lineage: Eukaryota > Viridiplantae > Streptophyta > Magnoliopsida > Asparagales > Orchidaceae > Platanthera > Platanthera guangdongensis. The sequence goes on along the minus strand of CM077149.1, from coordinate 29,396,708 downwards.
TGAAAGTTTGACCCTCGCAAATGGCTTAAATTGTCGTTGCGATGTGAGCACGGGTTAGATGGAACCGTACCCGCTTTATGTCGTTCGGTTAGAGAGACCTAAGGTTATGTGGCACTCGCCGTTGGCATAGATGAGGGTCTTCGGCGGTCAATGGCTTAAACTGTCGTGACCCAGGCTAGGAAGACAAATTGCTCATAGGTTTGGCCGTCTAAGTGGCGGTGGTGAGTCCGGAATGTTAATGGCTTTAATTGACGTGACATCGACCGGTTCACCGAGAATGTGCCCTGAGTGCACGGGGCGTGTGGCCGTGCGAGCCAACGCCTGTGATGTAATGGCTATGGTTATATAAATTGCTCGCTTATGATAATGAAATGCAGGGAAGGAGCATCGCCGCCCCGAGTTGGGGGCGGGATCGTTATAATTTGGTCAGCATTGCTGACCGTTGCCTTGTTTGCCACCGTGCGGTGGTTTGTTGCTTGCAGGCGCAGCTGGACCAAGCGCTCAATAGCGGGCTAAAGCCCTTTTTGCGAAGCTGGCCCTCGAAGGCCTAAGTGGAAATGTTTTCTGTTTTATTCATGTATGACCGGCCTGCGTGCCGAGGTTTGTAAATCATGTATTATTCAAGTGAAACATTCTGTAAGGCCTTAAGGCTGATTTTGGGTATTTTTTATACATTCCTAATTTTGTACTAGTGGACATTTGTGCTCTAATGCTGGGTTCTTGTTTACAACTTATATAAACTGCTTCCGCTAGAATGCTCTGTGTAGGACGTTGAGATTGGTTGGATGGTTTCCATACGTAACCACCCGATCTGTTTGTGGTATATGGCGTCGGGCCCCGGCCGGACCTACTGCTATATACTATGCGACGGATAGGGGGTGTTACACCATGCAGTTCGATGGACAGCCGGATGAGGACCCGAACATTCATTTGTTAAGTTTTTGGAAATCAGCAAAACTTTGAAGATTAATGGTGTCACTGATGACGCCATTAGTTTGTGTCTTTTTCCTTTTTACTTAACATCCAAATCTAAGGCATTGTTGAATTCCCTCCTACGAGGATGTATTACCACTTGGGCCGAGCTTGCGGAGCGGTTCTTAATGAAGAATTTTTCGCCCGCCAAAACTACAAAGTCGCGGGCGGATATTTCTTCGTTTGTGCAGAATGATTCTGAGTCTCTATTTGAGACCTGGGAGCAGTTTAAAGAATTCCTCCGCTGGTGTCTGCACCACGTGCTATCTGCGTGGTTACAGGTCCAAATCTTCTACAATGTGCTTAACTATCAGACACATCAAATGTTAGACGCGGCCGCCGGGGGTACTCTGAATAATAAAACCCCAGGGGCTGCCCAAGCTCTTATCGAAGAGATGTCCATGGAGTCCTACCAATGGAACATCCCGCGGGTACGTCCCAAGTATGCGGCCGACCTCTTCGAATTGGATGCCACTACCCACTTAGCCCTTCAAGTTGAAAGTCTAACAAGGCAGGTGGCAGAGATGTCTTTTGCCTCCTCCACTCCGCCCGGGGCGATTCCCTATAATGTCATAGTATTCGAAGAGTTCGTAGACTACGTTGGAAATCTTGGGCAACCTACCTTCAACCCCAACAACAACCCTTATAGTAATCACTATAATCTGGGTTGGAGGAATGGTGTAGGGATGTCGGAATTGGAGATCTCCAAGAAGCTAATGCTCTATCTCCGCTCTACACATCGTAGATCTACCGCACCTACACAGCACCTATCGCCCACAATTGTTTCTCGTCGCAAGAACGCAGCACAAACAACAAAGGAGGAATGGTCTACTCGAAAACAACGATCGGAAATTTGAGTCTGAATATTCCCCAAGAAAACACAAAGGCTGTCACTCCTTTTTGAGAACAAGACCAAGGCTATAGGCCAAGATCCGCTCAGGCAAATAGGATCCACCCGATCCGGAAATAAAAAAGCCTAGCAACGGCTATTTCGATCCAAAACTTGCAGCAATTATATTAACATTCCGGAGAAAACGATTGTGAAACCACGACAACCAAAGAAGAGAATCGCACAAGGGAAAGGGAAGAGATTACCCAACCGGAAAGCTTTAACACAAGATAACTGTGGGAGAATCACTCTCTCAACGGATCCACCGGCGTCACACCGAATGGTTTGCAACCTTCTTCCAAGGAGTTGCACCGAAGGAAGCCGCGCCGGAGTCGCACCGAACGGATGGAGGGAGCAAGGGGGGCGGATGCTTCAGACCACACAAGGGGGGGCGGCGGCTTGGAGAGCACTCCTCTTGGCCGAAATTTTCAAGGGAAAATTAGGTTTCAATCTTTTTATAATTATCTCATAAGAAAGCCTCCTTATATAGGAGTTACAAACAAGCCTTAACCATCCATGATGGAGATGTAATCTCATCCATCCGAATGGCTAAATGCACACCAACATTAAAATTGTTCAAACTTAAAAATAATAAAACATGCAATGAATATAAAATTATCACTTAAACATAGGAAAATTGTATATTCCAAATATAAAATATGGTTCAAGAAAATGAAATAAATAAGGCTAATTCGTTGCAGTGGTTGTAGCACACCGTGGGCGGAGGTTGTAGCGTAGCCTTCCGTTAGCGTCATCGTGCCGCCTCACGTCCTAGAGTTGTATTGCCTTATCAACCGGATCATCATCAGCATCGTTTGCATCGTCTTCAAATAGTGGAGGAGGGGGCACGCCATTAATCCTCCCCCGCTCAAATGCACGCATCTCCGTTGCGTGGTCCAAGCGATAGCGGTGAAGGAGAGGGGCATCCACACTTTGCAGCTCCGTCTCGAGTACCCAAGAGTCATCCGAAGGGGGCCGATCACGACAACAAATGAGAAAGCGGTGGGTGTCGCCATCAGAAGTGGTAACAGGCTCAGCATCAAGTATCATCTCTGGAGTGGAAAACGTCCGTGGAAACCTGGGGAACATATTAGCAGTAGGCAAGAAAGAAGGCGACTTACCATCCGATGATATAACTGTGGGGACCGAAAGAGAGAGACCATCCGTACTACCACTCCCCAACCGATGAGAATTTAGAGTGGGATAAGAAGACGACAAAGAAATTAACTCTTGTGGTGGTGACACAAACATCGTTAAATTCGAAACTTTAAAAATGGGGGAGATACCCCAATCAGCAGGCAAGTCCAAAATGAAAGCGTTGTCACCTAACTTCTTAATAATCCGAAAAGGGCCGGCGCGCTTTGGTGCTAACTTTTTAACGGTGCCAGTTGGCAAGCGTTTGGGAACCAAACGGACTAAAACTAGATCGCCAATTTTGAAGTCTGATACTCTCCTATGTAAATTAGCGTGCGCTTGATAAGAATCGTATTGCGTAGTCAAGGTGTCCCGTATACGTGCGTGTAAATCATGGATGTGTTGGGCGAAGGATTGTGCAAACTGACTTGCCTTGTACGTTGGGGGCAACAACACCAAGTCAAGCAGCACAGGAGCCTTATACCCTTGGACAATCTCATTTGGAGACAGACCCGTAGACCTATTCTTGGAATTATTGTAGGCTAATTGGGCATGGGGAAGGAGAAGATCCCAAGTGCTCTTGTGATCACTCACAAGGCATCGTAACAAATTTCCTAAGCCCTTCCAAGCTCAGATTAACCACTTCCATCTGCCCATCAGTTTGTGGATGATAGGCGGAGGAAAACAATAATTTTGTTCCCATTAATATTCAAAGAGTCTTCCAAAAATAACTAGTGAATTTTACATCCCTATCCTATACTATGGTCTTTGGCACTCCACGGTGACTAACGACTTCTTTAAAATAAAGTTTAGCGACGTAGGACGCATCGTTTGTCCTACTGCACGGGATGAAATAAGGATCTTTGAAAACCTATCCACAACTACAAAAATTGAGTCGTGAAGGCGTAGGGTAATGGGGAGGCGTAATACAAAATCCATACTAACGTCTACCCAAGGCATGGAGGGAATAGGCAAGGGTGTATATAATCCTACGTTGGTTTTACTACCCTTAGATACCTGACACGTGCGGCAGCTACTCACTACCTGTCACACCATAACGTTAAGTTTTGGCCAATAGATTTTGTCCTCGACTAACGTAATGGTCTTATCTCTACCGAAGTGGCCACTCAACCCTCCGCCATGCAACTCCCATATGATATGTAGTCGTAACGATGACTGCGGAATACATAGCTTCCCGTTCCTAAACAGGTAACCGTCCTTGATGACGTATGCAGATATCGTCGTCGGGGAGCTATCCTGGGCAGATAGATAGAAGTCCTGGAAGTCAGGACACGTGGCGTACTCATCCTTAATACGCTCAAATCCTACAACATGTACTTCCATAGAGGTGAGTAAAATAGTAAGACGACTAAGGGCGTCCGCGACTCGGTTATCATCTCCCTTAAGGTGCTTGAGATTAAACGTGTAACTTGTAAGAAAGCTACCCACTTAGCGTGTCGTGGGCTGATCTTATGCTGGCCGTTGATGAAACGTAAGGCCTCATGATCGAAGAGGATCACAAACTCCTTAGAGAGGAGATAGTGCCTCCAATGGTGCAGACATCGGACTACAGCATAAAATTCCCTATCGTAATTTGAGTAGTTCAGCTTAGGGCCGGATAACTTCTCGCTAAAATAACTAACGGGATGGCCCTCCTGGCTCAAGACACCTCCGATCTCTACCCCAGACGCATCACATGTGAGCTCAAAGACTTTAGCAAAGTCAGGTAGACGTAAGATAGGTGCCTCAGTCATAAGCTCCTTTATTCGTTCAAAAGCATAGGTGGCGGACTTCATCCACGTAAACTCTCCCTTCTTCATACAGTTTGTGATAGGCGCCATAATACTACTAAAGTCTCGTATGAAACGACGATAAAACGTGGCTAACCCATGGAAACTACGTACCTCACGTAGGGTGGTTGGCACGGGCCAGTCCTTAATGACCTGAACCTTGCTCGGATCAACTCGAATACCCTTAGAGCCGACTATATAGCCTAAGAACTCTACCTCCGAGACATAGAAAGTGCATTTCTTAAGATTGTGAAATAAAGTCTCCTTCCGCAGGGTGGAAAGTATCACTCTCATGTGGGAGATGTGATCGGTAATAGATGTGCTATAAATCAGAATATCGTCAAAGTAGACGACAACGAACTTACCCATGAATGGCTGAAAGACATGTGTCATCATCCGGGAGAAGGTACTAGGGGCATTGGACAGCCCAAAGGGCATCACAAGCCATTCGTACAGACCATCCTTCGACTTAAATGCCATATTCCACTCATCGCCCTCTCGTATCCTAATCTGGTGATAGCCACTCCGAAGATCTAATTTGGAGAATACGGTGGCTCCAGAAAAGACATCCAACAAATCATCTAGGAGGGGAATGGGTAACCTATACTTGATGGTGATTTTCTTGATAGCCTGGCTATCAACGCACATCCTCCATGTACCATCCTTCTTGGGGGCAAGTAGGGCTGGTACAGCACATAGACTCAAACTAGTCCTAATGAAACCTTTCTTTATCAAGCCCTCTATCTGGGACTGCAACTCCAGGTGAGCTGCGGGGTGGAGTCGATAATGGGGCTGATTTGGCAAGGAAGACCCCGGGATGAGATCTATCGCATGCTAGATATTCCTAAGCGAGGGTAATGTGGTCGGCAACTCATCCGGGTACACATCCCTATATTCCTCCAACAGTACCCGTAACTCACTAGGTAACTCATCCAATATGCTAGAATCGGGCTTCGCACTTAGGACTAGCGCATACATAATTCCATAAAAGAACGGATCTCTCTCAAACTCTTTCCTACCAACTAGATTCAACATTTTCCGTTCTACCGGAATAGTGGTGTCCTTAGCCAAGACTACGGGCTCCTTTGGGATGGTCGGCTTCAAAGTGATGGTTTTGCCATTGAATTTGAACTCATAAGTGTTGGCTCTACCAAAATGTGCAACATCACGGTCGTACAGCCAAGGGCGGCCTAACAACACATGATAAGAGTCCATCGGAAGGACATCACACCACACCTCATCAATGTAGGATTTGATTGAGAGTGGGACCAGGTATCGCTTGGTAATGGGTACAGAGATTTTGTTGATCCAAACGACCTGATATGGGGTCGGGTGTGGTTCCGTGTTCAAGGACATACGTGCAATGACGTTCTCAGATACGACATTCACGCAGCTACCACTATCAACAATCAGCTTGCAAAGCTTCTCGCCACTCTTAAAAATCAGAGAAAATATGCTCGTCCTCTTCCAATCATCTAATGGACGAGGAGTGGTCAAGATACAACGCATCACCATAAGGGGGTGATCGTCCTCTAAGTCACTAGGGACTCCTTCGGGGTCTCTCTCCTCTGCGGCCTCGTATACATAATCGTCAGGGTCGGTAGTTGGCTCTAATAAGGGTAGGGCTTTCGTCTTTGTTGGGCATTCGTAGGCATAGTGGCCTTGAAGGCCGCAAGAGTAACAAGTGGGGTTAGCCTTGCTAACCTTCCCTATAGGGACACGCTCACTCGCAGGGTTCTTGGTGTTCCTAGAGGTGATCACGATTGACTTTGACTCGGTGGATTTGAACTTTCCCTTACCAGGGTATGTAGAAGAAGATGCCCCAGTGGTGGACTTGTTCTTCGCATGACCGTAATGGGAGGAGCCTTAGTGGCTAGGTGTTTTTCAATGTCCAAGGCGGCATTGAAAGTCGTGTTCAAGTCTGTATGCCCATATCGCAAGAGCTTCCTTTGGATATCGGGGTGAAGCCCCTTTCGAAATCTAGATAAAGTGACTTCGGGGATCTCCCTAAGGTCACATCGCACCACACGGTCCTTAAGTTCACCCATATATTCAGCTAACGAGCTTGAGCCCTGCTGCAGAGTGGCAAGCTCATCGAACATCTGTGTCCTATGGTACACAGGTACGTACTGATCGGTCAACAGGTTCTTCATTACTGGACAACCTATAAGGGGTGCTCCGTGTCCGGTTCCTAACCTTCGCTCCTCATTCAGCCAAAACGTCTTTGCACGACCTATTAACTTCATCCGGGCAACTTGGACCTTTTGGGGATCCGTCAGGTTATGCCACTCGAAGTAACACTGCATGTCCACAGTCCAGTTAAGGAAGATTTAGGGATCTCCCATGCCATCATAAGTGGGGGCATTTATCTTAATGGACCTAGTAATGTCAAAGTCTCGCGCGGGGTAGTGTCCTCTAGGGGGCACCCGTGGAGGGTCCCCATCAGAATCCGATTCAGAAGTATGTTGGTGCTGGTTGGGCCGGTCAACATTAACGGGTGGCGGGGGTGGCCTAGCTTGATTTTGTAGGATCTCTGTTAACATGTCCCTAAGCTCCGTTATTTTGTTACGCAAAGCTGCTATGGCCTCGGTGTTGGGATCCCCACGCTCATTCGCAGCCATCCTAGACGTAGACGGAGTCGAATATTCCGATCCGATCCTAGTGCACATTCAGGTTTAGAAAAATTTTGAAAAGATGAATTTTCCTAGGGCTGTAGCTACTCTGAAAATACGATATTTTTATAGATTCCCAACGTGAATAACATGTATATCGTTAAATTTTTTTTTTTTGAAATTTCGCTGAAAAATAAGGATTTCAGCCCACTATTGGCAGACCACCGCAAATAATGTTTTTGTTTTTCTAAAGATTAGATGGTCCAACAAGGAACACAGCGAGGATGTTTGCAACGTGGGAGTTGAAACAACCGCCTATGATACCAAATTGGTGTAGGGATGTCGGAATCGGAGATCTCCACGAAGCTAACGCTCTATCTCCGCTCTACACGTCATAGATCTATCGCACCTACACAGCACCTATCACCCACTATAGTTTCTCGTCGCAAGAACGCAGCACAAACAAGAAAGGAGGAATGGTCGACTGGAAAACAATGATCGAAAATTTGAGTCGGAATATTCCCCAAGAAAACACAAATGTTGCCACTCCTTTTTGAGAACAAGACCAAGGCTATAGGCCAAGATCCGCTCAGGCAAATAGGATCCACCCAATCCGGAAATAAAAAGCCTAGCAACGGCGATTTCGATCCAAAACTTGCAGCGATTAAATTAACGTTCCGGAGAAAACGATTGCGAAACCACCACAACTAAAGAAGAGAATCACACAAGGGAAAGGGAAGAGATTACCCAACCGGAAAGCTTTCACACAAGATAACTGTGGGAGAATCACTCTCTCCACGGATCCACCGGCGTCACACCGAATGGTTTGCAACCTTCTTCCAAGGAGTCGCACCGAAGGATGCCGCGCCGGAGTCGCACCGAATGGATGGAGGGAGCAAGGGGGGGGGGGGGGGGCAGCAGCATCACACCACACAAGGGGGGGGGGGGGGGGCTGCTTGGAGAGCACTCCTCTTGTCCGAAATTTTCAAGGGAAAATTAGGTTTCAATCTTTTTCTAATTATCGCATAAGAAAGCCTCCTTATATATGAGTTACAAACAAGCCTTAACCATCCATGATGGAGATGTAATCTCATCCATCCGAATAGCTAAATGCACACCAACATTAAAATTGTTCAAACTTAAAAATAATAAAACATGCAATGCATATAAAATTATCACTTAAAATTAGGATAATTTTATATTCCAAATATAAAATATTGTTCAAGAAAATGAAATAAATAAGGCTAATTCGTTGCAGTGGCTGTAGCACGCCGCGGGCGGAGGTTGTAGCGTAGCCTTCCGTTACCGTCATCGTGCCGCCTCATGTCCTTGAGTTGTATTGCCTTATCAACCGAATCATCATCAGCATCGTTAGCATCGTCTTCAAATGGTGGAGGAGGGGGCACTACATCAAGGAACCACCCCAACTTCTCATGGAGCAACGCGAACAATGCGTAGCGCACGCCCAATTATTTTGCGCTCTGATTTCTGCCGCCTCCAATTCTTCCAAAACCATCCCGATGTAGGAAAATGTTTCTAAATACATATCATACAATGAGTCAAATATTTAGAACATCACCAGATCGCTAAAAAACATAGAACTCCAAGTTGTACAGCTGGCGCGGATGATGTCCGAGCACGCGCTTGTGGCACTGTCGAGAAACACGGAGCCTAATCCGTGGGAGAATATCAATGTTATAAATCTCTATAGCAGAAAAAGGTGATCGATCCAAAACGAATCGATCCACAGGTACATATTTCACCTCCTACCCCTCCTCCCCTTCTATTGTTACGCCGCCTATACAAATTTTAAATGAAAAAATTATTAAAATGCCTTGCCGTATCGACATAAGTTAGATAGTGAGTGTAAGGATGCATAATACAAAAAATTTATTTTATTATTAAAACAAATTCATATTAATGTTCTCTTCCGCGAGGCAATCTTGTAGATGCCTAAGTATGCGAAATATTTAAAAGAACATCTTTCTAATAAAAAAACTAGAAAATATTTCGCATATATCTCTGAACATTGACTGCACAGTGGCACTTACTAATAAATTGCCCCTTAAAAGAAATGACCCTGGACAGTTCTCCATCCCGTGCCTTTTTTGCAATATATTAGTAAACTACGCTCTTGCATATTTAGGCGCGAGCATTAATTTGATGTCATTCTCGCTCTTTCAAAAATTAGGTTTGGGCACTCCGACACCTACTAAAATGCGTATAGAACTAGAGGATCGATCAGTTAAGTTTACCATCGGGGTAGTGGAGGATGTTTTTTCCCGAGTTGATAAGTTTATCTTTTCGGTAGACTTCGTCATCTTAGACATCGAGGAGGACACCGATGTACCGATTGTACTCGGTCGCCCTTTTCTCGCCACCTCCCACACATTAATTAATGTAAGTAACGGTCATCTCCTACTTCGGGTAGGAGATGATGCAGTTACTTTCTCTATTAATCCCTCCATAGGAGATCGTCATCAAGCGATGACTTTTATGATAATTTAGATACCTATCTCGGAGATTGTTCTTCCCATGTTTTCGAGTCTACTTTTTTAAACGACGACATTTTTGCGCTCGAAAACTTTAACTACAAAGAGGATAACTCTACAAATTTGTCTTCCGAACCTTTTGGATCGAAAGACATTAAAATTAAAACCTCGTTAGAAGAACCGCCCTGCCTTGAGCTCAAACACCTACCTGAATCACTCAAATACGCTTTTTTGGGAAAAGATGATACCCTTTCAGTTATCATTTCTTCGTATTTGAGCGATTCAGAGACTTACGATTTATTGGAAGTTTTGCTTAAACATCGCCACACAATTGCGTGGCAAATTTCTGATTTAAAAGGGATTAACCCCTCATTCTGCACATATACGATTTTCCTTTACAATAATTGCCGCAAAACTACTTAGCCCCAGCGACGTCATAGCCCAAACATTAAATACGTCGTTAAGGATGAAATTATAAAATTATTAGATGTGGGGATTACTTATTCTATATCAGATAGTGCATAGGTTAGTCCAGTTCACGACGTGCCCAAAAAGGGCGGTCTTACCGTAGTGGAAATGAGCATGATGAACTCGCCCTAAATCATACTGTTACAGGTTGGCGAGTGTGCATCGATTATAGAAAACTAAATGATGCCACCCATAAGGACCATTTCCCACTACCGTTCTTAGACCAAATTCTGGAGCATTTATCCGGTCATCCATATTTTGTTTTCTTGATGGCTTATCAGGGTTTTTCCAACTCTTAATTTCCCCTAATGACCAAGAGAAAACAACTTTTACCTACATGTTTGGCACCTTCGCATACCGAGGAATGCCATTTGGCCTCTGCAATGCGACAGCTACATTACAAAGATGTATGATGGCAATCTTTGGGGAGCTGGTAGGAGACAATATGGAAGTCTTTATCGATGACTTCTCTGTTTTCGGATGCTCTTTCTCATCTTGTCTTCGCAATTTAGATGGTGTCCTTCAGCGATGCGAAGACACGCATCTTGTTTTAAATTTGGAAAAGTGTAACTTTATGGTTCGAGAAGGTTTGATTCTCGGCAATAAGATTTCGTCTAAGGGCATGAAGTTCGATATGGCTAAAGTAGAAATTATCGAAAAACTTCCCCCGCCTTCTAACATTAAATCTATTAGTAGTTTCTTAGCTCGCACGGGTTTTTATTGACATTTCATTCAAGATTTTTCAAAAATAACAAAGCCTCTTACTCACATCTTGGACAAGGAATCAAATTTTGTCTTTTGTAGTGAATGCGATTCTGTATTTAATTTTATAAAACAAAAACTTATCAATTCACCCATTTTAGTGGCGCCCGATTGGACCCTACCATTTGAGAATATGTACGATGCTAGTGATATTGCCGTAGGTGCCGTTCTTGGGCAATGTATAAACAAATATTTTCATCCTATTTCTTATGCTAGCAAGACGCTCACTTTCTCACAAGGGAATTACACGACAACGGAAAAAGAACATTTAGCCGTCGTTTTTTGCATTTGATAAGTTTCGCTCGTATATAACACTATCTAAAGTTATCGTATTTACTGACCACTCCGACTTAAAATATTAGTTCACAAAAACGGATGCCAAGCCCCGCCTTCTTTGATGGATCCTCTTCCTGCAAGAGTTTGATTTGGAGATCTGGGATAAGAATGGCGAGAAAAATTTAGCTGCTGATCACCTCTCCCGCTTAGAAAATCCAGGTGCGGAAGCGCTTGTTGAATCTGACATAAATGACAGATTCCCTGAGGAACGCCTCCTAGCCATAAATATTAGTTCATCTTCTCTGCCTTGGTTTGTAGATTTTGCGAAGTATTTAATTGTGTAGGTGCTCTGAAAAGAATTTTCGAGCCAGCAAAAGAAGAAATTTTTTCTGACTTGTAATATTTCTTTTGGGAGGACCTTTTCTTTTTCTTATCTGCGCGTACCAAGCGGTCTGAAGATGCATCGCGGGTGTGGAGTGCACGCAAAAACTTAGGCACTGCCACGAGGGTTCGGCTATTGGGCATTATCAGGCTAACCGGACCGCGCGGAAGGTGCTAGAGGCGGGCTTGTTTTGGCCCACTCTATTCAAAGAAGCTTACAATTTTGTGCGCTCCTGCGATAGCTTCCAGCGGTCGAGTAACATTTCTTGTCGTGATGAGATGCCCCAAAATTTGTTTTTAGAATGCGAAGTCTTTGATTTATACGACATCGGTTTTGTTGGCCCCTACCTCCGTCTTTTAAAAGTAATTATATTTTAGTGGCGGTCGACTACGTATCAATGTGAGCGAAAGCCCAAGCTCTCCCCACTAACGATGCGCGAGTCGTCATTACATTTCATAAAAAAATATTTTCTCACTTCGGCACACCTCGCGCTATTGTGAGCGATAGGGGAACGCATTTCTGTAACTCCCAAATGGCTAAGATGTTAGCTAAATATAGAGTCACACACAAACTTACCACCCCCTACAACCCACAAACTAGTAGCCAAGTTGAGGTAGTAAATCGAGAGATTAAGTGTATATTAGAGAAAATCGTTTCACTTAAAAGGAAAGACTGGTCTGTCAAACTCAGCGATGTGTTGTCGGCATATCGTAAAGCATACAAAACTGCAATTGGTTGTACGCCATACCGATTAGTCTACGGCAAAGCGTGTCGTCTCCACGTAGAACTATAATATCAACCTATTTAGGTTTTAAAAATCTTAAATCTCGACGATAACCTAGCCGCTCAAAATAGAAAACTACAGCTAAATGAGATCGATGAAAGGCGTGCAAACGCTTACGAGAGCAATAAGTTCTATAAGGAGCATTCTAAGTTCTATCACGATCGAAAAATCAAGCCCCAAAAAATATTTTCTTCGGACGATCTTGTCCTTCTTTATAATTCACGACTAAGACTTTTTCCCGGTATTCTAAAATCATGATGGTTTGGCCCCTTCAAAGTTGAAGAGGTTTGGCCATATGGGACCATACTCATCTTCCACCCGGAAAGAGGCTCGTTTAAAGTAAACGATCATCGCATAAAATTATATATAACAGCTGATCCAGTGGGAATTAATATCAAATCCATAACCCTAGTCGACATATAAACCCGCCAAAATAGTCAAGCTGCACGACTATAAACAAAGCGCTCCTGGGAGGCACACCATGTTTATCTTTTTCGCTATTTCTTTACTTTTTGTTTGCTATTTTTTCTTAATAATGCAGGGTTCCTAATTGGTCCTCCCAGAGTACTTTTCAGGGAAGCTTCAACCCCCCCCACTCCCACTTTATTTTGTTTGTAAATATTGCATTTTATTTTTGTTCTGCATACTTACGTTGCAATATTGGGGACAATGTTGGACTTAAGTATGGAGCTGTTTTTGTGCTTTATTTTCTCCACTACTATTTTATGCACTCCTAAAATTTTAAAAAAATAAAAAAAAAATATGAAAACAAAACAAAACAAAAAATTATAAAATGTAAACTCCAAAAATATTTTTGTTTTATCATCAAAAATTTCAAAAACATTATAAACTAAAAATTCCAAAAATATTTAATTTTATTTTGTAAATATTCTTTGTAAATACTTTCTGCATATATCTTTTTGTAAATATTCTTTTCTCTTTCCCCTCTTCCTTTCTTTCCCTTCTTTGTAAATAACTTTTCTCTCTTTCTTTATTTGTAAATATTTGCTTATAAAATTCAAAAAAATTAGAAAAGAAAAATAGTTCAAAAAAATTTATCTTTTTCGCATTTTTAGTATCTATATAAGAAAAAACTTAAACACAAAAAAAGATAATAACTCAAAAATTTCCAAAAAGTAATACAAACAAAAACAAAAATAACAAAAAAAGATAATAATTTAAAAACACCAAAAAAATGAAAACTCTAAAAATCCTAAAAAAAGCTTTTTATGAAACAAATAAATCGAATATTCTATTCTTAAACTTTTTGCTCACCAAAAATATAGTTATGAGTTTATTTATAAGCCAATTTCATTAATTCTTTGTTTACTATTCATTTATTAATTAGAAACTGATATATTTAAATATCTGAGGTTAAGTTTTAAAAAATATTTTATGCATGTTCTTAAGATAGTGGACTTGTTTTAGACACTACTTCTAATTTATCTAAAATAGAGGCATGTTTATTATATTATAAAAAACAACTGTAGACTTCCATTATTTTTACTTCAAGCTTTTAGAAACAAAGGAACATTCAATTTATAAAGGTTGCCCTCAAAATATTTTTATTAAATGTAGTTTTAATTTTGAAAAAAAACTCATCTCCCCATATTTATCATGTCTTACTTGGCATGATAAAAGTTTTATTCATAAAAGAACCTATGTTAATGGGAATAAGATTTTATTCCGTAAACATAGGCATCCAATATTTGAAAAGATTATAGGTTACGGAGTAAGAGGATAAAATTCATTACTCTTATATATATACATTAGGTTATATGAAGTTGTTCAAAAAAATGTTTTCATGTTATTAAAAATAAGATTTTGTTTTCCTAAACATTCACATTCAAAAAATTGTTTTAGATGTTTGAGAAAAATTATACCTTACCTCATCCAAAGCCCTCTTCATAAACCAATACAACCCCCTTAGCCATATTCAATGATTCTAGACTTAATATAAAATCTTTTTTAGAGCATAATTTTTAAATTGAATTATTTCTTTTAATCTCTTATAAGATAAAGTTTCTATAATTCCAATCTATTTTTGTTAGCTAACGATTACAACTTTTGCTTGCTATTTGGTTACTTCAAGAAGTCTTTTTCACCAAAACTTTTCCTCTATTTAAATCAATTTCAGGATTTATGACATAACTCTTATTTCCTTGATAATTATTTTGATCTCTCTTTCAATTAATTCAAGCGGTAGCTAAATTTAGGATTTCTTTAAATTCCTTATAAGTACAACTCCAACTTTTGAACTGGAGTAACAAAAGCTTAAGTATGGGGATAGTTGATAAGATATAAATATTCTTATTTTTACGTAGTTTATTTATGTAGTTTAAGTTTAATTTTGTTATTTTTTCTTTTAATAAAATGCTGCATTTTTGTATATATCTTGTAACTTGGTTTAAATTTGCTTTCTAAAATTTTCCAGGAAAAAGTTAAAAAATCGAAGTACACATCTGTGTAAATTTGGTCACGCACATGACCTGGGTGTATCAATTTAATTCTAGTAGAAATCACCCTCCTGCAATGTCAAAGTCAAGTCACGCCCATGTCCAATCATTACACACCCGTGTTAAGTTTGACATGCCCTGTGTCATGCCACTCGACGCTCGATGCCTCCATTTCGATGATCGAAGTTCGATGATTTGCAAGACATGCCCGTGTCCCAATTTAACACGGCCGTGCCAATCCCGTGTCGACATTCAATGCCTCCATCTCGACATTCGACATTCGACGTTCGTCGAACTGCCAATCATGCCCGTGTCAATATGTTACACTACCACGACCATGCCACATGTTCCAAACAAGACATCGCCAGCATGGCAACAACTCGATGCCTTCGATAGATAAAACCTTCCAGTCATGCCCATGCTATACGCTCGTGATCGCAGGGTTACAACCATGACTTCCACGTGGAATGCCCCAAAGTAAACTGACAAAAAAATTTCAGCTTCACCTCAGCACCAGTACTGAGACCCCCCCCCCCCCCCCCCCCCCCGACACGCCCGTGACTAGGGCGTGAAATCTGATTTTTTTTTCCTATAAATAGATCCATGCTGTAAGGGACATGAGTTCAAAATTTTGGTGTTTGGGCTGCTTCTAGGAGTATTTTGGTGCTTTGTAAGGATTATTTTCCCCCTCCTCTTTGTGTTTATTTTAGTTTTTGTAATCAGACTTTCTTATTGATAAAAATTATTTGTTTTTCATCGTTATATTTTATTGGAATGCCTCTGAGTGTCTCTCTTTCATCAATCTTATGTAACTTCATTTTTATTTTCTATACGGGTGTGTGTGTTTGAGTTAGCTTTGTGGAATTTATGCTTTCAAATCATCAAATTGCTTAGCTTCATTTTCGATTTTCTCAAAATTTACTAGTGTTATTATAGCTTTTTTTCTTATCATATTCCTTAGATTGGTTAAGATTTAAGATTTTTGTGCCTTTTTTTTCATCTTTATGGATTTGTAAAATGGTTTCAAATGGTTTTTATTTCTCTTTAACTTAGATTTTCCTTTTTTAGCTTGTAAAACTTTTGCTTCTTTTTCATTTTCTTCCACTTTTTAAATATTTTTACAAAGTTATAAGAATGGATTAGATGTTATTTCAATTTTTCAAACCCTTTGATTTTCACATTTATTTAAAAACTCTTTTGCTCCAATAATTTTTATTTCTACCTTTTATGCATTTCCAGCAAATTCTAACTGTTAAAACGTAATCATTTTAATTTTTCAATCACCTTGTTTTTCTCCTTTTTTCTTGTGTGTGTGAGTGTATGAGTTAGATTTTCCTTGCTTTCCTTCGAGTTGTGTGTGTGTGTTTATGAGTTAGCTTTTACAACTTCAACTTCCCGCCTACTCATTTGAGTAGGACTTGCAATTTACAGCTTTAATTTCCCTCCAACTCGTTTGAGTAGGACTTGTCATTTCCCGCCTACCCGTTTGAGTAGGACTTGCAATTTACAGCTTTAATTTCTCGCCTACTCATTTGAGTAGGACTTGTAATTTACAGCTTTAATTTCCCGCCAACTCGTTTGAGTAGGACTTGCAATTTATAGCTTTAATTTTCCGCCTACTTGTTTGAGTAGGACTTGTCATTTTCTGCCTACTTATTTGAGTGGCTAATCACTTTTCGCCCTCGTTATCAAAAAGAATTGGGACATAGAAAATGTTTTTAAATAATAAAGGTATTGTTTTTCTTTTTTTTTAATAACTTAAGGTTTACCCCTGGTATACGACACGTAGAATCACATATTGATGTGTGGGCTCTATTTCCATTATCTATACGCTAGCTAGACGAGAGGCCGTGCATATGGAATGATCTCCCTTGGGTAAAGAGAGATTCGCAATAAACCTCGAGAGAGGAGGCGCAGAATTCTTCTAGATTGGGCCCCCCACAATAACGGGGTTCTTAGCGTAAGGCGGGCATTAAGAGGAATACTTCGTAAGACGAGAGCTCTGTCCAATAGTCGTAATGTTCAGGTGAGCGATAGTCCTAGAGATAGGTGAGCTCATTCTCTTGTAACCTCCATGGCCAAGTTTCCCCTTTAATTGAATTGAAACCTAGCATCTCTAAATATATAAATCTATTTTAGTCCTAACGTAATTTGATGGTTAAAACACGCTCCTCCCCGTGTGGGTTTATTTATTTAGAAAACAGTTTATTTACTTATGAAGGATGAGGCACGTGGATTTATTATCTATAAAAAAGTTGAAACCAAGTTTTAATGAAAGAAGGCAACTGCACCTATCATGTGTAGTACAGGATATTCTGGTGGGAAATACTGGGGTCGTATTATTCTCGCGGTCGGGTTGATTATTTCTACTCTTCCCTGGAGGGACTATTATTTTACCGAAGATAACTTTTTGGTTTATTATTTGTATAAAAAAGAAGAAAATTAGACTTAAAAAGCCGATGAAGAAATACCGCAAGGGTACCAAAACAAATTTGAACCAAAATTTCTTTTAATAAAAAGAGATCCTAAATTTCAAATTAATTAAGGCGGATACTTGCCCGTGGAGGTTCCACAAAAATGGGCTCACCTATCTCTAGGACTATCGCTCACTTAAACCTTAAGACTATTAGACCGGGATCTCATCCGAAGAAGGATTCCTCTTAATGCCCGCATTATGCTACGAACCCCGCTATTGGGTGGGGAACCCAATCTGGTAGAATTCTGTAGCTCCTCTCTCGAGGGCTAGTGCAGAACTCCATTTACACAAGGGTGATCGGTCCATACGCATGGCCTCTCGGCTAGCTATCGTATGGATAATGGAAATAGATCCCACACATTGATATATGGTTCTACGCATCATAAACACGGGGCAAACCTTCTATAATTTAATTAACGAGAAAAAGAGGACAATTAATTATTTGAAGCTATTTTATCTATCCCAATTCTCTTCGATACTTAAGGCTAATAATGATTAGCCACTCATCGGAATGGGGACAGCTTAATAAAATGCATAATTGAAAGTGCGAGTCCTACTCAAACAAGAAGACGAGAAATGAAAGTAGTAAATGAAAACAGTAAATTGCAAGTCTTACCAAAATAATTAGGCGGGAAATTAAAGCGATAAAATTGCAAGTCCTACTCAAACAAGTAGGCGGGAAATGAAAGCAGTAATATGACAAGTCCTACTCAAACGAATAGGCGGGAAATGACAAGTATTAAAATTGCAAGTCCTACTTAAATGAATAGGCGGGAAATGTCAAGTCCTACTCAATCGAGTAGTCGGGAAATTGTAGCTGAAAAAGTAAGTCCTACTCAAACGAGTAGGCAAGAAATTAAAGAGAAAAATTCTATCTCATACACGCACACACTCTACATGAAGTTGAAGGATCAAAATGAAACTTAATCTCATACACTCACACACGCAATTTTAAAAAAACAAAGTAATCGAAAAATCAAAACAATTACATTCCTACTCCTAGAACACGCAAAAAACACAAAAAGGTGAAATAAAAATAAAAAGAACAAAAGTTTTTAGACATAAAAGCTAAAATAAAAGTATTTCAAAAATTAAAATGATAACTAATCCATTCTTATAACTTTATAAAAATGCTTAAAAAGTGGAAGAAAGAGTAAAAGAATAAAAAGTTTTACAAAAATAAAAAGACTAAGTAAAAAAGAAAACAAAACCACTTTAAAACCATTTTTATAAATTCATAAGAATAAACATAAAGATTACAAAAATCCTAAGTCTAAGCAAAGCTAGGTAACAAAATAACTAAAACATAAAAGCGTAAATCTACTTTCAAATAATCATACATCCATAGAAAGAGAAAAACAAAAACAAAGATAAATAAGATTGCTTAAGGAGGGGTACTCAGATGAAATCCAAAACAATATAAAGAGAAGAAAAACACACATTTTTTTAAGACAAAAAGGAGTTACAGAAAAGTTAAAACAAAATCTAAAGCGCGGGGGAGAAAATACTCTTATATAGCTTGGAAAACACCAAAGCAGTCCATAACCCTAATTAAAATGGTTCGGAAAAAAAGAACCGTTAGACCTTACAGCTGAGTTCTATTTATAGTCAAAATATTTCAGTTTACACACCCAGGTCACTGGCGAGTAGGGGAGGCATGTCAGTACATCGAATCCATGCATCGCTAGCGTATCTTGTCTAGAAAATCAAGGCAGTCACGAGCGTGTTCTGAATCAAAACGGGAGTGTCGGGTAGGTATAACTGGGGAAGGCATCGATTGGTTGTTGAGCTGGCGAATCTTATCATGGACAGGTTGCGTGATGGTCACATGCATACTTCTGACTTTACATGGGCGTGACTAGCCAAGGTGTTGAGATGGCGTTGTGTGGCGGAGGAATTGAGTGGCGGAGGTGTTGAGTGGCAGAGGTGTTGAGTGGCGATGGCGTCGTGTGGTAGAGGTGAGTCACGGGCGTGTCGAGTTGGGACACGGGCGTGTTCCACACTTCGTCAAACATCGATCGTCGAGTGTTGAGTCAATACTCAATGTTGTTGAGTGTCGAGTGGCATGACACAGGCGTGTCAGATCGGTACACGGGCGTGTCGGGCCGTTCGACGGACGTCAAATGCCGAACGTCGAGCTTGTGGCAACTTTCAGTTGGGATCAAGTTACACGCCCATGTCACGTGTGTGACCGAGAAGTACACAGGCATGTACTTTGATCAAAATAACAAAAAAATTTAGAAAACAAAATAAAGCTAAGTTAAATCAAAATATATGCAAAAAAGGAAGAATTTTATTAAAGAAAAATAAATAAAAATAACAAAAATAAAATAAAATGACTTAATTAACGTACATAAAAATACGTATATTTACAACTTATAAAATACCCCCATACTTAAGCTTTTGCTATTCCAGAGCAAAAGTTTGAGATATACTTATAAGTAATTAAAAAAATTCTAAGTTTAGCTATCGCTTGAATTAATTAAAAAAGAGATCAAAATAATTAACAGGGGTATAAGAGTTAAGTCCTAAATTATGACACAAATTTAAATAAAGGAAGAGTTTCAGCTAAAAACTTCTCGATATAATCAAATAGAAAGTAAAAAATTGTATTTATTAGGTTAACAAAAATATATTGGAATTATAGAAACTTTTGTTTATAAGAATTAAAGGAAATAATGGAATTTAAAAATTATTCTCTCAAAAAGATTTTAAATTAATTCTAGAATTATTGTAAATGGCCAAGGGGGGTTTTGGTTTATGATGAGAGCTTTGGTTTAGAGGTGAGGTATATTTTTTCTCTCAAACCTCTAATGGAATTTTTTGGTTGAATATGGATGTTTTGGAAAACGAAATCTTATTTTCCATAACATATAATATTTTTTTGAACAACTTCATATAACCTAATATATATGTATAAGAGTAGTGAATTTTATCCTCTTACTCCGTAACATAAAATCTTTTAAAAATATTTGATGCTTATGTTTACGGAACGGAGTCTTATTACCATTGACATAGGTTCTTTCAAGGATCAAAATCATGCCAAGTATGACATGAAAAAATGGGGAGATAGGTTTTTTCATAAAGAAAACTAGGTTTAATAAAAAAAATTTGAGAGCAACCTTTATAAATTGAACGTTCCTATTTTTAAAAAGAAAACTTGTAGTAAACATAATTTAAATCTAAGGTTGTTATTTTCTAACATAATAAATGTGTAACTATTTTGATAAATTAGAGTGGTGCTGAAAACAAGTCCCTTATCTAAATAAAAAATATAAGCATAATAAATTCTTTAAAACTTAACCCTAGAAATTTAATCTATCAATTTTCAATTAATAAACGAATAGTAAACAAAGAATTAATAAAATTTGCATATAAATAAACTCGCAACTAGATTTTTGGAGAGCAAAAAGGGTTAAGAATGAGATTTCGATTTATTTGTTTCATAATAAAAAAAATTGGGTTTTATGAGATATTATCTTTTTTTGTATTTTTGATTTATTATCATTTTTTTGGATTTTTAGAGTTATTAAGTTTTTAGGATTTTTGGATATTCTAAATTTTTGATTTTTTGAGTTTTTTTGACAATTTTATCAATTTATTATTTACAAGAAAGGGATGACAAAGAGATGTTATTTATAAAGAAGAGTGCGGGGAAAGAGAAATATTGTTTTACAAAAACATTTACAAATTATTTTCTTGGAATTTTTGTTTCATAAATTTTTTTGAAATTTTTGTTTTATGGATTTTTTTTAGTTTTTGATGATAACAAATTTTTTTTGAGTTTTAATTAATATTTTTTGAATTTTTTTATTTTTAATGAGTGCAGAATATAAAATTGCAATGAAGAAGACTAAAAGAACACCCTCATACTTAAATGCAACATTGTCCCTAATATTACAATATAAGTATGCAGAACAAAAAGAGATAAAATGTAGTATGTACAAAAAAAAATAAAAAGGGAGGGTAGAAACTTCCCTAAGACATGATCGGGGAGGCCCATTTGGAACCCTGCATTATTTAGAAAAAAAAGAAAGAATGAAAAAAGACAATTATGTTATATGGAATTTATTTGGTGGCGCGAGGTTGTTATTTCTAATATGGGCCTTATTTATAGATTTACTAACTTGACTTGGGCATATGATTCCGGGTGGTAGAAGGTGGCAAGTGTGGGTGACTCCCAAATAGCTAATCTCTTAGCTATATGAGTGTGATAGAAATGTGTTTTCCTACCGCCTAGAATAACGTTAAGCATATCGAAGCGAGAAAATACATATATAATTATTAAAAAAAATATTTTTGGATTTTAGGAAAATTTTTAAAATAAAATATATATACGAAAAAAGTTTTTTTGGTTTTTAGTTTTTTTATTTTTAGTGTTTTTTTAGTTTTTATTTTTCTTAGATTTTTTTTTAGTTTTTAGATTTTAAATTTTTTGTTTTTTTTGTTATTTTATATTTTGTAGTTTTTTGTTTTTATAATATTTTGTTTTTTTAGTTTTTTAGTTTTTTTATAGGAAATGACCCATCTCATTTTTTTTGTTTTTATAGATAAAATGTTTTTTTAAGATTTTTTAGAATTATTATTATTATTATTATTATTATTGTTGTTGGCCATTTTTTTATGTTATAAATATAAAATAAAATAGGTAAAAGTAATAGTTTTCCAGAGTTCAAAATAAAAAAAAAACTAAATTTCCCCAGCAATGGTGCCAAAAACATGATGGTTAAAACTCGCGGCGCCACGGGTTGGTTTATTTATTTAGAAATCCGTTTATTTATTTATGAAGGATGGAGCGCGCGGATTGATTATCTATAAAAAAAGTCTAAACCGAGTTTTAATGAAAGGAGGCAAGTGCACCTATCACGTGTAGTACATGATATTCCAGTGGAGAATATCGGGGTCGTATTGTTTTCGGGGTCTGGTTGATTATTTCTACTCTTCCCTAGAGGGACTATTATTTTACAAAAGATAACTTGTCGGGTTATTGTTTGTATAAAAATCATAAAAATACACTTAAAAAGCCGATGAAGAAATAGCGCAACGATACCGAAATGAATTTGAACCAAAATGACTTTTAATAAAAAGAGATCTTAAATTTCAAAATAATTAAGGCAGAGACTTGGCCGTGGAGGTTCCAAAAAAATGTGCTCACCTATCTCTAAAACTATCGCTCACCTGAACATTAAGACTATTCGACCAAGCTCTCGTCTGATGAAGGATTCCTCTTAATGCCGAATTACGCTAAGAACTCTGTTATTGGGTGGGGAACCCAATCCGATAGAATTCCTCTCCTCCTCTCTCAAGGGTTAGTGCGGAACTCCATTTACCCAAGGGTGATCAGTCAATACGCATAGCCTCTTGGGTAACTATCGTATGGATAAAGCAAATAGTGCCCACACATCAATATATGGTTCTACGCGGCATAAACTAGGGGCAAATCTTAAGTAATTTAATTAACGAGAAAAACAGGACCTTTAATTATTTAAATTATTTTATCTATCGCAATGCTCTTCGATACTGAGGGCAAAGAATGATTAGACACTCATCGGAATGGGGACGACTTAAGAAAATGCATAATTGAAAGTGCGAGTTCTACTCAAATGATTAGGCAAGAAATGAAAGCATTAAAAGAAAGCAGTAATTGAAAGAAGTAAATTGCAAGTCCTACCCAAACGAGTATGTAGGAAATTAAAACGATAAAATTGTAAGTCCTACTCAAATGAGTAGGTGGAAAATGAAAGTAGTAAAACGACAAGTCCTACTCAAACAAGTAGGCAGGAAATGATAAGTATTAAACATACAAGTTCTACTCAAATGTGTAGGCACGAAATGACAAGTCCTACTTAATCGAGTAGGCGGGAAATTGTGGCTGAAAAACGAGTCCTACTCAAACGAGTAGGCAAGAAATTAAAGCAGAGAAATCTATCTCATACATGCACACACTCTACTTGAAGTTGAAGGATCAAAATGAAACTTAATCTTATACACTCACACACACAATTAAAAAAAGTAATCGAAAAATTAAAACAATTACATTCCTACTCCTAGAACTCGCTAAAAAGACATAAAAAGGTGAAATAAAAATAAAACGAGCAAAAGTTTTTAGACAAAAATGCTAAAATCAAAGTGTTTCAAAAATTAAAATGATAACTAATCCATTCTTATAACTCTATAAAAATGCTTAAAAAGTCGAAGAAAGAGTAAAAGAACAAATTTTTTAAAAAACTAAAAAGACTAAATAAAAAAGAAAACAAAACCACTATAAAACCATTTTTATAAATTCATCAGAATGAAAATAAAAACTACAAAAATCCTAATTCTACGCAAAGCTAGGTAACAAAATAACTAAAACATAAAAGCGTAAATCTACTCTCATACACTCACACACCCATAGAAATAGAAAAACAAAAACAAAGATAAATAAGAATGCTTAAGGAGGGGCACTCAGATGAAATCCAAAACAATATAAAGAGAAGAAAAACACACATTTTATTAAGACAAAATGGGGCTACAGAAATGTTAAAATAAAATCTAAAGCGAGGGGGAGGAAATTCTCTTACATATCTTGGAAAACATCAAAGCAGCCCCTAACCCTAAGCAAAATGGTTCAGAAAAAATAACCCTTAGACCTTACAGCTGAGATCTATTTATAGACAAAAAATTCAGTTTACACGCCCAGGTCACGGGCGTGTAGGGGGGCGTGTCAGTAATGGCGCTGAGTTAAAACAGAAACTTTATTGCCGGTTGACTTTAGGTTGTCCACGTGGAAGTTACGGGCATGACCCTTCGGTCACGGGCATGTAGCATGGGCATGATTGGCCAAAACGTCGAATCCATGCATCGCGGGTGCATATTACATTAAAAATCAAGGCAGTCATGAGCGTGTTCTGAATCGACACGGGTGTGTCGGGATGGTGTAACTAGAGAAGCCATCGAGTGGTTGTCGCACTGGCAAATCTTGTCAGGGACAGGTGGCGTGATGGGCACGGGCATGCTTCCTACTTGACATGGGCGTGACTGGCCAAGGCATTGAGATGGCATTGAGTGGTGGACGCATTGAGTGACAATGGTGTCGAGTGGCAGAGGTGTGTCACAAGCATGTCGAGTCGGGACACGGGCGTGTTCAGCAGTTTGTCGAACGTAGATCATCGAGTGTTGAGTCAACACTAAACGACGTCGAGCGTTGAGTGGCGTGACACGAGCGTGGTAGATTGGTACACAGGCGTGTCGGGCTGTTCGACAAATGTCGAACGCCGAACGTCGAGATGGTGTCAACTTTCTATTGGGATCAAGTAACATGCTCATGTCACGGGCGTGACCGAGAAGTACACTGGCGTGTACTTTCGTTTTTCGACTTTTTATGAAAAAGTTTAGAAAACAAAATAAAGCTAAGTTAGATCAAAATATATACAAAAAAGGAAGCATTTTATTAAAGAAAAATAACTAAAAATAACGAAAATAAACTTGAACGACTTAATTAGCATACGTAAAAATACGTATATTTACAACTAATCAAATACCACATACTTAAGATTTTACAGGAAAATAGGGGGAGTAGGTGATGCTCACCATATAGGTAGGAAATGAGGTACACTTCCTTATAGCATGTAAGAATTCAATATTTATTTTGCTGTATAGGTTATGTGTGTCATTGACCAAGGAAAGAAAACAATTTTGATAAGGGTTTTGACTTCTTAAAATGGGGGGGGGGGGGGTGGATTGTTGGGTCCATTATTCCCAATGTCCCTGATTTGTGAGAAGTCAAATAGGTCAATGTCAAACACATCAAGTATATTTGATGTGTATTTGAGGTCTTGAGTGCAGGTTAGTACATATCACATTGATTGGATAAGAGGACACAATGATTGGTTGCTGGACATAGCAAAAATCTACTAAGTCCAGAGGCGTTGAGTTGAGCAAGCTCACACAATGCCAGAGGTAAGGATTCAATATAGTCTAGCTAGAAATTTGCCCAAGTCCACAGGCATTGAGTGAGGATAGCTCACTCAACGGTATATGACAAAGAGCATTGAGTCTATCTCAGCATAACTAATTGATAGCCAAAATTTGACTAAGTACAAAAGCATTGAGTGTAGTCTACTCACTCAATGCCATACAACAAAAAGAATGTGAGTCAGGCTAAATAAGTCAAAGCCTACAGAAATTGGCTAAAAATGTGTCTATGTCCATAGGTGTCGAGTGTGGTCTACTCACTCAACGCCATACAAATTTTAGCGTTGAGTGTTGTTGTGCATGTCAACTCCATGAAAAAGTTGGGCAAAATTTTCACCAAGTCCATAGGCATTGAGTGTAGCTTACTCACTCAACGCCAGATAATAAAAAAGTTTTGTTAAGTAGTTTGGCGTTGAGTGGGGCTTACTCTCTCAATGCCAAGACTCAGAAATATTTTCTAAGGCAAATATCATTGACTGAGGCAAGCTCACTCAACGCTCTCGACGCTCTCAACACTCTCAACCACATGACGCAGAAAATTTGGCTAAGTCCAAATGCGTGGATAGCATGGCTTTCGTCGAACTTAGCTTAGTTTTCATCGAACTGAGTCTGGAGTTCATCGAACTGAATTTATGCTTTCGTCAAACTGATTCTAAAATTCGTCGAACTAAGCTTGCCATTCGTCGAATGGAGCTCGGCGTTCATCGAGCTCAACACCTTGATAGATAGAATTTTGTCTACGTGTTGTGGCATTGAGTGATGCTTTCTGACTTAAGACCTTTGATTCTAATGATTTAATTTTCTCTAAGTCCAGAGATGTTGAGTCATGCTGACGTCAGCAAAGTCAAAAAGTCAACCAAAATTCAAATGTTGCGGAAATGCTTCCAAAAACCTTGGGGGCCAGCTGTTATAATCTTCTGCACTTTCCAAGAAATATTTTCATCATTAAGTGTTGGGGCACACTCACAGCAAAGAGCCGTTGAATCAAGAGTAAATGGAAAGCATGTGCTGAATGGCTAAATCTCAACCATCAATCCCGGTGGTGGGCCCACTGCTTTATTTTCCTTCAAGAATAAAAAGAAGCAAATCAGCCAGAGTAATCAATCGAATCATGGTATAGGTTTTCTAAAAACAAAAGTGCGGTCGAACTTCAATCTTCTTCCTCGACATTTTCATCGAGCCTGAAGAAACTGTTCTGCACAAATAACCTAGCTGAGGAAAGAGATAGTTGAAGCAATGACCATCTGCAATAGTAGGTTTAGAAGAGATTCTAAGGAAGCAGATCATGAAGCTCTGCAGAGAAATGAAAGCTATTTGAAGGAAGATTCAACTACAAATTTTATTATCTTCTACAGCAAAAGCTTGGACTGATATCTGCTCAGTTCAGGAAGAAGTAGACACAAAGTTCTTGCTCTAGTGTCTAATCAATCCACCTGTTATCATTCTATTTAGATTCTTTATGAGTCTGAAGTTGTAATCTTGTATTATAAAGGCTAAGGTCTTTATGACCTGTGGTTGGCTTTGTGCCGGGTGAAAGGTCTTTGTGACCTGTGTTTTGGTTTAGTGCCTAAGTTGTAGGTCTGTGTGACCTATGATGTCCTGCGGGATCTGTGTTGTATGCTCTTAAGGAGCTGAGTTCTGGAGGGAGAGTCGAGTCTAACACATTGTTAAATAGGCACAGAAGGACAGTGGGTGTACTCAAGATTGGGGAAGCACTATAAAATTGTTGTGTCATCTGTGATTGTTCTTGAAAGCTAAAAACTAACTAAATCACCAAGCACAGAAATTTGCTAACAAGTAAGAAAATTTAAATAGAGATAAACACCTATTCACCCCCCCCCCCTCTAGGTGTTTAGCTATCTTTGAAAACAAGACATTCAAAGTTACTTCTTATTGTATATTCCTACTTGTACACCGCTAGTTTATGTTGTTGTAGTTGTTTTGGCATTCTGATATACTGTAGCACTTTGCCACCTATTTTGTACTACAACTATTTTATATATTATACGCTTTTACTTTCTGTACCAGAGCGTAAGAGTCACCGGGGAAGTGGATGTGATAGCGACTTAGTATTTTTGACTAACGGTTGCCACGTCTTCATTTTTTGGCGGAAACCCCACAGATAGAG
The DNA here is from genome assembly GCA_039583875.1 of Platanthera guangdongensis. Taxonomy (NCBI): domain Eukaryota; kingdom Viridiplantae; phylum Streptophyta; class Magnoliopsida; order Asparagales; family Orchidaceae; genus Platanthera; species Platanthera guangdongensis. The sequence goes on along the minus strand of CM077149.1, from coordinate 29,369,131 downwards.
CAGCAAGTTTTGTAGGAGGGCAGCCACGCCAGGAAGACAGGGCCAAATGTGACAATACCATAGCTATAGTTAGTGACTGGTGTGAGTTTTTGAGAGACTCATTTTGTAGCATTTTGGCATGATGTACTCAGATATTATAGACGTCTTGGTTGCTTCTTTTTATTTGATGTATTCATTTTGGACTATGTACTTATGTGGATTTTGATTTCTGCTTTAATTCTTATATGGGGTTTCCAATGATGATATTTGTTTTAGCTGGCAGGATTGGAGTCTTGTAGTACAGGTTGACCTGTGTGTCTGCGCTACTGCAGGGCGGCTGTTCTGGGCATAAGACTCCCCTCGGACCTGTCTTGTGTTCCAAGGGGGTCATACAAATGGTATCAACTTGCTATGATCCTGAACTAAAGAAGACATTGAACAGTGGCGCCACCCCCATTTTATTAGTTAGTTTGGGGACAAACTGACTTAGCAGAAGCAGTGGTGTGCCCATATTTAACTCACACTAAGCATGTCCGATTTTGACACTATGATTAGACAACCTGAACTTAGGTTTGTACCTTATATATAGATCGCATCACATTTAGAGCCAGTAGGGGAAACTCTCGACCGTACCGTACCAATATAGTTTCATCATTCGGAGCTAGGGCAGACGCTCACAACTATTTTTGATGCCTTAAGGTCCCAACAAGCTCTGGTGCAATAACAGGCCCATGATCTAATTGGTTGAGCACTTTCCGAGCTCTCTCACTGCCTCCATACATGGGGATTGAGTCGGCCGTGCGTACGGAAGAATAGCTCAACTCAGTGCAGGAACTAATGGATAGAATCTGATGTCCAGCCAATATGGCTGTGACATTAGCCGTGTCAGTATTGGAATCACACGCCAAGAGGTCGTGGAACACCCTTATGGGCTCCACCTTTCAAGGTCAGGTGTACACGAAGATTAGTTGGAGTGAGTTTACGGAAGCCTTCTTGGAACATTTCATCCCCTCTACAGCTTGGGATGAACTTGAAGAAAGATTCCTGCAACTGAAATAGGGATCCATGACTATTATAGAATATCAGCGAGAGTTTCAGCATCTCACTATGTTTGATGACGCATATGAGTTGAATGACAGGGGGTATGTTAAGCGATTCTACAAAGGCTTGCGGGATCCCTTAAGGCATGCCCTTTTATTTATAGCAAACTCGAGTTTGGCTGAGATCATTGACATGGCGAAAAGGCTTGAGGCAGATCATTTGGGGAGTAATAATATACCCGCTAAGGGTTTAATTGAAGTAGGTCCCATCTATAAGAGGAGGCAGGATACCAGAGGGAGAGGAAACAACAGAGACGGTGCTCGCTTCCGTTAGAATTTTAGGATAGAGCGTCCAACCCCTCAACCATCCCAAACTCCACCGCAATAGCTGTACTTGCAGCATTGGGAGATGCATGAGCGAGTTTGCTTCAAGTACAATCAGCCTAGTCACATCTAGCACTTTTGCCCACAGCTAGGTGAAAATTCTCTCCCTGCTCTTCCTCTGGAGGCTCCACGAGGATGGGGACATGTTCGTGGTCGAGGATGAGGGCCACGAGGAAGGAATCAAGAACCCTCTCGGGATCAAGTTTTTGCGTTGGACATGGCGCAAGAGCGAAATCCTCCGGATGTGATTGTCAGTATGTTGTTATTTAATTACTATGTTATAAGAATTTCTCTTTAAATATTCTAAGATATGCTAAGAGTCTAGCTTGAGTCTGTATAATTAGTACCTAGGCACAGTGATGGTTGATGGGAAACTAGCTTACACTCTATTCAATACCGGTGCCACACACTCGTTTGTGTTGGCAGATTTCATTAAATACCTAGAAGGAATGCAATACTTCACCAGTATTACGCTGAGAGTACGCCTCCCAGATGTCACTGAGATGAATGCATCCGTAAAGTGTGAATTGGAGGTACTTATTGGAGGAAAGTTCTTTGAAACCCTTGCAATAGTGTTGAGAATGCCAGAATTTGACATCATTCTGGGAATGGTGTAGTTGGAATGGCACCACAGTAGGATTTATTATGCGGAGAAATGAATTTCCTTGAGGCATGCGGACTCTGAGGTCATCTTTCAAGGTGTTAGACTTGCACCCTGTATGTTATCATCTTCAATTCAGACCTTAAAGGCCCATAAAAAGGGTGATGAAGTATATATGATCTATTTTAAACTAAAAGAGATGGCAGTCAATTTGAAAGATGTGTGAATAGTGCTGAATTTCCCTAAGGTATTCCCTGAGAAATTGCCAGTTTTACCCCGCATATAGAGGTGGACTTAGAAATTAAGTTAGTACTGGGTGACAAGCCCATCTCCAGGACCCCTTACCGTATGGCCCCGAAGGAACTCACGGAGTTTTGTGTTCAACTATAAGAATTAGTGGAGTCAGGGTTCGTTCGCCCCACTTCATCACCTTTGGGAGACCCTGTTCAATTTGTTAAGAAGAAGGATGGAATCTTAAGATTTTGCATAAACTATCGTGAAATCAACTGGCTGATGGTGTGGAACACCTATCCCTCACCCCGTATCGATGAGCTATTCGACAAGTTAGTGGGAGTGCATTGGTTTTCGAAGTTAGATTTGCGCTCGGGGTATTACCAACTAAAGATATGAGAGGAGGATATACAGAAAACAACTTTTAGCTCAACGTACGGTTTGTACAAGTTTAGTGTCATGTCGTTTGGGCTCACAAATGCCCCCTTCAGCATTCATGAGTTTGATGAACAAGGTGTTTGAGCCATACTTAGTTGTCTTCGTCATCGTCTTCATCGATGACATTTTTTTCTAATCAAAGATAGAGGAGGAGCATCTTGAAAACTTGACCTTGGTGATGAAGAACTTGAAGTAGCATACCTTGTTTGCCAAATTCAGCAAGTGTGAATTTAGGCTGCGAGAAGTTGCCTTCTTAGTCCATGTGATCAGTGGTGCTGGACTAGCTGTAGATCCGGCCAAAGTACGTGACATAAAGGAATTGATTCCTTTGAAGTCAGCGGCCGATGTACGCAGTTTTCTAGGTCTTGCGGGGTATTATCACAAGTTCGTGAAAGGATTCAAAAAGTTAGCCCTTCCTCTCACTACTCTGAAAAAGTAAGGTGTGTCATATGAGTGGACACTCTAGTGTGAAGCTACATTCCAAGTGTTGAAAGATATACTTACCACCACATCCATCCTATCCCTTCCTTCTGGGAAGGAAGGATTTCAAGTTTACACAGATGCGTCATATCAAGGGATGGGAGCGGTATTGATGCAGCTTGGGCATGTGATTGCTAATGCTTCGAGGCAACTGAAGAAGCATGATGTCAATTACCCAGTTCATGATTTAGAATTGAGGGCAGTGGTGTTCACCTTGAAGGTTTGGAGGCACTACCTATATGGAATCCATTATGAGATCTTATCAGACCATAAGAATCTATAGTATGTTCATACTCAAAAGGAGTTGAATCTAAGGCAGCGGCAGTGCTTGGGATTTTTGTGTGATTATGAGTTTACATTGAAATACCACCTTAGAAAGGCAAACTCCGTATCCGATGGGTTGAGAAGAAAGGTACCAGAATCGAGCCCAGAGTCTCGGTTGATGAGTATGGAATTAGCTCAGATGCTCGAGGAGATGGAGATCGCGTTGGTGTATAAAGAACATTCTGAGGGGTATATGGAGTACCTAACCGCAATGATTATAGTTTGTGATATTCGAGATCGAATCCAGCCAGAGCAAGGGAATGATGCGGCTTTGGCCCAGTGATTAAGTCAATTGAAGATCGATCTGCTAAAGAGTATATGCTAAAGGACGGCCTCGTTTATTTCCATGGCCGACTCTACATTCCTAACGGCAGAGAAATCTGGGATTATATATTGAGAGAAGCACATTGCTCCAAGTATTCGGTGCATCCCGAGATTTCTAAGATGTATAGTAACTTGCGGAAGACCATGTTTTGGCTAAGAATGAAGAAAGTTGTCAAGTATTATGTTACGCACTGTGAGGCTTGCCAAAAGGTGAAGGTGGAGTGCAAGAGCCCCGAAGGATTATTACAGTCATTTCTCATCCCCGAGTTGAAGTTTAAGGATATCTCCATGGACTTTGTTCACGGGTTGCCTCGCTCGCGACCGGGGAACGATTCAGTCTGGGTAATTGTAGATCGTCTGATGAAGGTTGCCAGATTTATCCCAATGAAGAAGAGGCACATGTGGAAGTCTTAGTGCATCTCTTTGTGGAGCAATTTATACGGTACTGTTGGATCCCTAGTTGATTTGGGCTAGGTTCACTAGCTTAGGATGTGATCCAACATGTATAGCCAGGGTCAAATTTGTGTCCTAGAGTCCAGGCCAAGTCCTTAGAGTCAACTTCAGATGGACCAGCTATCAACAAGACCTTCAGAGACTCAAGACTTGGAAGATTTCAAGACCAAGTAAAATGAGTTCGACGTTCGTCGAACTCAGGTCGACGAAAGGCGTTCTGAGCTCGACTATCTTGAGACATTTCTCGGTGCAGAGCTCGACAATCTTTGTTCTCTATTCGACGAAGACTGAGATACATCAACAAGATAAAGTCAGGATAACTCCAGATTTTTCTAAGTCCAATTTCAAGCTTTGGTCGACGAACAAGATTCTGAGATCGACGAACTTGGACCTCAAGTTCACAACTTCTCAGGTCGACGAAGTCAACTTCTCAGTTCGAGAAATTCAGTACTCTGCTCAACAATTTCTGGTCTACGATTTGTATCCCTCTCATTCAGAGACTCCTCAGATTCTAAGTCCACAATCATTCTTCGGTCGACGAATCTTAGATCTCAGCTCGACGAATGAAGATTGTCAGTTCAACTAAAATTGTAGCAGAATTGACAAGTTTCCCTTGAAGACAAATTGCTATTGTCTGGTCGACGAACTCATCAACTCAGCTCGATGAACTGTGAACTCAGCTCGACTATTCATGTTCTTCGTTCGATGATTCCAGACTAGGTCTTCTCCAGTTTTTCGTCCCTTTTCTTGGCAATGATTCCTGAGTAATTAATGCTCAATCCTCTCGGAATGTTACCGTTAGAACGAACATTGATCATGGATTATTACATGCCGTTCTTCCATGGGACAGTTAGGGAAATCATTGATTGCCGCTTCCTTCAGTTAGTCTTAAGTCAGAAAAGAAAAAGATCAAGCAGTGACAGACATATAGACATTTTTGCACAAAACAACAGTCTTACAGAAATCTAAAGTTCTTTTCTGCAATCAGCCTAGGCTAGAGGACATCTTCAAGAAGAAGAAGAACAAACAATATCCATCAAGATTCTTCTTCCTTCAATCCTACAGGACAACTTCAGAAGGACAACAATCTCTATATGTCAAAGAAGTTCCTGAAGTAATCTCTGGTCAAGGCAATCAAGTTTTGAAGACCTGTCATCCTGAAGCAGTGCTCCAGTTTTCCTGATCCATTCAAGATCACAGGGGGAGCAATCTGCTGAAATCAATCCACAAGTCTTCTCAGTTGTTATTGAGAAATAGAAGACACCATCACCTCTTTTCCATCCTCTGTATAGGGTTTTAATTCCCTTCAAAATTATTCCTGATTGCAAGTCTCCTACCAAAATACTTGAGGTGTTGGTTTTTGAGCACCTGAACAAAAGCTCATTGGTGTCAGGCACCTGATCAAAAACCTGAGTGGATTCCTACCAGTGTGGTAGAAGAGTGGATGTACCCAGGTTGGGGAACCACTATAAATTTCTTGTGTCGTTTGGTTGCCCTTTTTCTTTTGTTTTGGATGTGTTCTGTGATTGGTTAGGTTGCTGTGCTTATCTCTTTATTTGCTAATTTGTTCACTTAGGATTACAGCAAAAGTGATAAAAATATTGTAGTGAGCACAATACTCTATTCACCCCCCCCCCCCTCTAGAGTATTTCAGATCTAACCTGCACTTTCAATTGGTATCAGATGGAGGTTGGTTAATCTACCACACCTTAAGAGGTTAATTGGTTGTACAGGATAACACCTGAACCATAAAGATCCCTCTTGTTAGATCTGATTGTTCTGTTCCCTTTATTAGATTTATTTCTTCACAAAAATGGCTCAAAATAAAGATTATGCAAGTATCAGACCTCCAGTATGCAATCTTAACAGATTTGCCATCTGGAAGGCAAGAATCAAACTGTACATGAATTCTATTGATGAAGATATTTTTGCCTCTATCTTAGCAGGAGTACCTCCATCACCTGTAGCTTCTACAAGCACCTCTACAAACATGACTGCATTACCTCCTCCAGAGAATAATGATGCCTACAAGAAAGCCAAAATTGCAGATGCAAAAGCAATGAACATCTTGGCTCAGACTATGTCAGATGACATATTTCAGAAGGTGGCTGAGTGCACCTCAGCCAAGGCCATTTGAGACTCCCTCAACCAAATGGTAGCTGGCTCAGCAGATGAAAGGAAAGACATGAGATCAAATCTCATATCCCTGTATGAGAATTTTAAGAAGGATGAGGCAGAATCAGTGGCTGAAATGTACAACAGGTTGAGCTCAATCATCAATGAGCTTAAAACCTTGGATAAAATCTGGCCTATCAAAGAAGCTAGAAGCCTAAATGAGATATCAATTGAATCTCTGCTAGGCAAATTAAAGTCTTATGAGCAGCTGATTAAGTCAAGAGAAGCAGCCGAACAGAAAGCAACAACTCCAATGAGAAAGGATCACAGTTTAGCCTTCAAGGCATCTGAGGAAAGTGAGACCTCAACATCCAATGAGGAACTAATGAGCCTCTATGCAAAAAGATTTTATAAGATGGATAGGAAGGATTTCAGAAGAAAATCATCCAGGCAGGATGATAAGCCCAAATATGACAAGACACCAACCAAGGAGGTTGTGTGCTTTGGATGCAGAAAGCCTGGACATTACATCTCAGAATGTCCAAAAAACCAGAAGAAGGAGAAAAGCAGAGAAAAAGACTCCAGGAGAAAACACAGTAGCAGACCCTCCTCAAGCAAGTACAAAAAGAAAGACAAGGGCTTTGTTGCTGAGACATGGAGTGATACTGAAGAAGAATCATCCTCTTCCAGCTCAAGTAAAGAAGAGGAAGAAGCAAGATCCAAGGAGGTTTGCCTTATGGAAATTGATGCCTCTAGGAGCTGTTCACGATCAGAAGGAGAATCTGAAGATGAGGCAGCCTCAGACTCAGAGGCAGATCAGGTTCTTTCAAGCTTTGATTTTAATTCTGATTTATTTAAAATTGAATTCAAAACTATGTGTTTAGATTTAATTAATTCAGAGAAAGAAATAAAAACCCTTAGAGAAAGACTAGAAAATCTTGAATCTGTTAACTCAGAAAATATTAAACTAAAAGATCAACTAACTTTAGCAAATGAACAGATAATTAAATAAAATCTGATTTATGTGAGGCTAAACAACTTGAGCAATCTCTCAATGGAAGAAGTCTCAAGCTGATAAACATAACAAGCACAGTAAATGCCAGATTAAATGGCAAGCTGGGCTTGGGTGCATCATCAGGTTTGCCCCCCATAATTAAGAAAAACATTCTTACAACACCCATTAAATTTGTTTCTGCCAAGGGAAAAGAAAAGATAATAGACAAACCAATGTCAGAAAACAACCCAAAACCCAAAGACAAGAGAAATAAAAATCAGAAAACAGCTAATAAAAACAAGGTTCAGCAGCATTCGTCGAACTCAGATCGACGAAATGTGGCCAGTTCGTCGAACCTAGATCGACGAACGCTGAACGCAAACTTCAATTATAACAATTCGTCTAACTACGATCGACGAACTTTGTATGGTTCGTCGAGCAGAGGTTGACAAACTTGGGGCGCAAAAAATGACTACTGTCATTCTCTGAGCAGAGATCGACGATCTCAGCCCTATTCATCGAACTCTGGTCGACGAACTTACAAGAATTCGTCGAACCCAGAAGGACCAAACATAAATCATTTCTCTTATAGAAATTCTAAGCCAACTAATAAATCATTCAATCCAGTAGCTGATTGGGTAATTCCACCTAGGAGATATCACCCCTTAGGTTATAAATCTAAACCTACTTTGTCTATTATATCCAGCTTTTCTTTTCAACAAAATAAAGGACCCAAGGTAACCTGGGTCAAGAACAATTGAGTTTTGTTTTTCATTACAGGTACAGGTGAAGAGCTGTCCAAGGGTGAGTTAGACCTGGTACTTGGACAGTGGTTGTTCCAAGCATATGACAGGCAGCAAGGCCAATCTATCCAATTATAAGTCCAAGCTAGGACCAAAGGTGATCTTTGGTGATTCAAATAGTGGCCAATTTGAAAGATATGGAGCAGTAAAGATTGGAATAGTTACCTTCAAGAGAGTAACATATGTAAGAGGACTCAAGCATAACCTAATATCCATAAGCCAATTATATGATGAAGGTTATAAGGTACACTTTAAATCTACCTCCTGTTCTACTATTGATAATGAAAACAAAACTGTTTTAATTGGAATTAGACAAGGTAACATATATCTAGTAGACTTTATTTCTGCCAAAACTGATGTTTGTTTACTCAATATCACAAGTAACCAAAATGAGTTGTGGCATAAAAGATTAGGTCATGTAAACCTTAAGAATATAGCTAGGTTATCTAAAGACAACCTTGTTGGAGGTTTACCTTCTGGCCCCTACAAGAAGGAAAACCTATGCAGGGCTTGTCAATTAGGCAAGCAAACTAAAACTAGTTTCAAATCCATTAATAAAAGTGATTCACCTAAGATTTTGTATTTGCTTCATGTGGATCTATTTGGACCCATTGCAGTACAAAGCCTAGGAGGGAAGTCTTACACTTTAGTGATTGTTGATGACTTCTCCAGATTCAGTTGGGTAGCCTTTCTGAGAACTAAGTCAGATACATTCAAGGTTCTTACAGATTTTCTCAGGACCATACAGATTGAGTTCTCTACTCATTTTGCATTGATCAGAAGTGTTCATGGCACAGAGTTTGAGTCTCTTCTTATGCATGACTTCTGTGAGAAGGAAGGTATCAGGCAGTGCTTCTCAGCTCCTAGAACTCCCCAACAAAATGGGGTAGCTGAAAGGAAAAATAGGACACTCATTGAATCTACAGGCACATTATTGGCAGATGCTTATATGCCTCTATCCTTTTGGGCTGAAGCTGTAAACACTGCTAACTATGTCCTGAATAGAAGCCTCATACATAAGCTGAAAAATAAGACCCCCTATGAATTGCTTAAAGGAAAAAAACCTAAAATCACATATTTTAAAGTTTTTGGTTGTATATGTTATATTCACACAAACAACAAAAGATACATTAGAAAGTTTGAGGCTAAGGCTGAAAAAGGGATTTTTCTAGGATACACCCAAGTAAGCAAGGCCTATAGGGTTTTTAATAAATCCACTCTTAAAATTGAAGAGTCAGTCCATGTATCTTTTGATGAAGCTAACATGTCTTATAAGGAGAAAGAGATTTCTACCAATAGCTCTTTGCAGGTTCCACAACTGTGTGAGTCTATGGATGGACTAAACCTTACCCAAGAGGTATCAACCCATCCTTTTCCACAAGTTGCTGAAGACAGTGAAGAAGAAATTCAAGTGGAAGTGGCTGAACTTCCCTCAACAGCTAATAACATTCCTCAAGAGGAATTAATTATAGAAGCTGTTGTTGAACAAACTACACCAACTGATCTTGTCACACTTATAGATCACCCCAGATCTCAAGTGATTGGAGACATCTCAGCAGGTGTACAGACAAGGCATCAACTCAACCAAGACTTGATGCATGCCTGTTTTCTGTCTCAGATTGAACCTCTCTTCATCCATGAAGCTGAGCAAGATCCCCTGTTGGAACACCCTATTACTAATTTGGGTTAGGATCACTATGTCTTTAGGAAACCTGTTTTGACCTCCTTGTATAGATCTAAAGGTCAATTAGAATTGAGTCTAAGGGTTAGTAGTTAGGTTTGGAAGCTGCCCTCAAGACCAAGGTTTTTCAGTTTGGAGACTAAGTCATTTCGTCGAGCTCAGTATGACGAATCGTCGAACTCCAATCGATGATCGTTGAGCTCACTTCGACGGATCGTCGAACTCCATTCGACGATCGCTGAGCTCAACTTCAACAAATCGTCGAACTCCATTCGACGATCTTCGAGCTCAGTTCAACGATCTTGACTCCAGTGTTGATTCTCTATCTCTGAGCTCAGTTCGACGATAGTTGAGCTCAGATCGACGATCTCTGTTGCTGTCTAAGTCCAAATCGCTGAGCTCAGTTCGACGATAGTAGAGTTCAGATCGACGTTTTTCTGAAGAGTTAAATGACTTTCAAGATTCAAATGCAGAACAGTTAAGGAGTTATTGTCAGCAATTAATTCAGAAGATTTTGTAGCCGTTTTCATTTATTTCTGGACCAAGTTTCAAGGGATTATCAAGGAATGTTTCTTTGGACCTTCCCCCAGAAGACAAAGGCAATTAAGGATGAAATTAATGACAGGCCAACGGCTATTCTTCACAGAGGATCATTTTCTATTCAGAACACAGGGAATAAAACAGAATTTGTTTTGAATTCTGATAGCATCTGTAGAGAGCAATTAACAAGAAGAAGAACAAAACATTCTCTGCTACAATTTTTCTCTGGAACAACAGCTTTCTCAACAACAATCACTCAAGAGAAAAAGAAAGAAAGATGTAGACATTCTCTGTCTCAAAGAATTCATACAAGAACACACACCCAAGGAGATCAACCAACTGAAATCTTCAGATCTCTTTTGATTCAAGTGTTCAAGGCCATCATCATTCAAGACTCCAGACACCTAACATTTCAGCTGTTGTTGAAATCATCAATTGCTGGAGATCAACTTTCTGAAGGCCTATCACCCTACAGCAAAGCTTCATTTCCTGAACATCTCAAGAACTCAGGGGGAGCTTTGACAACATCAAATCCACATAGTCTTCTCAGCTGCTTTGAGAAAGAGAAGACTTCCATCACTCTCTCATCCCCACCTCTGTAAAGGGTTTCTCAAACTCCCTTCAAAAGTTTGTGCTTGGTTTTTGAGCACCTTCTCAAACTCCCTTTCAAAAGTTTGTGTTTGGTGGCAAAACACCTGATCAAAAAAATCTGATTTGGTTTTTGAGCACCTTATCAAAAGCTCATTGGTGCCCAGGACACCTGATCAACTCATCCTGCAGTGGATTCCTACCTAGGGTGGTAGAAGAGTGGATGTACCCAAGTTTAGGGGAACCACTATAACTTCTTGTGTCTTCTGGCTTGCTTGTCTTTAATTTTGTTTCTGGTTGTGATCTGTGATTAGTTAGGATCTGTGATTAGCTTCTTCTGTAGATTGTGATTAGATAGCTGCTGTGTTTAGATTTAAATATTTGCTTCCCTGTTCACTCAGATTACAACCAACTGTTGTAAAAAGTTTTTAAGCTCCATACTCTATTCACCCCCCTCTCTAGAGTATATCAGATCTAGCTTGCACTTTCAATTGGTATCAAAGCGAGGTTTGTTAAACATACCACACCTTGGTGGTTGCACAACCTAACACCTGAACCCAAAGATCCCTAGTTAGATCTATTTTTCTTTGATTTTGTTATTAGATTATTTCTTCATAAATCATGTCCCAAAACAAAGATTATGCTAGCACCAGACCTCCAGTGTGCAATCTATCTAAGTTTGCACTTTGAAAAGCAAGGATTAGATTATACATGAATTCTATTGACGAGGATATTTTTAATTCTGTTTTGACAGTTTGTCCAAGACCTCTAGAGAACACAAGTACAAATGCTGTTCCACCTCCATCAGGAACAGATGCTGACATCAAGAAGTGGAAGGTAGCAGATGCGAGGGCTATGAACATCTTAGCCCAAACTATGTCTGATGACATATTCCAAAAAGTGGCTGAATGAAATTCAGCAAAGGAAATCTCGGATAAGCTCACTGAAATAGTGTCAGGATCAGCTGATGAAAGAAAGGACAGGAGATCCCACCTCATATCCCAATATGAGAATTTCAAGAAGGGAGAAGCTGAGTCAGTTGGAGATATGTATAATAGACTCAGTGTGATAGTCAATGAACTAAAGACTCTGGATAAGGAGATCTCACTGACTGAACTAAATGATAAAATTCTAATGTGCTTCCCAAGCACTTGGGACTCAAGGATCTGGCCAATCAAGGATGCCAGAAGTCTGAATGAGATTACCACAGAAGCTCTCTTGGGCAAGCTCAAATCTTATGAGCTGCTCATTAAAAATAGAGAAGAAGAGCAGAAGGCTGCCTCACCAGCCACAAGAAAAGAAAAGACAATAGCTTTCAAAGCAACTGAAGATCAGCCTGAAGACAAAGTCACAGGCAATGATGAGCTGCTCAGTCTATTGGCCAAAAGATTTTACAAGATGGCCAGAAAGGACTTCAGAAAGAGATCATACAAGGAGCATGATAAGCCAAGGTATGATAAGTCAAATAATAAAGAAATTGTCTGCTTTGGTTGCAGGAAATCAGGCCATATTGTGCCTGACTGTCCAGAAAATAAAAACAAGGACAGAAAGGATAAGAAAGAAGAAGAGATAAGGAATTCAAGAAGAATGGCAATGGCAAACCCTCCTCCAGCAAGAACAAACACACAAGGAAGGGATTTGTTGCTGAATCCTGGAGTGAAACTAAAGAGGAGTCAGAAGCTTCATCCAGCTCCAGTGATGATGAAGATGATGCTGAAGAGAAGGAGTTCTGCATGATGGCAATAAATGCTTCTCAACACAATTCAGATCCAGAAGACTCAGAGTCAGACTCAGAGACTCAACTTGAAGAGGACCAGGTAATTAGTTCTTTTGATTTCAATTCAGAGAACTTTAAGTCTGAGTTTAAAGCATTATGTTTAGACTTACTAAAATCTGAGAAGGAAATTATTTCTCTCAGAAATCAATTATCTGAACATAGTATCTTAAAGTCAGAAAACCTCAAACTCTGAGAAGTTGGAGTGCTGTAGGGAGCAGATAGCTTCACTGAAAGGTGAGTTATCTGAGGCCAAGAAGCTTGAAGAATCCCTTAATGGGAGAAGTATCAAGCTGATGGACATCACAAGCACAGTGAACTCCAGATTCAATAGTACACTGGGCTTGGGTGCTTCATCCAGCCAACCTATAGTTCTAACAACCACAATCAAGTTTATTTCTGATAAAGGGAAGGGAGTTGTAGAGGTAGCCAGGAAAAATTCTGATCTGCCTAAGAAAACCAAGTTCCAGCAGAAATCGTCGAACGGAGCTCGACGATCGCCGAATGCAGATCGACGATCTCAGGCAAAATCGTCGAACTCCTGTCGACGATCTCTAATTCCTGAACTCTACCACAGTCGACCGTCGAACGGAGCTCGACGATCTGACCCAAGATCATCGAATGCAGCTCCACGATCGTCGAACAGAGATCAGAGCTCTGGAAGTTCCTTCAAGGGCAAATCAAAATCCTATCCTAGGGGTCCTTCATCCCAAAGCTTTAACACTTATACTGAATGGATAATACCTCCAAGGAGATATCATCCTGAAGGTTATAAGAGTCAACCTGGGATGTCTTTCATTTCTTAGTTTAAAGGTTATCAACCTAGGCCCAAGATAAACTGGGTCAAAAACAAGTGAATTATTTTATGTGCAGGTTAAGACCTATCCAACATCAAACCAACAATGGTATTTGGATAGTGGGTGCTCTAAGCACATGGCAGGAAACAAGGACAACCTCACATCCTTTAAAGCCAAGCTTGGACCCAAAGTCATATTTGGTGATTCAAACTTTGGACAAACTAAAGGATATGGTGCAGTCCAGATTGGGACAGTGACATTCAAGAAGGTAGCCTATATGGAAGGACTGAAGCACAATTTGATAAGTATCAGTCAGCTATGTGATGAAGGCTATCAGGTAACTTTCAGCAAAGTTTCATGCAAGATCAAGTCAGAGGACAACACAACTGTGTTGACAGGTAAAAGGAAAGGTAACATCTATCTAGTAGATTTTCTTTCAACAGATGTTGATATTTGCCTGTTTAATTCTGTCTGTAGACCTAATATTTTATGGCATAAGAGAGTAGGACATTTAAACCTTAGAACCATTGCTAGGCTATCCAAGGACAACCTTGTTAGAGGACTACCTTCTGGCCCCTACAAGAAGGAAGGACTCTGCAGGGCTTGTCAATTAGGCAAGCAAACTAAAAACAGTTTCAAGTCACTTAATAAGAGTGATTCACCTAGGATCTTGTATATGTTACACATGGATCTTTTTGGACCCATTACAGTAACAAAGCCTAGGAGGAAAAGCTTACACTTTAGTAGTTGTAGATGACTTCTCTAGATTCACATGGGTGTTCTTTCTGAGGAAGAAGTCTGATAACTTTAAGTGTTTGACAGAGTTTCTCAAATGTATACAGATTGAGTTCAATACTCACATTGCCCTGATCAGAAGTGATCATGGGACAGAGTTTGATTCTCTTCTTATGCAAGAGTTACGTCAGAGTGAAGGAATCAGGCATACTTTCTCAGCTCCTAGAACTCCTCAACAAAATGGGGTAGCTGAAAGGAAAAATAGAACCCTTATTGAATCTGCCACTACATTGTTGTCAGATGCTCATCTACCTCTATCTTTTTGGGCAGTGGCAGTGAACACCTCCAACTATGTGCTAAATAGAAGCTTAATACATAAACTAAAGGGAAAGACTCCCTATGAATTACTCAAAGGGAAGAAACCTAAAGTTGATTATTTTAGGATTTTTGGTTGTATTTGCTATATTCATAATAATGACAAGAGATATTTAGCAAAATTTCAAGCTAAAGCTGATGAAGGAGTGTTTCTGGGATACTCCATGATCAGTAAGGCTTATAGGGTTTATAATAAATCATCTCTTAAAATTAAGGAATCTGTTCACATATCATTTGATGAATCTAACATGTCTTTCAAGGAGAAAAACACTTCTACCATAGAACCTTTGCAGGTACATTCTCTTGTTGAAGATTTGAACAAGTTACAGATTACTCAAAAAGAGGAAAGCAGTGAAGATGAAGAAAGCATTCAACATGCTGAAGAAAAACAACTTGAAGAGCCAGTTGTTGTACCACAAGAGGAAACAACAACACAGGTTGGTGAACAATCAACACCCCCTGTTGATTTAGTAACATCAAGAGACCATCCAATTTCCCAAGTAATTGGAGACATCTCAGCTGGTGTGCAAACCAAAAATCAGGTCAACCAAAACCTGTTGCACACTTGCTTCCTATCTCAAATTGAACCTCAATCCATTCAAGATGCAGAGCAAGATCCATACTGGATCATTGCAATGCAAGAAGAGTTGCATCAATTTGAAAGGAACAAAGTTTGGGAACTAGTGCCAAAGCATAAGGATCACTCCATTGTTGGAACAAAGTGGGTGTTCAGAAATAAATTGGATGATCAAGGAGTAATTGTAAGGAACAAGGCAAGGCTAGTGGCTCAAGGATACTCTCAAGAAGAAGGCATAGACTATGACCAGACTTTTGCACCAGTTGCAAGATTGGAAGCCATCAGAATCTTCTTAGCTTATGCAGCACACAAAGGTTTCAAGGTATACCAGATGGATGTAAAGAGTGCATTTCTAAATGGAGATATCAAGGAAGAAGTCTATGTCAGACAACCTCCAGGTTTTATCTCTCCAACTCATCCTGATTATTATATGGTCTCAAGCAAGCTCCTAGAGCATGGTATGAGACCCTAGCATGCTTCCTTCTAGAAAATGGATTTTTAAGGGGTAAAGTAGACCAAACTCTTTTCATTAGAACCCATAAGTCCCATACCCTACTAGTACAGATTTATGTAGATGATATTATTTTTGGCTCTACTGATTCAAATTTATGCAGAAGGTTCTCCAACCTAATGCATTCTAAATTTGAAATGAGTAGCATGGGTGAGCTATCCTTTTTTCTAGGATTGCAAGTCAAACAACATGCTGAAGGCATCTTTATTTCTCAAACCAAGTATGCAAATGAATTGGTTAAGAAATTTGGTATGTCAGAAGCATCCTGTATGAAAACACCCATGCCTACTAATGCTGTATTGGATGCTGATGAACATGGGAAACCCTTTTGATTAGACAACATATAGAGCAATGATTGGCTCTTTACTGTACCTTACAGCTAGTAGACCTGATATAATGTTTGCTACATGCATATGTGCTAGATTCCAAGTGAGCCCTAGAGAGTCACACCTAACATTAGTAAAAAGGATTCTCAGGTATGTTAAAAGTTGTCCAAATCTAGGTCTCTGGTATCCAGAAGATTCAGCATTTGAATTAACTGGATTTTCTGATGCTGATTATGCTGGATGCAGAATTGACAGGAAAAGCACCAGTGGAACTTGTCAGTTTCTTGGTGACAGACTTGTCTCCTGGTTTTGTAAGAAATAAACTTTTGTGTCAACTTCAACTGCTGAAGCTGAATATATGGCTGCAGGCAGTTGTTGTTCACAAATATTATTGATTCAAAACCAACTCCTAGACTATGGCTACAACTTAGAGAAGTCTAAAATCTTTTGTGATAACACCAGTGCTATTTCTATAGCTCAAAATCCAGTCCTCCATAGTAGGACAAAACACATAGAAATTAGGCATCACTTCTTAAGGGATAATGTTGAGAAGAATAAAATTGAACTTCAATATATCCCAATTGATTTGCAACGGGGAGATATTTTCACCAAACCCTTGGATGAAAAGAAACACACCTTCTTCCTAAATCAGTTATGAATGTTAGATGGAGGAAGTCTAAAATAATATCCAAGATTTTAATACTTTAAAAATTGACCAAGACTAGGCAAACATCTTGATTTTTCTAAGTGTCTAGAGTGTATTTCTGGTCTCTAAACTGCGCTCGACGATTTTCCCCCAGATCGTCGAACGGAGATCGACGCTTTCCGAAATCGTCGACTAGAGTTCAGCGCTTCTCAGATAGTCTGAACTATCTCTTCCGGTCAACGATCGTTGAACGTCGCTCGACGATTTTATTCTCTGAACTATCGTCGAACAGAGCTCGACGCTCTCCAATATTGTCGAACGGTGATCGACGATATTGCAGACCTTTCAGATTCCGTTAGAAGCACCGATCGTCGAACTGAGTTCAACGATATTTCCTTTTCTGCGTCGAACCCTAATATAAAATTCATTTTTCGGCCGTCATTCTCCTTTTGCGCTTTCAATCTCTCTGCAAAAATTTCTCTTTCCCTCCAAACATCTCTACACTTGGTCGTTTTGTTTGTTGATTTTTGCAGGTAACCATGGCTGTCTCAGTTGTCGTTCTAGCCGCAATGAAATTCGATGCTGGATTCGATATAGACATGGAGTCTTTCAGCACTAGTGATCAGGTTTTTCAAGACATTATGGAACTGTTCAAGGAGCAGAAGCTTGTTACCATCATCTCGACAAGAATCAAGTTGGCTGCTGATGAGATTAAGGAGTGGGTCTATACTGCCCACAACCAGGACCAAAACACTGTGGTTGGTTCAATTTCTGGAACCCAGGTACCTTTGACTCCTGCTATTCTGACAGAGGTTTTTGAATTGAATTCTGGAAGAGATTCTGCTGAGTTATCTGGAGAAGAATTTTCTGATTTACTTGCAAGAATGGGTCACTCTGATGCTAACCCTAGCAAACTGCTGAAAAAGAACTTAGCTGTGGAATATAGATTTTTGGCTGATGTAGTGGGAAAGGTTTTGCTGGCCAAGCATTCAGCACATGATACTATCTCTAGGTATCAGCTGTGCTTGATGGCTGCCATTGTGGACAAGAAGCAGTTAAACTGGGGAGAAGTCTTCTTTGATTTAATCAAGAAGAAAATAAATAAGAATTTTGTGAATTTTGGGAGGATCCTAGGGCTCTTTCTTTAGAACAGATGCCCTGCCCTACTTATATCTAATGGGATGCATATTAATGCCTCTAAGAGGCTATCCTGTGCCCTCTTTGGCAAATGGGACAGGCAGATAACAAAGCCCAGCAGGCCTTCTGCAAGCACAACTTCAGGCACAAGGAGTGTAATAGTCTCTTCCCCTCAAGTCTCTGCCCCTGCAGAAGACTTGCTTGCTGCTTCTTCTCCTCCTCCAACACTTATTTCCATCCCAACAGTAACATCCACCATTCCAATTTCATCCACCGTCATCATTTCTAGCTCATCTCTAACATCAATTCCATCTCCAATCCCAACTCTTCTAATACCAGAAGAAATCTTCCATCCATTACACCACTACCCTCAACCAGACATTGACACATCATCCAACATTCCCTCATTCAATCTTCTTGATGATTCCTTCATGGATGATTCACCTTCATCCCCTCCTGAGCCACCCTCCTCATCTACATCTTACCAACAACTTCTACAAGACATCATTGATCAACCCTCTTTCACACCCTCTATCTCCATAACACTGTCTTCCATTTCCACAATCCCCACACCTCAACCTTCACTTCTACCATCCACCAGCTCTCCACCCACATCTCTAGTTGCTCCACCAGCCTTCTCTACCTCTACTCAAGTCCCTGCTGAGCACGTAGATATTCCTGCCTTAGTTGACAAGATATATGAGCTGATAGCTCCCAGGCTCTCACTTCTATTGGAGATCTCCTTGGCTCCCCTTCTTCAGTCAGTTGCAGCCCTCTCTGCCAGCCTATCTTCTCTCTTTCCTCAGGCAATCCCTTCATTTGGGTGCCTTGATCCAGCTGTGTCTGAATCTAGGCAGGGGGAGATGCCTCATGAAGATGTGAGATTGCCTGCTGCTGCTGCTGCTGCCATTTCTTCAGTCCCTGCTGCTGCTGCTGTTGTTACTAAAGCTCAAGCCTCAACTCCTCAGGTTGCTGTCTTCTCAGTGGACCTCAGGTCCTTATTATCAGTTTTTGATTCAGTCTACTTCAGCTGTCTTCCAGAGAAAGTTGCAGTCCACCCATCAGAGGATCTCTCCAAGGCCATTGTGCCCTTCTCCAGCTGTGATTCCAGCTTAGTTAGCTCCTATATATCCTCCATATATACTGCTGAGCCTTCTGGTTCTAGTGATGCTGCTGCTACTCCTGCTGAAAATTTTGTTGTTGTTTCTGTTGCTGCTGCTCTCAGTGATGATGCTGCTGAGGTTCTAGTTTCTGAGGATATGCAGACAGAGGCATATGACTTTGAGCCTGCTGTTATTACTGATGCTGATGTTCTTGTATCTGAAAGTATTTTCTCTGAATCTGTTGCTGCTCCAGTTACTGCTGATATTACTGCTGCTATATCTTCTAAGAGTGTTGCTCCTGAAACTTCTGTATCTGTTGTTACTACCGCTACTGCTACAACTTCTGTTGTTACTAGTGCTATATCTGCTGCTGCTACAACTGCTGTTTCATCTGCTCCAACCTAACTTCAAAAAGATTATATGAGAAAGATTGATGCTTTATATGATGAGCAAAGCTCTGAAAGTGATGAATTTAGGACTGATTCTGATGATTCTTCTGCCACCATAGCCAGGAAAAGAAAGGCAAGGAGCAAAGCTATGAAAAGGGTGCCTCCAGCCAAAGTAAAGGACACTAATGATATTCCTTATTACATTCTTCATGACTGCCCCATTACTGAACATTGGATGCAGTATTCCAAGAACCAATTGAAAGCCATGAAGAAGAAAAGGAAATATGAGAAAGGATCTTCTCAGTTTCATCATCCTCATCCTCCTCCACCACCTCCTCCTGATGCAGGTGCAGGTGGAAGCTCAGCTGCTCATCCTTCTTCCAAAAGTCAAATCCCCTATCAGCCTCATGCAAGATCTCAATATAGGGGAAGCCAATCCAGAGGTTCTCAATCAAGAAGAGGAAGTTATAGAGGTAGCCAAAGGGAATTCCAAGTCAACTCAAAAGGCTATTTAAGGCAACATCCATACTCTAGGGAAGGACAAGCTTCATCAGACACAACTTTAGGTCCTTTTCCCTACAAGTTGAAAGAAGTAGTCTCATCCAAAGCTCCTCCAGATCATCCTTCCAACAGATATGAGCCTCCAGTGCCCTTTGAAGATCCAGAGAATAACCTTAATGCTTGGACTGCCAGAATGAAAGAATTTGCTGCCTTAGATCAAATCAAGAAAGCCAGAGAGCAAGCTAGGGACAGATCCAGCATTACTACACTGTCTGAACAAAGAAAGAAGGAACTTGTAAGATATGCCTCAAGCAATTTTTTTGATTCTGAAAGATATATGGAGCTGCACCCTGAAGCTGTGGTACCAAGGCCTAAACAACAAACTTTTTTAGGTGCATCAGATGACAGAAGATCAAAGAAAGAAGCTCTTGATCCTAATAGAGAAATTAAACTTATAAAGAGCAAGAAGAAGGAATAATTCTGTAAGGTGACAATTATTCTGATTTGGTATTTCTGTCTGATATATTATATCTGTACTTCTGCTTGTTGTTGTTTGTTATATTGTTGCTGTGTATGTTGTTTTTAATTTATCCAAATTCTGTAAATAGTAATCCTAACCCAAATAGGGGGAGATTGTTGGAACACCCTATTACTAATTTGGTTCAGGATCACTATGTCTTTAGGTAACCTGTTTTGACCTCCTTGTATAGATCTAAAGGTCAATTAGAATTGAGTCTAAGGGTTAGTAGTTAGGTTTGGAAGCTGCCCTTAATACCAAGGTTTTTCAGTTTGGAGACTAAGTCATTTGGTCGAGCTCAGTACGACGAATCATCGAACTCCAATCGACGATCTTTGAGCTCAGTTCGACGGATCGTAGAACTCCATTCGACGATCGCTGAGCTCAACTTCAACAAATCGTCGAACTCCATTCGACGATCTTCGAGCTGAGTTCGACGATCTTGACTCCAGTGTTGATTCTCTATCTTTGAGCTCAGTTCGACGATAGTTGAGCTCAGATCGACGATCTCTGTTGTTGTCTAAGTCCAAATCGCTGAGCTCAGTTCGACGATAGTAGATCTCAGTTCGACGTTTTTCTGAAGAGTTAAATGACTTTCAAGATTCAAATTCAGAATAGTTAAGGAGTTATTGTCAGCAATTAATTTAGAAGATTTTGTAGCCATTTTCATTTATTTCTGGACCAAGTTTCAAGGGATTATCAAGGAATGTTTCTTTGGACCTTCCCGTAGAAGACAAAGGCAATTAAGGATGAAATTAATGACAGGCGAACGGCTATTATGCACAGAGGATCATTTTCTATTCAGAACACAGGGAATAAAACAGAATGTTTTTTTGAATTCTGATAGCATCTGTAGAGAGCAATTAACAAGAAGAAGAACAAAACATTCTCTGCTACAATTTTTCTCTAGAACAACAGCTTTCTCAACAACAATCACTCAAGAGAAAAAGAAAGAAAGCTGTAGACATTCTCTGTCTCAAAGAATTCATACAAGAACACACAACCAAGGAGATCAACCAACTGAAATCTTCAGATCTCTTTTGATTCAAGTGTTCAAGGCCATCATCATTCAAGACTCCAGACACCTAACATTTCAGCTGTTGCTGAAATCATCAATTGCTGGAGATAAACTTTCTGAAGGCCTATCACCCTACAGCAAAGCTTCATTTCCTGAACATCTCAAGAACTCAGGGGGAGCTTTGACAACATCAAATCCACATAGTCTTCTCAGCTTCTTTGAGAAAGAGAAGACTTCCATCACTCTCTCATCCCCACCTCTGTAAAGGGTTTCTCAAACTCACTTCAAAAGTTTGTGCTTGGTTTTTGAGCACCTTATCAAAAGCTCATTGGTGGCAAGACACCTGATCAAAAAAATCTGATTTGGTTTTTGAGCACCTTATCAAAAGCTCATTGGTGCCAAGGACACCTGATCAACTCATCCTGCAGTGGATTCCTACCTAGGGTGGTAGAAGAGTGGATGTACCCAAGTTTAGGGGAACCACTATAGCTCCTTTTATCTTCTGGCTTGCTTGTCTTTAATTTTGTTTCTGGCTGTGATCTGTGATTAGTTAGGATCTGTGATTAGCTTCTTTTGTAGATTGTGATTAGATAGCTGCTGTGTTTAGATTTAAATATTTGCTTCCCTGTTCACTCAGATTACAACCAACTGTTGTAAAAAGTTTTTAAGCACCATACTCTATTCACCCCCCCCTCTAGAGTATATCAGATCTAGCTTGCACTTTCATCCCCATTGGATCATTGCAATGCAAGAGGAACTAAATCAGTTTGGGAGATGTAGAGTTTGGGATTTGGTTCCAAGACCTCATAACTACCCAATTATTGGAACCAAATGGGTCTACAGAAACAAGCTAGATGCGCAAGGAAACATAGTGAGAAATAAGGCTAGGCTTGTTGCTCAAGGCTACAGGCAAGTGGAAGGAATTAACTATGACCAAACATTTGTCCCTGTTGCAAGATTAGAGGCCATAAGAATATTCCTTGCCTATGCAGCTCACAGGAGATTCAAAGTTTTTCAAATGGATGTCAAGACTGCATTTTTGAATGGAGTGCTTCAAGAAGAGGTTTATGTGGAACAACCTCCATGTTTTATCTCTCTAACTCAACCCTCTTTTGTTTTTAAATTGCATAAAGCTCTCTATGGTTTAAAGCAAGCTCCAAGAGCTTGGTATGAGACCTTAGCAAGCTTTCTTTTAGAGCATAAATTTATAAGAGGAACTATAGATAAAACTCTTTTCACTAGACGTCATAAGGACCAAATATTGTTAGTACAAATATATGTGGATGACATCATTTTTGGGTCTACTGATCCCAAATTATGCAAGAGGTTTGCTGACCTCATACATTCCAAATTTAAGATGAGTAGAATGGGTGAGCTTTCCTACTTCCTTGGTCTCCAAGTGAAGCAGCTCCCTGATGGTATCTTCCTCTCCCAAGCTAAATATGATAAAGAGCTTATTAAGAAGTTTGGGATGGGAGATGCTTCAGGAATGAAAACACCTATGACTACCAATGCTGTTGTGGATTCTGATGCAGCCGGGAAACCTGTAGTTCAGAAACATTATAGGGCAATTGTTGGATCCCTATTATACTTAACAGCTAGCAGGCCTGATATCATGTTTGCCATATGCCTTTGTGCTAGGTTCCAAGTGAACCCCAAAGAATCTCACCTTATTTTCTTAAAACGGATTTTGAGATATATAAAGAGTTTCCCAAATCTAGGAGTCTGGTATCCCGTAGAGTCAGAGTTTGAGTTAACTGGATACTCAGATGATGATTATGCTGGATGTAGAGTGGACAGAAAGAGTAACTCTAGAACATGCCAGTTCCTGGGTATGCGACTTGTCTCCTGGTTTTGTTAAAAGCAAACATCTGTGTCTACATTAACTACAAAAGCAGAATACATGGCTGCTGGCAGCTGCTATTCACAAATGTTATGGATACAAAACCAACTCCTACACTATGGTGTCAACTTAAATAATTCAACATTATTTTGTGATAATACTAGTGCTATTGCTATAGCACAAAATCCATTTCACCATAGTAGGACTAAACATATTGATATAAGACATCATTTCATTAGAGATAATGTAGACAAAAAGAAAATTAACTTAGTCCATATTCCTACTGATCTACAGAGAGCAGACATTTTCACCAAACCCTTGGATGAGAAAAATCATCTGTTCCTTATAAATCAACTGGGAATGATCAAAGGAGAAGAGTTAAATTAATTTCTGTCTGCATTCGACGAATTTTCCAGAGTTCGTCGAATGGAGTTCGACAAATTAGGGAAAGTTTGAGAGATGCTCATTGAACGGAGATCGACGAATTCTCTGTGTGTGGAAATAATTTTCGTCGACCAGAGATCGACGAACTTTGCTTCAGAAGATATTTCGTCGAACAGAGTTCGACGAACTATTTTCGCTTCTTCTGGATGAGATCGACAAATTATTTATCTATAATTTATTTCGTCGACCTCAGTTCGAAGAATTGTTTTCTTTTTCGTGGAACGGAGATTGTCGATTCATATTCTGGAAAACTTAAATCTAGGTTTTCTTCGACCTCCATCTCGCGCTTTCTGTTACCTTGCACTTGATCGACGTTTTCAATGTCTTTCTTGTAGGTGATCTCAATGGCAATTCCAGCAAGAGCTCTAGCTGTAATGAAATTCGACACCGGCTTTGACATGGACTTTGATTCATTCCAGCACTCTGACCCAATATTTCTCTACATTCTGGAACTTCTAAAAGATCTTGGTCTCAAGGATTTTATGACCAGAAGAATTAAACTGCATGCAACTGAAATTAGAGAATGGGTATGCACTTCTTCCATTTCTGAGGAAAATGTCTTGACAGGAAATATCGGGAGTAATGCTGTTTCTTCATCTCCCGCCATTCTTTCTGAAATTTTTGGGTTGGTAAATGGAGAAGACGATTTGGATGAAGATTCTGATGAGTTTAGTGCAATGATGAATCTGATGGGGTTTACTGGGAGTAACCCTAACAAGTTGTTAAAGAAACAACTCTCTGCCGCCTACCAGTTCTTGGCGGACAATGTAGGAAAAGTGCTGATGGGCAAACACTCCGCGCATGATTACATCACAAGACACCAATTCCTTGTCATGTGCGCAATGGTCAACAAGAGACATATCGACTGGGGCAAGATCTTCTCTGATTTGATAAAGAAGAAAAACAGTAAGAAAGAGGTCTGCTTCGGAAGAATCTTAGGGATTTTCCTTCAAGAAAAAGCTAGTGAATTCATGGTCTCCCCGACTATCTTCATCAATACCAGCAAGCGCCTCACATGCGCTTTGTTTGGCAGATGGGAGAGGACGATCTCTAAGCCATCCAAGGCTTCCTCCTCCTCCATTCCAGCTTTTGAGAGCCCAAGGGCTGTGAAGGCCACTCCCCACCATGCAGAAGAGGTAATCCCATCTCCACAACCTCTTCCTTCAACCCATCTTCCATCTTCCACAATCTTCCATCTCCTCCAGCACCCCAATCACAACAACATTCTCATGTTCCTATTCCTCCTTCATCTCCACCACTTGACATCCCTGATAGTCCCTCTACCCCCCTTCAAGAGAATCCACACCCAACTCCTCTAGCATCACCTCCTCCACCTCATCTATCTAGCATTCCACATTTTCATATACCATCCCCTTCTCCTCCTCCACCAGACACCACCATAACAGATGCAATTCCACCTCTATCCCCTCCATCTGTTCCCCTCCCTTCATTTACATCTCTACCTTCAATAACTCCCTCTCCATCTTTGGACTCTTCCACTGTATCTACCATCATATCCCTGCCCACTCCCATCATCAAATCCCTAGTCACAGAGGCCATTACACCTCTTATCAATTCTATCAATTCTTTATTTTCCCAAGTGTCTATTCTCTCTGCTGCCCCTCTTCATTCAGGGGCCTGGCTCCAGGTTCTCCTGAACCCAGGCAGGGGGAGATGCTCTGTGATGATGCAGCAGCAGATGCAGATGCAGAAGTTACAGCAGCAGGTACAACAGCAGACACAGCACCAGTTCCTTCTACAACAGTTTTAGATGTAGATGCAGAAATTTTGCCAGAATTTGATTCTGTTTCTGAGCAGATGCAGATGTAGAAGCAGCAGCAGCAGACACAACATCAGTTCCTTCTACAGTAGTTTCAGATGCGTCGGGCGCATCAAGTTTTCTTATGCTTGGCATGATAAAATTTTCTATCATTAAAAGATCCTATGTCAATGGGAATAAGATTTCGTTCCGTAAACATAGGCACCCAATAATTTAAAAAGATTATATATGGAGTAAGAGGATAAAATTCATTACTCCTACACATATACATTAGGTTAATTTTATTCTTATGAAGTTGAAAAACAAAAATCATATTAGGAAAATAAGATTTCGTTTTAATAAAAATCCAAAAGAAAAAAATGGAGGTTCGAGAAAAAATTACCTCACCTCAAAAATCAAAACCCTCTTCATAAACCCACTACCCCCTTAGCCAATTACACGATTCTAGAATTAATTCAAAAATCTTTTTGAGAGCATAATTAGTAAATTGTATTATTTCCAGTAGCACTCGTATAAGCTAGAGTTCTTATAATTCCAAACTATTTCCGTTAATCTAACCATTACAAATGTTGTCTTCTATTTGATTGCATCAAGAAGTCTTTTGGCCAAAACTTTTGCGCTATTTAAATCATCTACATAATTTTAGGACTTAACTCTTACACCCCATATTTTTATTTCGATCTCTCTTATAATTGATTAAGCGGTAGCTAAACTTAGAGTTTTTTTCTATTCCTTATAGATTCACCTCAAACTTTTGCTCTGGAATAGCAAAAGCCTAAGTATAGGGGTATTTGATGAATTGTAAATATACATATTTTTGTGCACATTAATTTAGTCATTTTCATTTATTTTCGTCATTTTTACTTATTTTTGTTCAATAAAATGCTCCTATTCTTGTAAATTTACTACTAACTTGTTTTATTTTATTTTTCAGAAAAATTCCAAAATCTGCCAAAATTGGGCAATACACGCCCGTGTCATTTGGATCACGCCCGTGACCAGGGCGTGACAGCTCAAATTCCGTGAAGTTGCAAATTTCTGAAGTAAAAAGCTTGACACGCCTGGTGCCACGCTCGTGTCACCAGACATGGGGCGTGACACAAGCCCGTGTCCACTCCACTCGACGAATTCAGTTCAACGATCGTCGAACCCGAGACACGCCCAGAGTCACGCCCGTGACATAGGGAGTGACTCAAACTCAGCTCAACGATTTCAACTCGACACTTTCCGCTCGACATTCGTCGAGTGTCGACACCAACCGACACTCCCAGAGTCACGCCCGTGACCTTGGGCGTGACTTCATCACCTGTCCCTACAAGATGCTGCCAAAGACTTTTGATACAACCCGCGCCCGGTTCTACCGCCCCAACACGCCCAGCGTCACGCCCGTGACTAGGGGCGTGACATCCACGAACTCCTCCCGAAGTCAACTTTCTTGTCAAATCTTCGGTTGCCATCATGAATAGTAGTGACACGCCCCCCCCCCCTACACGCCCGTGTCGGAGGGCGTGTACTTAGAATTTTTTGCCTATAAATTGCCCATTTCTGTAAGGTCCAAGTGTTCAGATTTTTGGGCCATTTTAGTGTGTTTTTGTGGGCTGCATCCATGATTCCCTTGCTATGTAAGGAGATTTCTCCCCCCTTTTTCTTTCATGTTTGTTTTTGCTTTAGCTTTAGCTTTGTAATAGCTTGTAATAGTTTCCTTTAATCAATAAAAATGTTGGATTTTCTCTTCTTATTTGGCTTTGGAATGAACTCTTGTGCCCACTTTTCTTCTCATTTTATTCTTAGTTTCACCTTTGTTTTTCTCTTTATGAAAAGTGTGTGTGTGTGTATGAGTGTAACATGTTTAATAGTAAGGTTTTTAATTTATCTTCATGATAGGTTTTGTATTAGATTTCATTTCCAAGTTAGGTATGATAAGTTTTCCTCTTCTTCATCATGTCCTTTTCTAACAAAAATTTATAAGCTTTCATTCTTATGTATTTATAAAAGAGTTGAAAGTGATTTTGATGTTTTTTTAATTAGTTTTTGTAGGATTGTAAAACCCTTTTTGTTATTTTCATTTTCTTTTCACTCTTTAATAGCTTTTATGAAAACATAAGAATGAAAATGTTGAAATTTTAATTTTTGAAAGGCTTTAGTTTTTGATTTTTTTTGGAAAACTTTTGTTCTCTTAAAATTTCATTTTGTTCTTTTTATTTGTTTTTGGCAAAACCTAAGCATGAAAAAGTACATGTTTTAATTTTTAGGTAACTTTTATTTTGCTTTTAATATTGTGTGTGTGAGTGTATGAGAATAATGTTTTGATGCTTTGTTCAAATTATGTAGAGTGTGTGAGTGTAGGTGTTAGTTTTTCATGCTTTATTTTGTGGACAACATTTGTAATGGTTAGATTAACGAAAATAGTTTGGAATTATAAGAACTCTAGCTTATACGAGTGCTACTAGAAATAATATAATTTACTAATTATGCTCTCAAAAAGATTTTTGAATTAATTCTACAATCGTGTAATTGGCTAAGGGGGTAGTGGGTTTATGAAGACGGTTTTGATTTTTGAGGTGAGATAATTTTTTCTCGAACCTCCATTTTTTTCTTTTGGATTATTAGGAAAACAAAATCTTATTTTCCTAATATGATTTTTGTTTTTCAACTTCATAAGAATAAAATTAACCCAATGTATATGTGTATGAGTAATGAATTTTATCCTCTTACTCCATATATAATCTTTTTAAATTATTGGGTGCCTATGTTTACGGAACGAAATCTTATTCCCATTGACATAGGATCTTTTAATTATAGAAAATTTTATCATGTCAAGTAGGTCAGGATAAAATAAGGTGAGAAAGGAAAACTAGATTTTTAATCCTAAAAATTTTTGAGCGCAACCATAATAATTTGTATGTTCCAATTTTTCAGAAAGCTAAAAGTAAGTATAATTGAATTCTATAGTCATTATTTCCTAACATAATACACGTGGTCCTATCAATGAAAAATTAGAAGTAGTGCCTAAAACGAGTTCGCTATTTTTAACAAAGTATAATGAATTCTTTAAAACTTAACCCCGGCTATTTAAATTTTTGAATCAATAATTAACAAACGGGTAGTGAACAAAGAGTTAATCAAATTCACATATAAGTAAACTCAAAATAGAATTTTTGGATAGCAGGAAAGTTAAGGATGGAATATTTGATGTATTTGTTTCAAAACATTTTTTTTATTTTTATAGTTTTATCATCATTATTTTTTCATTTATTATCCTTTTTTGTATTTTTGTTTTGTTTTACTTAAGTTTTTTTGTTGTTGTTTTTTTTTGAATTAATTTTTGTTTTTGAACTATTATCTTTTTTTTTGTATTTTTTTAAGAAAATTTTCATACTATGTACAAAATCATGGGAGAAAAAGAGAGGTTTTTACAAGAATGAGGAAGGGGGAGAGAGAAAAAAGAGTATTTACAAAAGAAAAATATGTACAAAAAATATTTATAAAGTGAAACTAAATATATTTTTTGTTTTTTTAAAATTTTTAAATTTTTTGAGTTTTTGGAAAAAAGAAAGAAAAAGAAAATGAATTTTTTTTTTGGATTTTTCATTTTAAGATGTTTTTTTTATTTTATTTTATTTTTGTTTTTGTTGTTTTATTGTTATATGTATTTTTTTTGTATTTTTGAAATGCAGAAAAATTGAAGTGCAGAAAGTAAAGCACGAAAATACCCACATACTTAAGTCCAACATTGTCCCCAATGTTGTAATGTAAGTATGCGGAATAAGAGGAAAAAACAATATATACAATATATAGAGAGAGGGGGTAGAAACTTCCCTGAAATGCATAGGGGGAGGCCGATCAGAAACCCTGAGGGTCGGTCCGTTTTGGATCGACCAGCTCCTTTCCGCTACGGAGGGTTATAGCGTTGGCGTTCTCCCGCGGATTGGGCTCCGTGTTTCCTGGCAGTGCCCCGAGCGCGCGCTCGGACATCATCCTCGCCAGCTGTCCAACCTGTTGTTCGAGAGTTTTTAGCGATCCAGTGATATTCCAGATATTTGACTCGTTGGACGCAATATACTTCGAAAAATTTTCCTCCATCGGGGAGGGTTTCGGAAGAGGAGGAGGAGGCAGAAATCCGGGCGCATAAGAAATAGGGGGACGCTGAGCATTATTCGGGTTGCTCCAAGAGAAATTGGGGTGATTCCTCCAACCCGGATTATAGTGATTACTATAAGGGTTGTTGTTGGGGTTGAAGGGAGGACGACCCGAATTTCCCATGAAGTCCACGAACTCTTCAGCCACACAGACGTTAGGGGTAATAAAACAAGGCATAGTGGAGGAGGCAGCAGACATCTCCGCCACCTGCTTTGTTAACCTTTCAACTTGAAGGGTTAAGAGAGCAGTGGAATCCACTTCAAAAAGACCAGCCGCCGGCTTTGGGCGTCCCCGCGGGACGTTCCATTGATAGGTGTTCATATCCATCTCTTCGAATAAAGCCTGGGCGGCTTGGGGGTTTTGTTGTTTAGCGTACCCCCGACAGCCGCGTCAATCATTTGATACGTCTGAAAATTCAGCCGATTATAAAAAATTTGAACTTTCAACCACGTTGGCAGCGCGTGGTGCGGGCACCGGCGGAGGAATTCCTTAAACCGTTCCCAAGTCTCGTATAGAGACTCGGGATCATTTTGCACAAACGAAGAAATGTCCGCCCGCAACTTTGCAGTTTTTTCGAGCGGAAAGTACTTCGTTAGGAACCGTTCTGTCAACTCAGCCCACATGGTGATACATCCTCGCGGGAGGGCATTCAACCACTCCTTGGCTTTGGACTTAATGGAAAAAGGAAATAAGCGCAAGCGAATGGCGTCATCAGTGACGCCATTAATCTTGAAGGTGTCGCATATCTCCAAGAAATTAGACAAGTGGACATTCCAGTCCTCATCCGGCATTCCATCGAACTGCACGGCGTTTTGGACCATTTGAATGACACTCGACTTTATTTCAAAATTATTATTCGCCACCGCAGGGCGAACAATACTCGACCCAGTATCATCCAGGTTAGGCCGGGCGTAATAAGACAAAGTACGCTCGGCCGCCGGGCCAGGGTTAGGCGCGGCCATAACTACAACAGTGGGTTCTCCCATAGATTCCTCGGGATCTAAAGAAGGATTTCGGCGTTGAGATCGAATACGTGCAAGAGAGCATTCGATCTCAGGGTCGAAGTCAAGATCTTCAGGCTCGGAGGGTTGTCCACGGGTCATACACCCAAACAAAAATAAAACAAAATAAACTTTTTTTATTTAAAATTAAGTATTTAGTTTTTTTTTAGTTTATAGAAAATAAGTAAAAGTAATAGACTCCGGAATTCGAAATAGCAACTCGAAGAAGATTCCCCGGCAACGGCGCCAAAAACTTGATGCGCCCGCTAACAGACTCTTACTGTGGTTGGTTCGGTGAGTCGATCGCCGCGGGCGTGCTACAGGAGGCAAGTGCACCTTTCGCAAGTAGTACTCGATATTCAGGGGAATATCGAGATCGTATTATTCTCGGGGTCGTGTTGACTATTCTTACTCCTCCGGGAGGACTATTATTTTACCGAAAGTAAGGTGGATTTTTTTAATTAACTAAAGACGGAAAAAGCAAAGATGCGAAAAAACGATTTATAAAATATTCGATGAGGGGTTAACGCTCGGCATCGAATCGGATTAAGACTAAAACAATTTTTAATAATTATAGGACTTAGTTTTCAAATTAATAAAAGGCAACTTGGTCGTGGAGGTTCCACAAATGTGAGCTCACCTAGCTATAAGGATATCACTCACCTAAACGTTAAGACTATTCGACCGAACGTTAGTCCGACGAAGGACTCCTCTTAACGACCGCTTTACGCTAAGAACCCCGCTATTGGGTGGGGAACCCAATCCGGTAGAATTACGCTTGTCCTCTCTCGAGGGTATGCACGCAACTCTATTTACCTAGGGGTGATCGGTCCATATGCACGGCCTCTCGGCTAGCTAGCATATGTATTACAGAAATAGGGCCCACACATCGATATGTGGTCCTACGCGTCGTTAACCTGGGGTAAACCTAAAGTCCTTAGATTAAAATGAAAATAAAGAGCTTTAATTATTACAAATCATTTTAAATGTCCCAATGCTCTTCGATGCCGAGGCTAATAGCGATTAGCCACACATCGGTATGGGGATGGCTTTATAATTTAATGAGGCGCAAGTTCGGAATTAAACGCTAAATGATTATAAGAAGAGAACATAAGAAAAATAACAAACATTTAGAAAGCTGAAAAGTTAGCTAAAACAAGAACTCACGCACACTCCAAATTATAAATTAAACCGAAACTAAGTTACACATAAAAGAAATTTGCATAATTGAAATTGTGAGTCCCACTCAAACGAGTGGGGGCGGGAAATAAAAGCTTAAAATTGCAAGTCCTACTCAAACGAGTAGGACTAAAATGAAAGCGAGTCCTACTCAAATGAGTAGGAGAAAATAAATACGATTACAGGGCTTTCTCAAATATTTACAAGGAGATAAAGATACACCATTTAATTCAAACGAGTAGGCGGAAATAAATGCAGGTACAAGTCCTACTGAAACGAGTAGGCGGGAAATAAAGTCCGTCCATTTAACTCAAGTGAGTAGGCGGAAAAATAAAGAAAGAAAATTACAAGTCCTACTCAAACAAGTAGGCGGGAAATAAAAACGATGCGCCATTTAACTCTTAACGAGTAGGCGGAAATAAATGCACACAAACACAAACACTCTATATGAATTGAAAGAAAGCCATAAAACTAACTTCTACACACACGCAATCTACACAATTAAAGAAAACGATAAAATAAAGCATGAAAAACTAACACCTACACTCACACACTCTACATAATTTGAACAAAGCATCAAAACATTATTCTCATACACTCACACACACAATATTAAAAGCAAAATGAAAGTTACCTAAAAATTAAAACATTTATTTTTTCATGCTTAGGTTTTGCCAAAAACAAATAAAAAGAACAAAATGAAATTTTAAGAGAACAAAAGTTTTCCAAAAAAAATCAAAAACTAAAGCCTTTCAAAAATTAAAATTACAACATTTTCATTCTTATGTTTTCATAAAAGCTATTAAAGAGCGAAAAGAAAATGAAAATAACAAAAAGGGTTTTACAATCCTACAAAACTAAGTAAAAAAAACATCAAAATCACTTTCAACTCTTTTATAAATACATAAGAATGAAAGCTTATAAATTTTTGTTAGAAAAGGACATGATGAAGAAGAGGAAAAGTTATCATACCTAACTTGGAAATGAAATCTAATACAAAACCTATCATGAAGATAAATTAAAAACATTACTATTAAACATGTTACACTCATACACACACACACACACACACACACACTTTTCATAAAGAGAAAAACAAAGGTGAAACTAAGAATAAAATGAGAAGAAAAGTGGGCACAAGAGTTCAAAGGTGGGAAAATCTAACATTTTTATTGATTAAAGGAAACTATTACAAGCTATTACAAAGCTAAAGCAAAAGCAAAAACAAACATGAAAGAAAAAGGGGGGAGAAATCTCCTTACATAGCAAGGGAATCACGGATGCAGCCCACAAAAACACAATAAAATGGCCCAAAAATCTGAACCCTTGGACCTTACAGAAATGGGTAATTTATAGGCAAAAAATTCTAAGTACACGCCCTCCGACACGGGCGTGTAGGGGGGGCGTGTCACTACTATTCATGATGGCGACAGAAGATTTGACAGGAAAATTGACTTCGGGCTGAGTTCGCGGATGTCACACCCCCAGTCACGGGCATGACGCTGGGCGTGTCGGGGCGGTAGAACCGGGCGCGGGTTGCGTCAAAAGTCTTTGGCAGCATCTTGTCGGGACAGGTGATGAAGTCACTCCCAAGGTCACGGGCGTGACTCTGGGCGTGTCGGTTGGTGTCGACACTCGACGAATGTCGAGCGGAAAGTGTCGAGTTGAAATAGTCGAGCTGAGTTTGAGTCACGCCCTATGTCATGGGCGTGACTCTGGGCGTGTCTCGGGTTCGACGATCGTTGAACTGAATTCGTCGAGTGGAGTGGACACGGGCTTGTGTCACGCCCCGTGTCGGGTGACACGGGCGTGACACCAGGCGTGTCAAGCTTTTTACTTCAGAAATTTGCAACTTCACGGAATTTGAGCTGTCACGCCCTGGTCACGGGCGCGATCCAAATGCCACGCGCGTGTACTGCCCAATTTTGGCAGATTTTGGAATTTTTCTGAAAAATAAAATAAAACAAGTTAGTAGTAAATTTACAAGAATAGGAGCATTTTATTGAACAAAAATAAGTAAAAACGACGAAAATAAATGAAAATGACTAAATTAATGTGCACAAAAATACGTATATTTACAATTCATCAAATCAGGAAATTTTGAAGAGAAAAGCTTGACACGCCCGGCGTCACGCCCGTGTCACCTGACACGGGGCGTGACCCAAGCCCGTGTCCACCCGCTCGACGTTTTCAGCTCGATGTTCATCGACCCCCTCGATACGCCTAGAGTCACGCCCGTGACCTAGGGCGTGACACCTCTTCCCGCTCGACGATTTTCAACTCGACATTTTCCGCTCGACGTTTGTCGAGTTTCGACACCAGCCGACACGCCCAGAGTCATGCCCGTGACCTTGGGCGTGACATCTCCACCTGGCTGACAAGACCCGTGCGATAACTTTCGGCGCGACCCGCGCCCAGATCCACCTCCTTGACACGCCCACCGTCACGCCCGTGACCTGGGGCGTGACCAACGCGAGACCGACACATGTCCATCCCGAAGTCCACTTTCCCATCAAATCGACGTCTGCCATCATGAATAGTGTCGACACACCCCATGACACGCCTGTGTCAGAGGGCGTGCACTTGTAAATTTTCCCCTATAAATAACAGTGTTCTGGTTGAGTTCGGGCTGGACACGTGTCAGTAGTTTATAACAGTAGCCCGCCTCTAGCGCTCGGAAGGCGCTAGAGGCAGGCTACTTTTGGCCCACTCTCTTCAAAGACGCGCATAATTTTGTGCGCGCATGCAATAGCTGTCAGCGGTCGGGTAACATCTCTCGTCGTGGGCATTTGATGAATTGTAAATATACGTATTTTTGTGCACATTAATTTAGTCATTTTCATTTATTTTCGTCATTTTTACTTATTTTTGTCAATAAAATGCTCCTATTCTTGTAAATTTACTACTAACTTGTTTTATTTTATTTTTCAGAAAAATTCCAAAATCTGCCAAAATTGGGCAGTACACGCCCGTGTCATTTGGATCACGCCCGTGACCAGGGCGTGACAGCTCAAATTCCATGA
Organism: Platanthera guangdongensis; assembly: GCA_039583875.1. NCBI lineage: Eukaryota > Viridiplantae > Streptophyta > Magnoliopsida > Asparagales > Orchidaceae > Platanthera > Platanthera guangdongensis. Next base: position 29,334,340 of record CM077149.1, on the reverse strand, counting down.
AGTTACAAATTTCTGAAGTAAAAAGCCTGACATGCCTGGTGTCACGCTCGTGTAACCCGACACGGGGCGTGACACAAGCCCGTCTCCACTCCACTCGACGAATTCAGTTCAACGATCGTCGAACCCGAGACACGCCCAGAGTCACGCCCGTGACATAGGGCATGACTCAAACTCAGCTCGACGATTTCAACTCGACACTTTCCGCTCGACATTCGTCGAGTGTCGACACCAACCGACACGCCCAGAGTCACGCCCGTGACCTTGTGCGTGACTTCATCACCTGTCCTGACAAGATGTTGCCAAAGACTTTTGACGCAACCTGCGCCTGGTTCTACCGCCCCGACATGACCAGCGTCACGCCCGTGACTGGGGGCGTGACATCCGCAAACTCAGCCCGAAGTCAACTTTCCTGTCAAATCTTCGGTCGCCATCATGAATAGTAGTGACACGCCCCCCCTACACGCCCGTGTCGGAGGGCGTGTACTTAGAATTTTTTGCCTATAAACTGCCCATTTCAGTAAGGTCCAAGGGTTCAGATTTTTGGACCATTTTAGTGTGTTTTTGTGGGCTGCATCCGTGGATTCCCTTGCTATGTAAGGAGATTTCTCCCCCTTTTCTTTCATGTTTTTTTTTGCTTTAGCTTTAGCTTTGTAATAGTTTCCTTTAATCAATAAAAATGTTAGTTTACCTCTTCTTATTTGGCTTTGGAATGAACTCATGTGCCCACTTTTTTTTCTCATTTTATCCTTAGTTTCTCCTTTGTTTTTCTCTTTATATAAAGTGTGTGTATGTGTATGAGTGTAACATGTTTAATAGTAATGTTTTTAATTTATCTTCATGATAGGTTTTGTATTAGATTTCATTTCCAAGTTAGGTATGATAAGTTTTCCTCTTCTTCATCATGTCCTGTTCTAACCAAAAACTTGATGCGCCCGCGAACAGACTCTTACTGTGGTTGGTTCGGTGAGTCGATCGCCGCGGGCGTGCTACAGGAGGCAAGTGCACCTATCGCAAGTAGTACTCGATATTCGGGGGAATATCGAGGTCGTATTATTCTCGGTGTCCTGTTGACTATTCTTACTCCTCCGGGAGGACTATTATTTTACCGAAAGTACGGTGGATTTTTTTAATTAACTAAAGATGGAAAAAGCAAAGGAGCGAAAAAACGATTTAGAAAATATTTGATGAGGGGTTAACGCTCAGCTTCGAATCGGATTAAAATTAAAACAATTTTTAAATAATTATAGGACTTAGTTTTTAAATTAATAAAAGGCAACTTGGCCGTGGAGGTTCCACAAATGTGAGCTCACCTAGCTATAGGGATATCGCTCACCTAAATGTTAAGACTATTCGACCGAACGTTAGTCCGACGAAGGATTCCTCTTAATGCTCGCTTTATGCTAAGAACCCCGATATTGGGTGGGGAACCCAATCCGGTAGAATTACGCCTGTCCTCTCTCGAGGGTATGCACGCAACTCTATTTACCCAGGGGTGATCGGTCCATATGCACGGCCTCTCGGCTAGCTAGCATATGGACTACGGAAATAGGGCCCACACATCGATATGTGGTCCTACGCGTCGTTAACCCGGGGTAAACCTAAAGTCCTTAGATTAAAATGAAAATAAAGAGCTTTAATTATTACAAATCATTTTAAATGTCCCAATGCTCTTCGATGCCGCGGCTAATAGCGATTAGCCACACATCGGTATGGGGACGGTTTTATAATTTAATGAGGCGCGAGTTCAGAATTAAACGCTAAATGATTAGAAGAAGAGGACATAAAAAAACAAACATTTAGAAAGCTGAAAAGTTAGCTAAAACAAGAACGCACGCATACTCCAAATTATAAATAAAATAGAAACTAAGTTACACATGAAAGAAATTTGCATAATTTAAATTGCAAGTCCCACTCAAACGAGTGCGGGCGGGAAATAAAAATTGAAAATTGCAAGTCCTACTCAAACGAGTAGGACTAAAATGAAAGCGAGTCCTACTCGAATGAGTAGGAGAAAATAAATGCGATTACAGGGCTTTCTCAAATATTTACAGGGAGATAAAGACATGCCTTTTAACTCAAACAAGTAGGCGAAAATAAATGCTAGTACAAGTCCTACTCAATTGAGTAGGCGGGAAATAAAGTCCGTCCATTTAACTCAAGTGAGTAGGCGGAAAAATAAAGAAAGAAAATTACAAGTCCTACTCAAACGAGTAGGCGGGAAATAAAAATGATGCGCCATTTAACTCTTAACGAGTAGGCGGAAATAAATGCACACAAACACACACACTCTATATGAATTGAAAGAAAGCCATAAAACTAACTCCTACACACACGCAATCTACATAATTAAAGAAAACGATAAAATAAAGCATGAAAAACTAACACCTACACTCACACACTCTACATAATTTGAACAAAGTATCAAAACATTATTCTCATACACTCACACACACAATATTAAAAGCAAAATGAAAGTTACCTAAAAATTAAAACATTTACTTTTTCATGCTTAGGTTTTGCCAAAAACAAATAAAAACAACAAAATGAAATTTTAAGAGAACAAAAGTTTTCCAAAAAAAATCAAAAACTAAAGCCTTTCAAAAATTAAAATTTCAACATTTTCATTCTTATGTTTTCATAAAAGCTATTAAAGAGTGAAAAGAAAATGAAAATAATAAAAAGGGTTTTACAATCCTACAAAAACTAAGTAAAAAAAACATCAAAATCACTTTCAACTCTTTTATAAATACATAAGAATGAAAGCTTATAAAGTTTTGTTAGAAAAGGACATGATGAAGAAGAGGAAAACTTATCATACCTAACCTGGAAATGAAATCTAATACAAAACCTATCATGAAGATAAATTAAAAACATTACTATTAAACATGTTACACTCATACACACACACACACACACTTTTCATAAAGAGAAAAACAAAGGTGAAACTAAGAATAAAATGAGAAGAAAAGTGGGCACAAGAGTTCATTCCAAAGCCAAATAATAAGAGAAAATCTAACATTTTTATTGATTAAAGGAAACTATTACAAGCTATTACAAAGCTAAAGCTAAAGCAAAAACAAACATGAAAGAAAAAGGGGGGGAGAAATCTCCTTACATAACAAGGGAATCACGGATCCAGCCCACAAAATCACACTAAAATGTCCCAAAAATCTGAACCCTTGGACCTTACAGAAATAGGCAATTTATAGGCAAAAAATTCTAAGTACACGCCCTCCGACACGGGCGTGTAGGGGGGCGTGTCACTACTATTCATGATGGCAACCGAAGATTTGACAAGAAAGTTGACTTCGGGCTGAGTTCGCGGATGTCACGCCCCCAGTCACGGGCGTGACGCTGGGCGTGTCGGGGCGGTAGAACCGAGCGCGGGTTGCGTCAAAAGTCTTTGGCAGCATCTTGTCGGGACATGTGATGAAGTCACGCCCAAGGTCACGGGCATGACTCTGGGAATGTCGGTTGGTGTCGACACTTGACGAATGTCGAGCGAAAAGTGTCGAGTTGAAATCGTCGAGCTGAGTTTGAGTCACGCCCTATGTCACGGGCATGAGTCTGGGTGTGTCTCGGGTTCGATGTTCGTTGAACTGAATTCGTTGAGTGGAGTGGACACGGGCTTGTGTCACGCCCCGTGTCGGGTGACACGAGCGTGACACCAGGCGTGTCAAGCTTTCTACTTCAGAAATTTGCAACTTCACGGAATTTGAGCTGTCACGCCCTGGTCACAGGCGTGATCCAAATGACACGGGCATGTACTGCCCAATTTTGGCAGATTTTGGAATTTTTCTGAAAAATAAAATAAAACAAGTTAGTAGTAAATTTATAAGAATAAGAGCATTTTATTGAACAAAAATAAGTAAAAACGATGAAAATAAATGAAACTGACTAAATTAATGTGCACAAAAATACGTATATTTACAATTCATCAAATACCCCCATACTTAGGCTTTTGCTATTCCAGTGCAGAAGTTTGAGGTGAATCTATAAGGAATAGAAAAAAAACTCTAAGTTTAGCTAAAGCTTAATCAATTATAAGAGAGATCGAACTAAATATACGGAGTGTAAGAGTTAAGTCCTAAAATTATGTAGATGATTTAAATAGCGCAAAAGTTTTGGCCAAAAGACTTCTTGATGTAATCAAATAGAAGGCAACATTTGTAATGGTTAGATTAACGAAAATAGTTTGGAATTATATGAACTCTAGCTCATACGAGTGCTACTAGAAATAATACAATTTACTAATTATGCTCTCAAAAAGATTTTTGATTTAATTCTATAATCGTGTAATTGGCTAAGTGGGTAGTGGGTTTATGAAGAGGGTTTTGATTTTTGAGGTGAGGTAATTTTTTCTCGAACCTCCATTTTTTTTTCTTTTGGATTATTAGGAAAACGAAATCTTATTTTCCTAATATGATTTTTGTTTTTCAACTTCATAAAAATAAAATTAACCCAATGTATATTTGTAGGAGTAATGAATTTTATCCTCTTACTCCATATATAATCTTTTTAAATTATTGGGTGCCTATGTTTACGGAACGAAATCTTATTCCCATTGACATAGGATCTTTTAAGGATAGAAAATTTTATCGTGCCAAGTAGGTCATGATAAGGTTATGGGAGAAAGGAAAACTAGATTTTTAATCCTAAAAATTTTTGAGAGCAACCTTAATAATTTGTACGTTCTAATTTTTTTCAGAAAGCTAAAAGTAAGTATAATTGAATTTTATAGTCGTTATTTCCTAACATAATATACGTGCTCCTATCAATGAAAAATTAGAAGTAGTGCCTAAAATGAGTTCACTATTTTTAACAAAGTATAATGAATTCTTTAAAACTTAACCCCGGGTATTTAAATTTTTCAATCAATAATTAACAAACAGGTAGTGAACAAAGAATTAATCAAATTCACATATAAATAAACTCAAAACGGAATTTTTGGATAGCAGAAAAGTTAAGGATGAAATATTTGATTTATTTGTTTCAAAACAATTTTTTGATTTTTATAGTTTTTATCATCATATTTTTGTTTTTTTCATTTATTATCTTTTTTTTTGTTTTACTTAAATTTTTTTATTTTTTTTTAATTTTTGAACTATTATCTTTTTTTTGTATTTTTTTAAGAGAATTTTCATTATATGTACAAAAACATGGGAGAAAAAAAAGGTTTTTACAAGAATGAGAAAGGGGGAGAGAGAAAAGAGTATTTACAAAAAGAATATGTACAAAAAAAAATATTTTCAAAGTGAAACTAAATATATTCTTCATAAATATTTTTTGTTGTTTTTTAATTTTTTTTTGAGTTTTTTGGAAAAAAGAAAGAAAAAGAAAATAAAAAATTTGTTTTTTGGATTTTTTTGGATTTTTTATTTTAAAGTTTTTTCATTTTAAGATGTTTTTTTATTTTTTTTGTTTTTGTTTTGTTGTTATATGTATTTTTTTTGTATTTTTGAAATGCAAAAAAATTGAAGTGCAGAAAGTAAAGCACGAAAATACCCCCATACTTAAGTCCAACATTGTCCCCAATGTTGTAACGTAAGTATGCGGAACAAAAGGAAAGACAATATATACAAAGAAAAAAAAAGAGAGGGGGTAGAAGCTTCCCTGAAACGCGTAGGGGGAGGCCGATCAGAAACCCTACGTTTATTAGAAAAAGCAGACTCTCATGATAACTATTATTATATGCAAACTCCATGAGTCTGAGATGCTCATCCCAAGAACCACCATGATCCAAAATATAACATCTGATAATATCTTTTACGATCTGATTTACCCTTTCCGTCTGACCATTCGTCTTCGGATGATAGGCGGTGGAATACCTTAAATCGGTACCCAACCCCTCCTGTAAACTCTTCCAAAAGTGAGACATAAATCTTGAGTCCCGATCTGATACAATGCTAACATGCACTCCATGCAACCTGATGACCTCTTTAAGATATAGCTCAGCTATCTTCTTCATCGAATACCCAATCTTAAACGGAACAAAGTGAGCATACTTTGTCAATCTATCGACTATCACCCAAACAGAGTCGTGCCCACGGGGAGATTTTGGTAGACCGGGATGAAATCCATTGAAATACTCTCCCATTTCCAACTTAGAATATCAAGCAGTGTTAATTTACCACTAGGCCTTCTATGATCAGCCTTCATACGCTGACATGTATAACATTCTGATACAAACTTCGTGATATCATTCTTTATCCCTGACCACCAAACAATTTGCTTTATATCCTTATACATATTAGTGGAACCAGGGTGGTAGGCTACAATGGAACCATGAGATTCAACACAGATCTTAGCTTGAATGTTGTTAAGGCAGGGACGCATAATCTACCCCGATACCTCAAGGTATCCAACTCATCCAAGGAGAAATCTGGTAGCTCTCCCTTCACAGTTCTATTCCTGAGGTGCAACAAATCAGGATCATCCTTCTAATGTGCTCGCGTAACGGAAATCCAAGATGGTTCTTCTGCTTCCAAACTAGTAGGCACAGTACGACTCCCAACCTCAATATCCATCAACAAAAATTCTTCTACCAAGGACTGCACCGATAGATTAAATTTTTTAGCGGTTTTTCTACTCAAAGCATCGGCTACTACATTAGCCTTTCCTGGATGATAAAGAATTTCCACTTCATAATCAGCCACATATTCTAACCACCGATGCTGGCGCAGATTTAGTTCCTTCTGAGTGAAGACATACTTCAAACTCTTATGGTCCGTATAGATCTTGCACAGCGCGCCATACAATAAGTGTCTCCAAAGCTTCAGCGCATAAATTACAGTTGCAAACTCCAAATCATGTGTAGGATAGTTTCTCTCGTGAATCTTTAGTTGCCTCGATCCATACGCGATCACCTTACCATATTGCATTAAAATACAACCAAGTCCGATGTATGATGCATCGACATACATGACATACTCAATTCCTTCAGTAGGTAAGGTTAAAATTGGAGCACTACACAGTCTCTTCTTCAACTCTTGGAAAGCGTCTTCACACTTATCACTCCAAATGAATGCAGTATTCTTCTGAGTAAGTTTAGTTAGAGGAACAGACAACACCGAAAATACTTCCACGAATCTTCTATAATAGCCAGCCAGGCCTAAGAAGCTCCTAATCTCCTTAGGTGTAGACGGTCTCTCCCATTGCATCACGACAGAAATCTTAGTAGGGTCTACAAAAATACCATCCTTGCTTATAACATGACCCAAAAAGGACACCTGAGGTAGCCAGAACTCACATTTGCTCAACTTTGCATATAACTTATGCTCCCTCAGGGTTGACAAAACCAAACGCAAATACTGAGTATGCTCCTCAATATTGTAGGAATACACCAGGACATCATCTATAAACACAATAACGAATCGGTCCAAGAAATCCTTAAACACCCTATTCATCAAATCCATGAAAGCAGAGAGTGCATTGGTTAAACCGAAAGGCATCACCAAAAACTCATAGTGTCCATGCCGCGAACGAAAAACGGTTCGTGGATTATCTGTCTCACGAATTCTCAATTGGTGGTAGCCTGAGCGAAGATCGATCTTTGAAAATACCGAGCTACCACGCAACTGATCGAAAAGATCATCAATCCTTGGCAGGGGATATTTATTCTTAATGGTTACCTTGTTCAATTCTTTGTAATCGATGTAAAGCCTCATCGATCCATCTTTCTTCTTGACGAACAAAACAGGAGCACCCCATGGAGAAGAACTTGGTCTAATAAAACCACACCTCAGCAACTCATCGAGCTGAGTACGTAACTCATCCAACTTACGCGGAGCCATACGGTACGGTGCTTTAGCAATAGGATGAGTACCTGGCTCGAGGTCTATCACAAACTCTATCTCCCTTTCAGGTGGAAGTCCTGGAAGACTATCAGGAAAGACATCTGGAAACTCTCGCACCACAGAGACATCCTCAAGACATGGTGTAACTGAAGCTATTTCCAGAGCAACAACAGAAACTAAAAATGCCTCGCAACCAGACTCTATAACACGACCAGCATGTACCGCAGAAATGACAGGGGAAACTCTGTCCTGATATCTATAGACGCTCATAGGTTGGTCGTCGTCCATCCTGAAATCCAATCACTTAACCTTGCACTGGATGACCGCATCATACTTGGACAGCCAGTTCATGCCCAAACTCACGTCGAAATCAGCCAGATCTAAAATAATCAGATCTGCATAGGCCAGAAAATTGCCAAGATAAATAGGGCATCTCAGAACTCCTTTATTAGATATCACCGAATCACCGGAAGGGAGCTTCACATTGATGGAGTCTCCTAATTGATCCACATCTATGCGATGTTTATCAACAAATCTCCGGGCCACAAAGGAATGGGTGGCACCCGAATCAAAAAGAACGTGCACCCACCTATTCCGCACCTTAAACTCCCCTAAAACCGAAACATACATAACTAAACGAACGACAACTAGGGCAACAACGACAAATAATAAAGATAAATTAAATTGAGTCTAACCTGTTATCACTTGCGTAGAGGTTTGGGCTTCCTCGCTGGTCATCATGTTCAGCTTTCCTTTTCCTTTATCCAGGTTCGGTGGCGGCAACAGAGCTCGAAGTGGGGCAGGATGTAGTGGGGGCTGAGCATGGGGGCACGGAGACTTCTGGTGTCCCTTCTGCCCGCACTGGAAGCAAATCCTTTCTTTCATCCAGCACCGACTCACATCATGACCCTTCCTTGCATAAAATGAGCACACAAGCTCTCCCTTGGGTGAACCTTGGATGGCGTGCACCTTTTGCTTCTTCAGGGTGGCAGTCCTCTTGAAATACCTTTCGTAAGGGTGGCCAGGATGACCACAGAAGTTACACACTTCCTTACTTTTCTTCTTCGAAGAAGGGCCAGATGCCCTGCAGCTACCATCCTCAACGCCTTTCCTTTTCTCTTTCCTCGCCGCAGCACCGCGGTTCGTGGCGTTTTCAATCGCCTCCACTTTCAAAGCGTCTTCCACTGCTTCAGCATAACTTTCAGCTCAGTAAGTGCATGCCAACTGCTGGACATCGCTTCTTAGTACACCAAGGAAATGTTTTACTCTACCCTCCTCAGAAGCTACCAAATCAGGAGCAAACCTGCTTAGTTTGCTAAACTCAATCTCGTACTCGCTCACAGTGAGTTGTCTCTGCTTCAGATGCAGGACGTTATTCATCAGCTGGTCTTTCTCGACCGAGGGTAGAAACTTCTTCTGCAGTATCTTCTTAAAAGATTCCCAGGAATAGCCTTCCTTCAGACCCTCTCTTTCCCGAATCCACCAGCTCTTTGCCAGGCCTTTTAATTGATAGGCTGCAATCATCACCTTTTGTGCTTCTAGAATTCTGGAATACAAAAACATCTCCTTGATGGAGATGATCCAATCATCTATAATCATAAAGTTAGCACTCCCGTCGTAGGTCGGAGGTCCCAACCACTGGAAGTGCGATATGAAATTCATTTCTGGTGGTATCGCCATCGGGGGCACCAGAGGAGCAGGGGTATCGGGAACGACTTGGACTAATGCAGACTCTTGTACTAATGGTTGATGCGCGAGAGCTACAGACAACAAAGACTCAATTTGTGATTGCATTGCAACCAATTGTCTCGACAGAGCCTCATTGCTCTGACGCAGACCCTCGATAATCACATCACTTTGCGGACCTGATGAATCACCCTCCGATTGGGGGGTCGACCTCGTCGCGGGACACTTTGGCGGCATTTCTAAAAAGCAAACAAACAACTCATCAAAATCCTAACTTACAACAAAGCCACTCAACTAGTTCAGACCATACTTATAAGACACTTGCTTATGCTGTAACTTGCTCTGGGATTTTATAATGATGTTATGTCCTACTTAGGATGAAATCCTCTCATCCTATTGACTCTTGTGCCTATGACATGAATGCATGTATTCTTTATTCTCATTTAAAATCATGTATGTACATGTGTCATCATGTAAAACTTAACTTAGAACACGTGCTTATGCGATGATATGCAATGTATGCAGTGTTATGCATTCTAAAAAAATGGCCTTAATGCGTGCATGAGCGACGTACACATGAAATGTTATACATCACATACTACATAACATCGCATGCAACGAGAAAAGAAAACATGCTAATAGGCACTCATGTGATGGTGGTTATGCATCCCATACTACATAACCATCACATGTTGCCTCCTGTGGTGGATCCATATACAAACACATATTTTGCATCCCATACTACATAATATGCCCCGTATACTTCTTATCATGCTATGAGTGTAGTGACTATGCTTCGTGAAAGATATGGTACCTAAACACCTAGAGGGGGGGTGAATAGGTGACCTAATCCTTTTCTAACTTTACTGGCAGCAAACAGTTTATTATCAATGATTTTTACCTTTTGCACAGCAATCTCAAAGTATTCACAGCATACACAGCACAATAACAGCACAACACAGTGGTTTATAGTGGTTCCCCAAGATATGGGTACATCCACTTTCCCCCTTCGCCTATCTAGCAGTGTACTAGATTCGGCCAAACTCCTCCACTGTCTCAGAACCCAAATTGGTTCCTACACCTCAGGCCCAAAGCCTTACAACTTAGCTTTATCCCAAAGCCTACACTCAGCCAATCAAGGCCTACACTCAGCCAACCAAGGCCTACACTCAGCCAACCAAGGCCTACTCTCAGCCAACAAGGCCTACACTCAGAGATCTCAATCTCCTACACTCAGGCTCTCAAGCCCTACCCTCAGCCTTTATAATTATAGGCTTACAAATCACTCAGATCCAATGGATCCTACAAGATAAAAATGTTTTACAAATATTGACTCTACAACTCAGAAATAAAAGAGGGGAGTTGAGAGTTTCTTTATGAGTTCTTGGAAGAACTCAGCTGGATCCAATCTGACTTAGCTTTCTTCAAAGCTTCTTGAGTAGAACTGAATAAGACTGAATCGTCCTGCAGTTGTTCCTTGAACTCTGCCACTTAAGATCCAGAATGTATCTGAATCCTTCTTCTCAGCCTAGTTCCAGAGGCTGATTTCTTGGATGGAGCCCTCTCTCTCCAACTTCTTAGATCTGCACTTGGACTGCAAGATCTTCTTGATTTGATAACTTGTTCTTCAACAATGTGATCCACTTGAACAACAATCAGAATCACTGAACAACTCTTCAATTTTGAACAACAGTTTCTGTAAACTGTAGGTGCCTATTTATAGGCTTTCTTCATGGTAACTGGCTGGACCGGTCCATAACTGACTTCTGATATCTCTAACAGGTGTTGTAGACCGGCTGGAACGACATCTGTCAAATCATCCAGTCATTTCTTGAAAATCTCTAACTGTCTGAAAGTGTCGAGACTTTTTTTCTTTAAGTGTCGACACTTATAGTCCAAGTGTCGACACATGCTATGTAAGTGTCGACACAAGTCTACAAGGTGTCGACACAACTTCTTGTATGTCTCGACACAGTTTCTTCTTCATGTGTCGACACTGAAATTGAGTGTCGACACAAGTACTTGTTCTTCTATCTTTAGCTGAATTCTTCTAAGTGTCGACACATCTCTTTTGTGTCGACACAACTTCTTGTGTTGAATCTGTCAAGTGTCGACACTACTTCTTTGTGTCGACACATAGTCTTCTATGTTGATTCTTGCTGAGTGTCGACACAGCTCCTTGTGTCGACACACCTTCTTCTTGTTGAGACTTCAGCTGAGTGTCGACACATTCCCTTAGTGTCGACACTTGTACTTAGAATAATTTTGTTGATCTTTCTGATCTTTGCTAAGTGTCGACACAGCTCCTTGTGTCGACACCTTCTTCATGTGTTGGGTCTTCAGCTGTGTGTCGACACATTGTTCTGGGTGTCGACACATACTTCAAATGCTGACTCTTCTGTTGAGTGTCGACACATTGTGTTGAGTGTCGACACTTACTTCAACTGCTGACTCTTCTGCTTAGTCTCGACACATTGTGTTGAGTGTCGACACTTACTTCATGTGTTGACTCTTCTGCTTAGTGTCGACACATTGTGTTGAGTGTCGACACTTGTACTTAGTCTCTGCAGACTTTTGCTGAGTGTCGACACAGCTCCAAGTATCGACACTTTCTGGTGTAGACTCAGCTTCACTGGGTGTCGACACAGCTCCTTGTGTCGACACTTTCTGTCTGCACATTTCTTCACTGAGTGTCGACACAGCTCCAAGTGTCGACACTTTCTGTCTGGTGTCGACTCTGCATCCCAGTTGTCGACACAATGTCTCCAAGTGTCGACACTGCTTGTCTGGGTGTCGACACAAGCCTTCTTAAGTGTCGACACTTTCCCTCTGGGTGTCGACACATGGACTTAGAAACTTTTTGCTTCAGTCCAGTGATTTCTTAACCGGCACAAGTAAACTCAACATACATCAAATACATTATGATGTATATCATTGAGTTGGGTGAGGCTATTCAAATCAGGTACATTTGACCAATGTACCCAACAATCTCCCCCTAATTGGAGAAGTCATAACCCTTAGTCAATGATATACACCATTCATAATTAAAGATTACAAAATGATGTAAAACAGATTATTTACAGCAGGGTAAACATAAACATGTAATAATTCACACATGTATACACATTCATCATTTCAGAACAAGAAATAGACACATTCACAGAACAATCATGAAATATATTTATCATATATTGTTCTAACATTTTTCTAATACACCTTCAATGGTTTACAAAAATGTTTTACATTTAAAAGATTACAAAATAATCTTCAAGTAATTTCTTAATCTATTTTTGGTCTGGTTCTTTGATAACTATGCCTTTGCCAGGTTGGACTTGAGCTTTGACAGTGGCTTCAGCAGTTTCAGCAACAGCAGGCTTCTTGCCTTTTAGATCTTTCTGTTTGAGAGCTTCTGCCTTGATCTTCTGCCTCTCAAAGTAGTGATATGGCTTGGGGAAGTACTTGCTAGGCTCCACTGCAGTAGGAGGTAGCTTTCCCATCTTAGCCTTCCTTCTGAATTGAACAATGGCCTCTTGTCTTATTTCATGTTTTCTCCATTCAGCTTCAGAGAACCATTTGTTCCTGTCATGTGTATTGTCCTTGGCAGCTTTCCAGGCAGTTAAAATTATATTCCTAGAGGTAGGGCTCCACTGTTCAAAATCTGGCTTTTGTTCTGCTTGTACCCTAAACCTCTTCTTGGACAACCTTGTCTCTTCCTCTTTCTGTAGAGCCTCTTGCATGGCTTCAGTAATAGGTTGAACAACCTTTTTAATGTGGACATTGTCCTTGCCCTCAAGTGGGCTATACATTGTGCTCACATCTGCTTGAATCATTTCAAAGTCTGGAGGTGGATAAATGACCTGAGCTACTTCTGGTTGCTCACCTCCAAAATAGGCAGGGTTAATGCCTGATTCAGCAACTTCTTGGTCATCACACAGAGGAGGGTATCCAAATGTAGCCCTGATTGAATTTGATATCCATTTGGCATGCTCAGAACTTGCCTTGACTAACACTCTCTCCCCCTTTATGACTTCTCTGGCCATATGGTCTCTGACATCATCCTTTTGAAATCTGATCTGACTATCCAAGTACCTGATGCCATCTTTAAAGTAAGGTTTAAGCTTTTGAAGTTGTTCAGATATGACCTTTTGGGAGGCTTGGATTGCAGTCTTTACAGCAGAAATTTCCTCTTGAAAGACTTTATCAAAGTCAGCTTTAATAGCAGCATCAGCAAAAGTAGAAGGTTCAGCAGCCTTGTTCTTCAATTCAGTGACTATAGCATTGTGGGATTCAGTCAAATTATCATTCATTCTTAATTGATTCTCAAGAACATATCCTTATTTCAATGCTATATCATCCACCTGTGCCTTTATCTGTTCCTGGTGTGTTGCCAAAAACACCACTGCATTTCCACCTTTGTGGAAGCAATCAGTCATTTCCTTTTTGTTAAGGTTCATTTCAAACCTTATAGACTTTATTTCCTGGGCCAGATCAAAATGTAATGACTTCTGACCTTCATCTACATACTTCTCTATTGCCTGCCTTTGCTCATCCAACTTTATCTGTAGGGCAACCATTAAAGCACTATAATCAGCAGTTGGAGCTTGCTGAACTATAGGCTGTGGGGCAATGGATTGCAAAGCATTCTTATAACTCTGGCTTCTCCTCTTGAAGACATAGAGTTTCTTCTTCTTGGCCCTAGCACTCTCCTCATCTTCAGAGGCAGAAGTGCTGGCAATATCAACCCCGTCCTTAGGTCTTTGAGGCTTTGCAGCTTGCACATCAGGTGACTTCTCAGTGTCCTGCCTAATAGGCTCTTCCAGTTCTTGGACCTTCTCCCCCTCAGCAGCAGCATTATCTCTTGCATCAGCATCCTTGTCCATGTCAAAATCTTCTTGATCTAGATTCAGAAATAAATCTTCCATGGTGTATTCAGGAGGGGATGAAGCTGGAGACAGTCTTTGCTCTTCAACTACTGAATCAGTTACCACTTCCTGGACAGCAGATGTGTCTACTCTAACAACATCTGGTTCTTGACTATGCAGCTGAGTTTGCTGAGGAACATCAGACAAATCAGCATCTTCTATAAGATATTCTAAAGTATTTAGATCAGTGAGTACCTCTTGTATGATGGTGGTGGCTTGCTCACTGTCCAGAGTAGATGGTGCTTCTACAACTGGATGCTCCCCCTGGCTCTGATCCCTGTGGATGGGGCTAGCTGGAGGCAGCTCCCCCTGGATCTCAGCATCAGCTGGAGGAGCAGGAGACTTTTCAGCAGGCTCTCCCTTATGATCATCTGGAGTGAAGACAACTTGTTCTTCACTATCAGAATCACTAGTGGACTCTTGTACCACTTGTACAGTCTTTCTCTTCTTCTTTGGAGGAATTTCTTTTTCAGATACTGGCTTCTCAGGGGTTGACAGTTCCTTGGACAACACCCTGTCCCATCTTGAAAAGATCCTTAGATCCATCTTCCTCATGTGGTTTATTTTGCTACCTGCAGCTGCACTCATCACTTCTAGTATGGTACCAGCTAGGTAGAGACTAATGATCCTGCCCAGATTGGGCTTCTTCAAGCTCTCATTAATCTTGTCAAATACTATGATTGACCAATCAGTTCTTAGATTAAAGATAATTCTTGTCATTACTCCAAACATATTGACAGACATTCTGTCATGCCCTCCGGGCTTACTGAGTAAGACTTTTCCCACAATCTCAGACATGAATTTTCCTTGAGTATTCATGCCTTTCCTGTTAAAGACAGAACCTATCTTCATCTTTGGATCAAGACCACACCAGGTTAAAGCTTCCCTGGTCTTTGAAGCAGTAACCTCTTCTTCATCTTGAATTTTTGGTAGCTGAAGTACCTTCCTCAGACTCTTAGGTGAAACCTTAATCTTAGTTCCATGAACTCTGGATTTGATTCTGAATCCAGATTCGTCTACGGCAGCTCCATTAAGAAATTCAAGTACTTCCTTCTTCCAAATCTTTGTAGGTTCAGACAAGAGATATTCTAGTCCAGAATCGGCGACTAGGGTTACCACTGCCTGAATTTCTTGATCTGCATCGTAGAATGCGCCGCGCACAAGCTCATAACCCTCGTTAACGTTCTCCTCAAGCTTAGGAGCCATTAGGGTTTGTAGAATTTGTCTATAGAAAAGAGAGGTGTCGACACAGTAGTTTTGGTATCGAAACTTTGAAAGCATGTCGACAAATAAAGACAAAACCCTATTTATACCTGTCTGATTTTGAAGATGAACAGGCGGGACAGCTAACTTAAAATGTGTCGACACTGGCAATAAGTGTCGACACTGACTTATAATGTCTCGACACATATGTGTCGACACAAGTTCAGTCAACAGATTTTATGTGTCGACACTTGGTTATGTGTCGACACAACATATCTCGACACATAGTCGAGACTTTACTTAGAAAATTCTGAGTAAAATTTAAGTGTCGACACCACATTGGATGTGTCGACACCTACAGGACATGTGTCGACACTAACATTCTGAAGTGTCGACACCAACTTCCTATATGTGTCGACACCTTTTTCCTGAAGTGTCGACACCACTATTCTGTGTCGACATAGACTTGTCTATGTGTCGACACCTTTTTACTTAGTCATTTTCAAATCTGTGAACTTAGTCTAAGTTTAACATTCCTAGTTCAATTTTGAATCTATTGAACTTAGCTTCTTCTAGTGGCTTAGTAAATATATCAGCTACTTGTTCATCTGTTTTAACATATTCTAATAAAATATCTTCTCTTTCTACATGCTCCCTAAGAAAATGATATTTAATCTCAATATGTTTTGTCCTACTATGGGATACATGGTTATTAGCTATTGAAATAGCACTTGTAGAATCACAGAAAAGTGGAGTTCTACTTACCTGAAATCCATAGTCCTCTAGCTGATGTTGAATCCACAGAAGTTGAGCACAACAACTTCCTGCAGCCACATACTCTGACTCAGCTGTGGAGATAGCCACACTGGTTTGCTTCTTGCTACTCCATGAAATTAGTCTCCCACCTAGGAATTGACAGGTTCCAGTAGTGCTCTTTCTATCCTCTTTTCATTCTGCAAAGTCTGCATCTGAATAACCTGTTAGATCAAAATCTCCATTCCTAGGGTAACAGAGGCCTAGATAGGGAGTGCCCTTTAGATATCTCAATATTCTTTTGACTGCAGTCAAATGAGACTCTTTAGGGCAGGCTTGATACCTTGCACAAACACATGTAGCATACATGATGTCTGGTCTACTAGCAGTCAAGTATAATAGGGAGCCAACTATCCCTCTATACAAGGTTTCATCTACAGGTTTCCCTGCATCATCCTTGCTAAGAGACATACTTGACCCCATAGGAGTCTTCATGGTGCTGGATGAATCCATACCATACTTCCTTATGAGTTCTAGGGTGAACTTGGTCTGACATATGGATAAACCATTTTCAGTCTGTTTAACTTGGAGACCCAAGAAAAACTTCAGCTCTCCCATACTACTCATTTCAAACTGACCTTGCATAAGTTTTGCAAACTTTTTGCAAAGGCTGCTTTCAGTAGACCCAAATATAATGTCATCTACATATATTTGGACTAGTATGACTTTGCCTCTAGATTCCCTAAGGAATAGAGTCTTATCTATTTTCCCCCTTGAGAATTTGTTCTCAATGAGGAAACTAGATAGGGTTTCATACCAAGCCCTAGGGGCTTGCTTTAACCCATATAAAGCTTTCCTAAGTCTATAGACATGATGAGGTAGAGTTGGATCAAAAAAACCTGAAGGCTGCTCCACATAGACTTCTTCTTTCAAATTACCATTTAGGAATGCTGACTTGGCATCCATTTGGTATACCTTGAATCCTTGATAGGTTGCATAGGCCAAGAACATCCTTATGACTTCCAGTCTGGCTACTGGAGCAAAGGTTTGATCAAAGTCAATACCTTCTTCTTGCTTATATCCGTTAGCAACCAGTCTAGCCTTATTCTTAATGATGACCCCATGTTCATCCATCTTATTCCTGTAGATCCACTTAGTTCCTATTACATTGTGGTCTTTAGGTTTAGGAACCAATTCCCAGACCTTGCACCTCTTGAACTGATTAAGCTCTTCTTGCATTACTTCAGTCCATCGTGGATCTTGTATTGCTTCTTCAAATTTCTTAGGTTCAACTTGTGACAGAAAGCTGGAATAGATTGCAGCATTCTGATATCTGCTCCTTGTTTGAACTCCTTGTCTTGGATCTCCAATAATCAGCTCTACTGGATGATCTCTAAGATGCCTGTGGGCTGGAGGCATCCTAACTTCTGGTTGAACCACTTCAGCATCTGCATCATGCTGTATACCTTGTATTTCTTCAGCAACTGGCACATGTAGTTCTCCCCCTGGACAACAGCTACTCTCCTCTCCTTGCTGTCTTGTAGCAGGTACTTCTTCTAGAGTAAGCTTGTCCATTTTCTTTGATAAACCTGTGGGGCTGCATACAGTACTAGACAACTCATTGTTAATAAGTTTAGTCTCATCAAAAACTACATGCACTGATTCTTCTACAACTTGTGTAGTCAGGTTGTAGACTCTATAAGCCTTACTATTATTGCTGTACCCAACAAAAATTCCCTCTTGGGACTTGGCAGCAAACTTAGTTAAGTAAGACTTCCCATTGTTAAGTATGAAGCATTTGCAACCAAAGATCCTAAAATAGGATAGGTTTGGTTTCCTGCCTTTCACAACTTCATAAGGGGTCTTGTTTAGCCCTTTAGTGATGGTAGCCCTATTTATAACATGGCATGCAGTGTTAACTGCTTCAGCCCAGAAATACTCTGGCAGTGATGTATCACTTAATAGGGTCCTACCAGCCTCTATCAAGGTCCTATTTTTCCTCTCAGCAATGCCATTTTGCTGAGGTGTTCTAGGTGAAGAGAATTCTTGAAATATCCCAAAGTCTTCACATAGTTTTGTCATGCTTTCAGACTGAAACTCAGTACCATGGTCACTTCTAATTTTGACCACTGTACTATTTAGTTCATTCTGAATTTGCTTGACAAAGCTATAGAAGACACTAGGTGTTTCAGATTTCTGTCATTAAGAAGAACACCCAGGAAAACCTTGAGTAGTCATCTACAACTACAAAGGTATAGACCTTCCTACCTAAGCTGTGAACTGGCATTGGACCAAAAAGATCCATATGCAAGAGGTATAAACACCTCACAGCATCTTTGTTCTCTATGCTTCTAAAGGTGGATTTAGTCTGCTTGCCCTTTTGACAAGCTGAGCAAATGCCATCTTTAACACACTTAACTTGAGGACCATTCCTCACTAACTCTTTGGTAAAGAGTTTGCTAATAGTCTTGTAGTTAAGATGGGCAAGCCTCTTGTGCCATTTGACACAATGAGAGATTGTCTCATCAGCTACAAGACAAACTGGAGAACCATTGTTCTCAACCATAATGTCTAGGCAGTAGACATTCCTCTTCCTATATCCTGTCAAAATGATCTCTTGATCACTTGACCTCTTGATATGACAACCATTTTTAGCAAATGAGATGTCATACCCTACATCACTTAATTGACTTATACTTATTAGGTTGTGTTTCAACCCTTTAACATAAGCCACTTGAGTAATGGTAACCAAGTTTGTAGAAATGTTACCAAACCCTTTGATGATTCCTTTTTCAGAACCACCAAAGGTTACTTTTGGACCATCTTTTACTGGAATGTAGTCCTTTAGTAATCTTCTTGTTCCAGTCATGTGTCTGGAGCATCCACTGTCCAAGTACCATGTTGGGGTATGGCCACTTGGACTTACCTGCAAAACAGATTAATGGACCTTAGAACCCAAAGAATTCTTGGGTCCTTGGTATTTGTTAGTCTGCAATCTGACAAAGCTCCCTGCAGGCTTTCCAACAGGTAGCTTGCTACTCACCTTGGCACTGGTATTGTGCCAACAGTCCACTGCAAATTGGCCAATTTTGCCACAGCACCAACATTCAAACTTGTTGTACCTTTGCTTAGGTACAGCCTTTGCTGTATTATCTACAGCATTCTTATTGAATGCTGGGGCTTTGCCCTTGGACTTAGACGTGTACTGCTCAGTCCTTGCAGGTCTAATAAAGCCCAGTCCAGCCTTGCCTTTTTGATGAACAAATTCATCAATTAAAGGTAACACTGACTTAGGTTTAGAAAACCTAGCAACTAAGTCCTTCTCCTTCTGAAGATTGATCTCCAGACTCTTAATTTGATATTTCTTAAATGATATAGTACCCATCTGAATCACTGTTATGTGTTTCAGCCTAGCTATCTCATTCAACTTTTGATCAAACTGCTTCTCAAAATCTGTTGCACCAGCTTTAAGTTCAGCAATTTCCTTTGCCTGACTTTTGGCTAGGGATTTTCTTTTCTTGTAAGCTTGCAATAGCACCTTATATTCATCTATAAGTTGATGAATATCATCCTCAGGCTCAGATACACTTTCATCACTTGATGAAGATGAATCTGATTCTGAACTAGAACAAGAAACTGAATTTAAACTTGAACCTTGTACCTGACTGGGTCCTGGCTGCTCCAGGATTTTGGCATTGTCTGTCAAAGCCATTAGTCCTTGACATTGACTGTCTTCTTGTTCATAAATAGACTCCATGATCTGCATGAATTCTTCATCTTCTTCTCCAGCAAACAGCCCTATGTAGGCTTCAGCCTCAGACTCAGTTTCTGAAGAAGAAATGTATGATAAAGTCTTCTCCTTCTTGGCAACAAAAGACTTCTCTTTCTTGCCTTTGAAGTGAGCCTTTTTCCTGTCACCAGATTCCTTTCTCTTCTCTGGACAATCTGTAATAACATGGCTCTGTCTATTGCAGCAGTAGCATACTATCTTAGATCCAGTTGCCTTGCTTGACTTTGTCCTCTTCCTGTCTTTCTTTGAAGGCTTTTTCTCCTGATAAAAGACTTCCTTTCCCTTTGAAGAAGAAGGTCTTGACCTCCACTGTTTCTTCTTCAAGAATTTCTGAAAGTGCCTAGTGAAGGCAGCAAAGTCTTCATCACTTTCACTGCTCTCACTCTTTGTGCTGACTGACTCATCAGACTCTGAATCAACTACCTCTGGAGGTGGAGTTGATGACTTATTCCTGCACTTTTTGGGAACTTCTGTCTTGAAAGCAACTGATCTTTCCTTGTGTTCAGTCCTTGTTGATTTCTCCTCCTCTTTCCTCACTGTCAATTGCATCTCATATGACAATAACTTGCCAAACAGTGTAGGAGGAGGAATTTCCCCCAACTTAGCCATTTCTCTTATGGCACAGATCTTTGTGTCCCAATCTTTGGTTAGGGACCTTAAGAACTTATCATTTAGTTCATAGTTACTGAACTCTCTTCTATAAGACATGAGTTCATTAACTATTCTGTAGAACTTCTTGTAGCACTCAGTTATGTTATCACCTTTACCTTGTCTAAAGCTCTCATACTCCTGATTTAGCAAGGATTTTCTATCTTGCCTGACTTCTTCAGATCCTTCCATATACACTATAAGAGTGTCCCACATCTCTTTAGCTGTCTTATAGTGTATAAGATTCTGAAAAGTTGCATCATCTATGGAACTTACAATAATGTTTTGTGCCCTCTTGTCCATTGTAGCTAGGACAATCTCATCCTTAGTCATCTCAGAGAAAACCTTTGGAGTTCTCTGATTTGCATCCAAAACTGAAATCTTCATTGGCACATAAGGCCCTTCCTTTACTGTGATGTAGATTCTAGGGTCAGAGGCTTCCATAAATAGCCTTACCCTTTCTTTCCAGATCCCAAAGATCTCTTTCCTGCATATGGGTAATTTCATGGAACCCAATTCCTTGTGATTCTCAGAAGAACCCATGTTTCTTGATTTTCTTGAATTTCTTGAATCTGTGTTGCCTTACACTGAATCTGCCAAACAGGATCTCCTCAGACTGTTAGGCCTTGTTTTGAGGAACCTCCCTCTGATACCACTTGAAAGATATTGTACCTAAACACCTAGAGGGGGGGTGAATAGGTGATCTAATCCTTTTCTAACTTTACTGGCAGCAAACAGTTTATTATCAATGATTTTTACCTTTTGCACAACAATCTCAAAGTATTCACAGCATACACAACACATTCACATCACAACACAGTGGTTTATAGTGGTTCCTTAAGATATGGGTACATCCACTTTCCCCCTTCGCCTATCTAGCAGTGTACTAGATTCGGCCAAACTCCTCCACTGTCTCAGAACCCAAATTGGTTCCTACACCTCAGGCCCAAAGCCTTACAACTCAGCTTTATCCCAAAGCCTACACTCAGCCAATCAAGGCCTACACTCAGCCAACCAAGGCCTACACTCAGCCAACCAAAGCCTACTCTCAGCCAACAAGGCCTACACTCAGAGATCTCAATCTCCTACACTCAGGCTCTCAATCCCTACCCTCAGCCTTTATAATTATAGGCTTACAAATCACTCAGATCCAATGAATCCTACAAGATAAAATTGTTTTACAAATATTGACTCTACAACTCAGAAATAAAAGAGGGGAGTTGAGAGTTTCTTTATGAGTTCTTGGAAGAACTCAGCTGGATCCCATCTGACTTAGCTTTCTTCAAAGCTTCTTGAGTAGAACTGTATAAGACTGAATCCTCCTGCAGTTGTTCCTTGAACTCTGCCACTTAAGATCCAGAATGTATCTGAATCCTTCTTCTCAGCCTAGTTCCAGAGGCTGATTTCTTGGATGGAGCCCTCTCTCTCCAACTTCTTAGATCTGCACTTGGACTGCAAGATCTTCTTGATTTGATAACTTGTTCTTCAACAATGTGATCCACTTGAACAACAATCTGAATCACTAAACAACTCTTCAATTTTGAACAACAGTTTCTGTAAACTGTAGGTGCCTATTTATAGGCTTTCTTCATGGTAACCGGCTGGACCGGTCCATAACTGACTTCTGATATCTCTGACAGGTGCTGTAGACCGGCTGGAACGACATCTGTCAAATCATCCAGTCATTTCTTGAAAATCTCTAACTGTCTGAAAGTGTCGAGACTTTCTGTCTTTAAGTGTCGACACTTATAGTCCAAGTGTCGACACATGCTATGTAAGTGTCGACACAAGTCTACAAGGTGTCGACACAACTTCTTGTATGTCTCGACACAGTTTCTTCTTCATGTGTCGACACTGAAATTAAGTGTCGACACAAGTACTTGTTCTTCTATCTTTAGCTGAATTCTTCTAAGTGTCGACACATCTCTTTTGTGTCGACACAACTTCTTGTGTTGAATCTATCAAGTGTCGACACTACTTCTTGGTGTCGACACATAGTCTTCTATGTTGATTCTTGCTGAGTGTCGACACAGCTCCTTGTGTCGACACACCTTCTTCTTGTTGAGACTTCAGCTGAGTGTCGACACATTCCCTTAGTGTCGACACTTGTACTTAGAATAATTTTGTTGATCTTTCTGATCTTTGCTAAGTGTCGACACAGCTCCTTGTGTCGACACCTTCTTCATGTGTTGGGTCTTCAGCTGTGTGTCGACACATTGTTCTGGGTGTCGACACATACTTCAAATGCTGACTCTTCTGTTGAATGTCGACACATTGTGTTGAGTGTCGACACTTACTTCAAGTGCTGACTCTTCTGCTTAGTGTCGACACATTTTGTTGAGTGTCGACACTTACTTCATGTGTTGACTCTTCTGCTTAGTGTCGACACATTGTGTTGAGTGTCGACACTTGTACTTAGTCTCTGCAGACTTTTGCTGAGTGTCGACACAGCTCCAAGTGTCGACACTTTCTGGTGTAGACTCAGCTTCACTGGGTGTCGACACAGCTCCTTGTGTCGACACTTTCTGTCTGCACATTTCTTCACTGAGTGTCGACACAGCTCCAAGTGTCGACACTTTCTGTCTGGTGTCGACTCTGCATCCCAGGTGTCGACACAATGTCTCCAAGTGTCGACACTGCTTGTCTGGGTGTCGACACAAGCCTTCTTAAGTGTCGACACTTTCCCTCTGGGTGTCGACACATGGACTTAGAAACTTTTTGCTTCAGTCCAGTGATTTCTTAACCTGCACAAATAAACTCAACATACATCAAATACATTATGATGTATATCATTGAGTTGGGTGAGGCTTCTTCAAATCAGTTACATTTGACCAATGTACCCAAAACTTCGGATAAGACATACTGATGACACATCGGTGTGTGTATGAAATGTCACTAAACAACTAAAACTAACAAGAGAAGGTTGCCCGACCAATTGTCAAGCAACCTCCCTCTGATAACAACTGTCACTACCCGTATTTTCACCGCATATAATAACTTATCAGAGTAAGGGAAAATACGTGGCATGATGCCACGTCAGCAGGGGATAACTGCGGACGCTCAGGCAGACACCTACTTTATTATGAAGAAAGATTGTTCAAGTTATTTTAAGGAAAAAAAATTAGTTAAGTTCAATAGTTAGCCGTATCCCTCCGCTTAATGACTCATTTAGTCCACGAATCAAAATATAATTATACGCTGCGGAAAAATACTTATTTAGATTGACTCTAACATCCTACATGAGTATAAGCATCTCCAAAGGACAACTAATGCAATGCAAGACTCTAAATTTATAATAGTAGTAAGGATAGCTTTTACGGTCGCTAAATATAACAAGTTATAGTTTTTAAATTATGCAGTGCATGAAGTAATAGTAATAGATTTTATTCTTAAAAATACCTAACATGCATTCCTAGCATAAATCCTCCGAGAGAGCAAGTAATCCACATCCACATATAGAGAAATAAGAAGCTAGTAAGTATCAAACAAATAACAATTCTCTGTGCGCCAACAACTGACACGAACCCACTTACAGAAAAGTAAGTGTGAACCAGTATATAAATAAACAACAATCTACCTCGCTGAGACGAGGCCACAACCACGACCAACACTACTGCCTAGAAACTCCAAAACTTGCTCTGCTATCTGCTACTGCTCTGAACCTGAGGCATTCCAAAGACAGAACACCTCAGCAAGAAAGCACAAATGGTGGCAGAAATTAATAAGCCAAATTAAATAAAGGTCAAAGCGGTACCAACCCAAGACCAACAGTACTGAAATAAAGCACAAAAAGTGGAACAAGTCATCATCATGAAAAAGAACTCTTACGTGATTCATGACGTACAACAATAGTACACCAAATGCATGATGCTATAAGGTGACAACATGAATAATTCGTAAGGAAGAAGTATAAAACCTTTATTAGGCACCTGTGGTGACTTTACCCAAAGACACGGGGGAGGTGGTCACTCGTGGAC
Organism: Platanthera guangdongensis; assembly: GCA_039583875.1. NCBI lineage: Eukaryota > Viridiplantae > Streptophyta > Magnoliopsida > Asparagales > Orchidaceae > Platanthera > Platanthera guangdongensis. Next base: position 29,309,565 of record CM077149.1, on the reverse strand, counting down.
ACACCACCCAAATACACGGGCGAGGTGGTCACTCTTTGGCACACCCACACGAATATAAAATCCGTCTAACTGCGAGGGAGTCTCATACTCTCCACCATACACCACAGACACCCAAAAACTAGGTAGACTTCCAAATGGCACTAATGAAGGAAACAAACACTACGGAGGTGGAATTGTCCACTAACTCCCGCAATCAAGAAAACCACCAAGAAAACACCACATATCTCGAGATTTGGCTCATCAGATTCTACATGACATTACTAGATTCAAGACGCGGTTGATCAACCTCTAGGAGCAATTTATAATCCTAGATAAACTCTAATGCGTTTAATAACGGAAACTAAGGCATATAAAGCCATCATAAGACACTTCAAGAATGATCAACATATCCGGACAAAATCGGGTTTACCATGATGAAACATTACAACATCATGTGATCATTGAGAAGGTAAATCATAATAATAATTTGGAAGAATAGGTGTAGAAAATTTAAGGAACATGAAAACATAGCCGTTACCATCAAATCGGACAAGGAGAAACGATGGGAAACCACTACTTGCCTTGGTTTTACCGGAAAAGTCCTCCGAATCACTCCACGTCGTAGATCGGGACAAAAGGATGCAGGAGGAGTTGAAATCTAAACAAAAACGGCCGAAAAGGAGGTTAGGGCCGAAAAACCCTAATGCGAAATCTCAAGAAACGGGGAAGATATTACCACGATGGCGTAGCTCTCGGCGAGAGCTTTTCGGATCTATGGTCGGATGATGATTTTGAGCACCGGAGCACCGTCGGCGTCCATTGGAAGAATAACGACAAGAAAACTCTCTCTCTCGCTGCTCTGGTTCGGGAGAAAAAATATCGGAGAAGATGAAGTTCGGTTCTAAACCTAAGTTTAAGAATATATATATAATGTTTATAAAATGTTTTGTAAAAAAAACGGGTTATTTCGAGCAGTTTTTCGACGAACAAATTTCATGTTGACCATTTGTTCGTACGACACCGTTTTGACCCTCAAAATGCTGCCCGAACTCAGACTGCACAGACTACTCGAGTAGAAATTGGTTTACTCGAGATGAAGGGGTTTACTCGAGTTGGAGGGGCTTACTTGAGATGGAGACTCGAGTTGGAGGCTTGGAGAACTCGAGATAGTCATAGGGACTCGAGATAAAAGGCATAGAACTCGAGTAGATCAGGTCTACTCGAGATAGAAGGCATAGAACTTGAGTGGATAAGTCGAACGGGCTATCTATGAGCAGTTTCGGGAAAATCGATAATAAAGGTCTAAGATGTCTCTAGATCGAAATGTGTCCAACATGAAAGTTGTAGATCTCGTCGAGATGAACCAATTTAATGTTGACTAGTTTTTTATACAACATCATTTTGACCCTCCAAATGGCGCCCGAACGTAAATGATAGGGAACTATTTGAGATGAATAAAACTACTCGAGAATGAGGGCAAAGTACTCGAGAGGAGCTTAAACTACTCGAGTAAAATCAGTAGGACTCGAGAGAATTCAAATTTACTCGAGTAAAACAACAATTATAGTTGAGATACAATAATATTACTCGAGTAGATCAAACGTACTCGAGTAAAATTCAATAATACGGCTTATTTACAAGCAGTTTTGGAAACATTGAAAGTAGATATCCAAGATGACGTCAAATCAAAAAGTATCCAACATAAAAGTTGTAGATCTCGTCGACCCGAACAAATTTCATGTTGACCATGTTTCCACACGACATCATATTGACCCTGAAAATAGCGCCCGAACGCCGATTGAACAGAACAACTCGAGTAGGTCCATAAATTTACTCGAGTAGGTGAAAAGGACTCGTGTATATCTAGCAAAAGACTCGAGTACTTAGGAATCACTCGAGTACCTAAAACAGAAGACTCGAGTGAATTTGGAGGAAGTACAAATTCTTTGCAAATATAACCTTATGATTAAACCATACCAATGAATAGTAAAATACATTTTTGAATAGTACTTTAATATTAAAATAATCATGTTTATATATTTTTGAATAAGGAAACTACGAGATCAAAACGGAGGCCCAAACGTGCGCCGAATTGAACGAAACACACGCCGTAGGCGAATACTAACGCTACAAACACAACGACGAAGTCAAAACCAAAATCCGACGAGCCATTCCCGAGATATTAATCTTCAAAGTATACGGAGAACATAAACAATCCAAAACTTCAATCGCGCGTCGAGACTCCAAAAATGCTTGGATTGCGACGAAACTTGACGAGCAAGTCCAAAATCACTTAACTTAAATTCCAAATGCAAAATTTTCCCATTACAACAAGAATTCGGCCGACTCGACCGCACAGATGCGAAAATGCCTTAACGACATTGCGCCGCCAACTCGACGTTAAAAGTAACGCCACGACGTCATAAATATGACGCTGCCCAATCAAATGAAATAATCGAAAAATCGGGAGCGTTACAAGCAGGCTGTCACTAACTCCCAATGAACCCGTCTTCTTTGTGTCACGATCCAGAAAAAAGTTGCAAGCTTCCCTTTATTTGTTGGTTATGTCATCAAACTATGAAATGGAGTTTAAGATATGATGGAGAAGGCCGAGAGCAATCACCGGCAAGATGTAGGCTTCGTGAACATGGCCGGAGCTTTTCTCCTTGGTGGATGATGGAGGATGGAGGTGGAAAGGCAGAGCTTTGCCCAAAAAGGCGGCTGGAATGGACGGAATATGGATCTCCTAAAATGGTGAGAAATCTGCGCTGTAAATAAAAGCAGGTCAGAAAATTAGGCATGCACGGTTCTGCGCACGACCGTGTGCTAACCGTGTGTTATTAACTTGCAGGCCAAGCTTACAGAAGATGAAGCGTTGACCCGTGCATTTTCTTCGCACACGGGCGCTTCCTCTCGTGCGTGAAGGAAATCACTTCCGCCCGTGCGTGAAGGAAATCGCACAGGTAGCGACAGAAAATAAGAAAAGCAGGAAAACCGTGCGTTCCTTCGCGCACGGTTCCTAAGAAACCGTGCGTTAAGATCATCAAGCTCAGTTCATCGAGCTCAGCTCGACGTTTCTCCTACACAAACAAAACGCACGATCACAAAGGACCGTGTGCTAAGAAAACGCACGACCGTGCGTTTTCCTCAAACCTGCATTCCGGACTTGAGGAAAAACGCACCACCTGCATACAAATAATTAAATCCAAAGAGAACCCTCCAGCATCACAGAAATGCAATGAAAATAGCCAAAAAAGGCCATGGGGAGCACCATGTGCTTACCCCAAAAAATAAAATGTGCAAATGCACACCAATGAGCCAAAATAGTGAACTTAGCGTGAATAACTATATAAATGAAATATCAACGATAACATACTAAAAGTGAAGTGCAAGTGCGTGAAAACTAGCCCAGATGACTCCGAATAACCCTATATAAATCGTACTCATCAGTGCTCCAGTTTTGGTTTTGTTGTGCACGTGGTGCGTTTTCCCAAAGGCAGGAATTCTGTTTTGAGGAAAACGCAAGGTCGTGCATTTTATTCGCACACGGTTTGAGCGTGATTGTGCGTTTTGTTCAGCTCGAAGAATGTCGAGTTGAGCTCGACGAATTTCGTCGAGCTGAGTTTGACGATCCTCACGCACGGTTGACGCATGGTTGACGCACGGTTTCATCATAACCGTACACAAAGGAAACGCACGGTTTTCCTGTAGCTTTATAGTTTGTCCCATTCTGTGGTTAATCGTGCGATTTGTTCACGCATGTGCAGAAGCACTCGTGCGCGTTCAAAACACGCGGTTCTCCTGTTTGTCCCTGCATTCCATCTTTCTGTCGCAACCCATGTGATTTCCTTCATGCACGGGTGGAATCGTCCATGCGCGAAGGAAATACACGGGTCAACGCCTCTCCTTCCGCAGGCTTGATGTGAAAGTTAATATCGCAAGGTTTGTGCACGGTCGTGCGCCAAACCATGTGTGTCTATTTCTCTGACCTGCTTCTATTTAAAGAGCAGATTTCTTCTTCTTCCGCGGGGGATTTTGTTCCAGTCCGACCCAACCGCCATTTTCTGCTCTTTTGAGCATGGAAACTTTCTCCAAGTCATTATTTTCTCTTTCCTCATTGGGGAGTTGATCCGGCCACCATTTTTACTCTAAGAGCTAGTAACTTCTTCATCTTCGACCACCACTGTCATCTCCAAGCTCCAAGCTCCATGTCAAGCTCAAAGGTTGCTGCATCCTTGAAGTTCTCCAGTTAGAACCAGCCAGCGATTATTCACGAAGAAGACGGGATATTCGAAGGAAGTGACAACCCTTTTTGGTTCACGTACATCAACCGTAGACCGAGTTCGGACAAGGCCCGACAACCCTTGAATCTGACCATGAATTTCGGAGAGACTTCGTGCGTTTGGTTGTTTCTCTTCCCCATTACTTGTAGTATTTATTTTTATGCATATATTGGTGTTGGATTGATGTGTAAGAACATTGATAGCTTGAATATTTCATCATGTATAAGTGTTGATATATTTTAGTTCTGGATATTGTTGTTGAACTTCAAATTTTCTCCTATTCAAGTTATGATTGTGCCGTTCTAGCAATTGCTAGAAGCGTGCATTGCGAAGAGGTGATTGTGACCCTCATTAGTTCATCCATCTTCCCTATTACTCTCTTGAGTAATCTGCCGAAGAGACGCAGTGATGGCGACCCGCAATTGTTTTCTTATTGTTGTTAACTGAGGAATCCAAATTTAAAACCCCCTTTGGTTACTTTCCCGCTTGCAATCCCTTTTTCATATAGCGAAATCACACTCCCTACTTGCACTCCTCGAGAGATCGATATCCGGGGATTCAACTCCTCACATTATTACTTGACTACGATCGGTACACTTACCGTCGCAACAGTGATCTGTGGATCACTGAGCTGTACGAGCTCTGCAGAGCTCTGAGGTAGGAACCCTTCTGGTTTTGAGTTGGATTCTGTGAAGAATCTGTGTTTAAGGTTGAGGGCCTGAGGTGTAAGCTCTGAGAAGCATAGTGGAGGAGTTTGGTTCGAGTCCAGCAAATAAGTTGGATAGGTGGGAGGGAAAGTGGATGTACCCAATTGGGGAACCACTATAATTCTCTGTGTTTGCTATGTGCTTGTTTTTCTTTGTTATTGCAGGATTTAAGAACAAGCTCTAGCTAGAACAACTTGAATTCATCAAAAGATTTAATAAAAGCTCAAAGACCTATTCACCCGCCCCTCCCCCCTTAGGTGATTAGCTAACCTTAAGTTAAATAACTTTCATAAATTACACTAGTAGAATCACAATATAGAGGAGTTCTACTTATCTTAATGTCATAGTCTTCAAGCTGATGTTGTATCGACATCAATTGAGCACAGTAGCTACCTGCTGCAATGTTATCTGACACTACACTAGAGATATAACCACTAGTCTGTTTCTTGCTGCTCCATGACATCAATATTCCACCTAGGAATTGACATGTCCTAGTGGTACTTTTTCTGTCTTCCTTGCAGCCTGCAAAATTTGGTTGTTGATCTACATATAGTTCCTCTTTTAAGTCTCCATTCAGGAATGCTGACTTCACATCCATCTGGAAAGACTTTAAATCCTTGATAGGCAGCAAAAGCAAGGAATAATCTTATTGCTTCCAGCCTTACTACTAGGACAAAGGTTTGGTCAAAATTATTACAGTATGGAGGCCGGGCGGTCTGTTGCAGTATGGATGTTGGGCAGTCTGTTGATGTTCGAAGGCCAGGAGGTTTATCCTAGCAGCTTATCTGCCGGGCTGTTGCTGTTTGGTATCCCAGAGGTGTGGCGGTTTGTCTCAGGTGACTTGGAGACCGGCGGTCTAGTGGTCTCCTGTGGTGGCTTGTTCTTAGTGGCTCTTGTTCTCTCCTACTGGTGGTTGTCAAGCGGTTAACCGGCTTGTCTAACTGCGTGACTTGTTTGGTTTGTTTATTTGTTAAGCGGCAAATACTTGTAATTTTTTAGCCTCACATTGCTTATATGTAATCTCTCTCATCTCCTCCATTCTATAAAAGGGAGGCTATACCTTTGTAATACACACCTTTTTTTGATAATAAAATTTGTTACTCCAAATTTTCAGCCTATTTGTTTTTTGTTCGCGCATGGTATCAGAGGACTCGATCTTTTCCTCCTGATTCTGTGAGCTCTCTCTGTCTGCGTGGCTTGTTTCCTCTTCTCGCGACCTATCTTTGCTACTTGTTTCTTCCTCGACTTTCGCCATGTTCGTGTGGTTTCTTTCGCTCCTTGTCACTGCCCTTTGTGTGTGCGACCTCTTGATTCCTCATTCTTCTCGTCGCGAACTGTTATTCCGTCTCCGCGACCTGTTCTTCTTGCTGCGCCCTATGCCTAGTCGTCGTGCCCTACTTTAATAGCCCTCCTCTTCCTACGTTGCCGCGACTAGTTCTTAAGTCGTCGCGACCTGTTTTTCTAGCCACGAACTATGCCTAGTCGCCACACTCTCACTTTCTAGCCGCGACTTGCTCTTTATCGACGTGCCTTCCCTTTCTAGCTGCGACCTGCTCTTTGTCGCCGTGACTTCTGCCTTTCTAGCCGCGACCTTCTCTTTGTCGCCGCGACCTCTCCTTCTAGCCGTGGCTTGTACTTCTTACTGCTCTCTTCTATTGCTAATTCCGATATCTCTACCACTACTCCCGTTGTCGCTCATCCTCCTACTCCTCACACTCCTTCTGGTAACCTTGGCACTGCTTTCAAACTCATTGTTCCCAACTACCCGGATTGGAGTGTCTCCTTCACCTTCCTTCTCCGCTCTCAACGCAAATGTCATCATCTCACAGATGACCCTCCTTCACATGATTCCCTTATCTTTGATGATTGGGATGCTAGCAATGCTCTTGTCCGCACATGGCTGGCTAACAACCTCTCTGATGAATGCCTACCTATCATTCGTCATGATGAAACAGTCAAGGCTACTTGGCTACATCTTGCCTCTCTCTACTACAAGGGGTCTCAGACATCTCGCATCTATACTCTGTATGCAGACCTCTTTGCCCGTCCCTCCATGTCTCCAGCTGCTACTTACCAACAAGTTCAGGCTCTCTGAGCCGAAATTCTCCAAAACCGCCCCTTCTCTGTTGATCTCGCTGAGCAACATAGCTGATGTGACATCTCTGCTACAATGTCTGTTGTTATCCTCCCCTCCTCAACCGGACAACTCCGCTCACCATACTCAGCGAAGTGGCTCTTGTGGCCGCCACCTCCCATCCAGCAATTATGGTGCTTCCCGCTTTCTCTGCTCTCACTGTGGCCGCATCGGCCACATGGTTGATCGCTGATGGAAGAAGTATCCTCATCTTCAACCATCTGCGGACGCATCCTCTTCTTCTTCAAGCCGCCCGCCTCTGTGGTCATGTCTTCAGGTAGTTCCCACGTCGCTACTCAAGGTAAATGGCTGGTTGACTCTGGTGCTACCAATCATATGACTGACAATCTGTAATTTTTTTCTCTCCTAGAACAACATGACTAGTTGCCCCCAGTCCTTATTGCGGATGGCTGTCCCTCATCGGTCAATGGAATAGGTGTGGTTCAAGTCACTCCGTCTCTTCACCTGGCGGACACCCTCTACGTGCCCAAGTTCCCTTGCAACTTGTTATCTGTTACTTCTCTTTGCAAGCAACTATAATGCTATGTCACATTCACTTCTACTACATGTTCTTTTCAGGATCCGAGCACCAAGCGGACGATAACTACTGGGACTGAGAGTGTCGGCCTCTACTTCCTCGACAATGTTTTTGCACTCTCTGCCTTGTCCACATCTTCTACTGATCTTCTCCAGTGGAACCTTCGTCTTGGTAATGCTCCTCCCGTCTTATTCATCAGCTTCTGCCTCATCTTCCTCCGCAGAGTCCACCTCTCAATTGTTACGCATGTCAGCTTGGCAAGCATCACCGCTCATCCTTCCCACCGAAGCAAGGTCGTGGATCTTCCCGATCGTTTGAACTTGTTCCCTCCGACATCTGGGGTCCTGCACCTACCCTCACCATAGGTCGAGGTAGTTCATATTTTGTAACATTTATTGATGATTTTTCTAGATGTATGTGGGTGTATCCTTTAAAGGATCGCTCTGAACTCTTTCCTGTATGAACATCATTTTATAATATGATTAAGAATCAGTTTTATATGACTATTAAAATATTTCATTCTGATAACGCTAAAGAATATCTTAGCACTGTTTCTCTTCTTTCTGTATGCAATATGACATTATTCATCAAACTACCTATGTCTATACCTCACAACAAAATTTGGTGGCGGAATGCAAAAACCATCACCTCCTCGATGTCGCTCGCACTCTGATGACACAGATGCAAGTTCCTCGCTCCTATTGGGGCTATGCTATCCTCATCTCCAGTTATCTCATTAATCTCATTCCGTCCACAGTTCTCCATGGACAAACCCCATTCTCTATTCTATATCCGGGAAGGGATCCGTTTCCTCTCTCTGTGTATCTTTGGGTGCACGACTTTTGTGCACAATCCTTCCGCCACTCATGACAAACTCCACACGTGTGCCACCAAATGTGTATTTTTGGGTTACTCAACTACTCAAAAAAGTGACTATTGCTTTGATCCCGTTCTTTGTAAGCAATACGTATTCGCGGATGTGACCTTCTTCGAGAATGTGTCATATTTCTCTTCAGACCCCTCTCCCTCTTCGGATTTTTTGTCTTCTCCCACCGCCCCTCCACCATATCTACTCCCATCGAGATTTTCCGACCATCGCTTCCATCGTCTCCTCGTTCCCTCTCTCCCTCATCACCACTGCTCTCTCCCTCCTCTCCACAGTCATCTCACTCCAGTCCCGGGCCAGCTCTCTCTATCGCGGATGCTCCGGTTACTAAGGAACACGCCGACCTGGATCTTCCCATTGCTCTTTGCAAAGGGGTGCAGACGTGTACCTAGCACCCGCTGACTATTATTATTTCATATGATAGACTCACTCCTTCTCGCAGGGCGTTTGCATTATCTATCTCTGCGACTGCCACTCGCCGCACCTACTAGGAAGCTCTTATTGTTCCATATTGGAAGTCTGCCATGGATGAGGATATTGCTACCCTTACTGAATGGGGTACCTGGACCCTTGTTCCTCCCCCCATTGAGCACTGATGTGGTTGGCTGTCATTGGGACTTTGCTGTGAAGTTACGTCCGGATGGCAGCGTGGATCGATACAAGGCCTTCCTGGTTGCCAAAAGCTTCACTCAGAACTATGGTGTTGATTACTTTGACACCTGCTCTCCCGTTGCTCGTCTCAGCACCATTCAGATCCTTCTTTCTGTAGCTGTCAACAGAGATTGGACGATTCATAGCTGGATGTTAATAATGCTTTTCTCTATGGTGATCTTCATGAAGATGTTTACATGGAGCAACCTCCTGGGTATGTTGCTCAGGGGGAGACACGAGTATGTCGGCTGAAGAAGGCCATCTATGGCCTATAGCAAAGCCCTCGGGCTTTGTTTGACAAGTTTAGTGGCATTATTGCGGTCATTGGTTTTGCAAGAAGTTCAGCCGATCACTCCTTGTTTGTTCAGAAAACCGCCTCGGATCTGGTAGTTCTTGCAGTATATGTGGATGACATTCTTCTTACTGGCGATGACCAAGATGGGGTAACTTTGTCAAAGAAACACCTCCGTCGACACCTGGTCACAAAGGATATGGGCTCCCCAAAATACTTTCTGGTGATTGAAATCTTTAGGAATCCCAACTCCATGGTCCTTTCCCAACAAAAGTATGCTATTGATCTTCTAAAGGAGGCAGGGTTGACTGGTGCTAAACATGTCCGATGTCCATTGGCTGCTGGAGATGACAAAACTTGGATAGATGACTCGCCTCTTCTATCCAATCTTTCGAGGTACCGGCGTCTGGTTGGCAAACTCATTTATCTCATGGTAACCAGACTCGACATCTCCTATGTTGTGGGCAAGGTGAGCAAGTTCATGAAAGCCCCTAGCGAGTGTCATCTACAATATGCCCTGAGGATATTGGAGTATGTTATAGCAACGCTGGGGAAAGGACTCCTTTTTCAGAAGAACGGTCACTTAAGGGTTGAAGCGTACTCAGATTAGAGCTATGATGTTGACAAAGGTAACCGCAAGTCAACATCAGGTTTCTGCACATTTGTTGGAGGAAATCTTATGAGCTGGAAGAGTAAGAAACAGTCTGTGGTCTCTAGGTCTAGTGCAGAAGCGGAATATCATAGTATGGCATCAACCACATGTGAGTTGAAATGGTTATGAGCTCTCATGCTTGACTTAGGAGAGGTCTACAACTATCTTCTTCCTATGTTCTGTCACAACAAGGCCGCGATATACATCTCCAAAAATTCGGTCTTTCATGAGAGAACAAAATATATAGAAGTCTACTGTCATTTTATTTGGGAAGAGATCTTGAAGAAATAGATTTGTACTCCGTTCATCACTTCCGACAACGAGTTGGCAGATATCTTCACCAAGCCAGTGTCCGCTTCATTTTTCTACATTTACGACACGCTGGGCATGATTGATATCTATGCTCCAGCTTGAGGGGGAGTGTTGCAGTATGGAGGCCGGGCTGTCTGTTGCAATATGGAGGTCGGGCGGTCTGTTGTTTTTTGGAGGTCGGGCGGTTTGGCGGTTTATCCCAGCGACTTGTCTGTTGGGGTATTGCTGTTTGGTATCCCTGCGGTATGGCAGTTTGTCTCAGGCGATTTGGAGAACGGCGGTCTAGCGGTCTCCTGTAGCGTCTGGTTCTGAGTGGCGCTTGTTCTCTCCTACTGGTGGTTGTTGAGAGGTTAGCTGACTTGTCTAACCACGCAACTTGTTCGGTTTGTTTATTTGTAAAGCCACATATACTTGTAATTTTATAGTCCCACATTACTTATTTGTAATCTCTCACATCTCCTCTATTCTATTAAAGGGAGGCTATACCTTTGTAATACACAACTTTTTTTGATAATAAAATTTGTTACTCAAAATTTTCGGTCTATTTGTTTTTTGTTCGCATAAAAATCTATTCTTTCTTCTTGCCTGTAGCCTTTTGCCACCAATCTGGCCTTATTTTTGACAATAATGTCATTCTCATCTTGCTTATTTCTGTAGATCCAATTTGTTCCTATGACATTATGTCCCTTTGATCTGGGAACCAGCTCCCAGACCCTACATCTTTTGAACTGATTCAGCTCTTGCTGCATAGATTCAATCCAGTAAGAGTCTTTGATAGCCTCTTCAAACTTCTTGGGTTATATTTGTGATAGGAAGCTTTAACATAGAGTTGTGTTGATGCTCTTGATCCATGTCTGGACACCATGTCTTGCATCACCAATGATTAGGTGTGCTGGATTGTCCCTCAAATGTCTCACAGCTGGAGGCATTCTTGCTTTAGCTAGAGAAAATCGGCCAAGTCCAAAAGCGTTGAGAGAGCCCATATCACTCAATGCCATACAGCTAGAAGCATCGAGTCAAGGTTATCATGTCAAAACCATACTGTGAAGATTTTAGAAAATCGGTTGAGTTCAGAATCATTGAGAGAGGAAAGCTCACTCAACGCTCTCAACGCAATGAAGCAAAGCTGAAGAAATTTCAAAGTCCAGAATTGCTGAGTCTACCATTCGTCGAGCTAAGCTTAGATTTCATCGACTAGAGTTCAGAGTTTGTCGATCTCAGCTTTTACCTATAAGAAGGATTCAACTTTCAGATTCGCCGATCGGAGTTCAGATTTCATCGACCTGAGCTCAAAGTTCGTCGACCTCAACCTTCGCTTGAAGAAATAACTGAGCTAAGATAATTCGTCGATCTCGGCTTCATTGTTTCATCAAGCTGAGTTCAGATTTACTCGACGGAAAGTAAAACACATGCACTCTACTGAATTTGGCTAAGTCCAGAATGATGCTGACTCAGCAAAGTCAATAAGTCAACAATGTTCAGATTCGATGCAAATCGACATTAACGTCGGCGTCAGTCTACAGTGGATCTCAAGTTAATATAGCTGAGGTTTTAACCACCGTTAAAACTGAGACATGTGTCGAACATCTCGCCAATGTGACGAGATTAGAAATAGTAGAAGAGATGGAGATCTAAGAATGGATTTATTGGATTAATTTCTAATTAAAAAAACGAGAAGCGTAGTTCGTCGTCTTCATCCGCCATTGTTGCAGAAGCCAAGAACCTCAAGATCAAATCTGAAGTTCTTCTGAGTTTGTTGGTGCAATCAACATCTACTCCAGCAGATTCAGAGTAATCCTCTGAGAGAGATGAATCAGCCTAGGCGCGCCCTAGGAAAAGTTATCTTCCCGATCCAATTGAAGCCAGAATGTGAAGATAAATTTGCTGGATTAAAGAAGAAGGAAGGTCTTAAATCTGCTCTGTCCAGATCAGGAGATATTCCTGAAGAAGAAGAAGAAGTATATTCAGCTGCTAGTTGATTCCAGAACAAGCCGGCATCATTTTAAGATCTCTGTATCATCTTGTTGTTGTGAAGAAGAAGTTAAGGCTGACATTTGCTCAGTCCAGGTAGACAGGCACAGAGAATTTTGCTCTGTTGTCTGTAATTCATCATATTTAATATTTCTTTGTAAAATTCATTCTGAATTTGAGTGGTAAGGCTAAGGATTGAATTGTAAGCCTATGTTATAAAGGCTGAGGTAGGGCAGGAGTTTCCTGAGTTGTAGGTGCATGGATTCACACTGAGGTAGGACAGGATTGCCTGAGCTGTATGATGGCGACGGCCACCACGACGGCCAACTGGGTGCTGAAGACGACGTCCATGGCGGTGTTGCCGTGGCAGAAGATGACGACGATGCTCCTCCAACAAAAGACTTGTGGCGCCGTAGCGGGCACGGCTACAATCTTCGCCCACGCAACAAGATTAAGAGTTAAATTTATTTTACTAGTGGTCTGCATTTATCTTTTATATGTGGTATTTGAAACTATGTTATTTTCTGTCATTTCATTTCAGAACAATATTTTATTTTGGGCTGCTAATAGCCACATGGTTGTAAGCCTTATATAAGGCCAAATTTTCATTTCTTATGGGACATATATTGAAATCAAAGGAAATTGCTTGCCTAAACCTAATTCTCCTTTCCTCCTCCTCTTAGCTGCCGCCCCCCTCAACGCTCCATCTCAAGGAGTTCGGTCGCCTCTCTCCCTCTTTGCTTGGCCGCCCCTTCTACTCCTCGCTTCCTCTAACAACCCTTCGTTCTCCCACCTCTCTACCTTTCTCCACCGAAATAATATTCAATCCTTTGTCATTTTCGACCACCTTGGAGGAAAAGGATCGAGTGCAAGGAAGAACCAAGGTTTTGGGGTAATCGTCCACGGCGAGAAAGCGAAGGAGACGAGCAAGAATGTTCATCCGTGGTGCGTTTCCCGTGGGTTCAAGAGGAAGAGAGGTCGTTCTTTGTGGATCCAAACATCTCGGATCTACGTTTCTGAGTGGGGTAACGAAATTCCTACACAAGAGATTTCCTTCTTTGACTAGTTCTTGCGGTGGACGAATTTTGCGTGATTTTTTGAATCGTTAACTTTTCTCGGTGTTACTAATAATAGATCTGAGATTTTCATTTGGTTTTTTCCGAAAAGATCTATCAAGAGTATTGGCGCTCCTCGCTTTTGTTTTGTTGGGATAGATCCTACCACTTTTGAATCGTGCTTTATTTTTGGTGGATCTATTTTGGTACAACTCCAAGCTCGACCAGAATCAATATTATTCCATTTAGCCGGAAAGGATTTTGGCCTATAGCCATTCTCCGTTCCACTTGCGGATCGGCTATCTGTATGTTAGTGCGAACGATAAATAAAGCTCATTGTGGTCGCTGCGTTTCGTTTGTGTGCGGGTTAGGGAGCGTTAACGTTGTTAAGGTCGTAGTCACTCCCTCCGTGTAGGATCCCTAAGGCATAACCTACATCAAATTTGGTATCAAAGCGAGGTTTGTGTTGATTTCGCAATCGACACCGTCCTTAGGCTTTCCGGTCTTAGGACGTCGACCCACACTTGGTCGTGCACGTTTCGTAGACACAAAATCTGAAATTTTTCACCATCTGGTCTGCATATAACAAAAGTCAAAAAAACAATTTCTGCAAAAAAAATTACCAAAAAATTCTGAATTTTCTACCTTTTTTTCTAAGCATAAAAGTCAAAAAAATATTTTCATTCTCCAAGTCATTAAGCGTATAAAAATTCAGATTTATAAAATTCTTGTCCAAACAGTCTTTTGTCTAGGTGAGACAATTTGTATCAGTGTTGTTCATGCGCACGAGGCTTGGCACGGAGTATCCTCCATCCTCCTCACACATGTCCGACAACCATGATGATGAGCACGCTCCTGCAACAATTGCGGCGCTTAGGGAAGAGTTTAACACCAGGATCGATGCACTCACTCAGTTAATACAAGGGATGGCTGTAAATCAGGCGGCGCCTCAAAATCCCGGCTTTGGGATAAATCGACCGGGGCAGCCACCCCAGCCCGTCAACCAATGGGAAGAGCGACAAAATCACCCTCGTGATCAGGACTATGAGTACGCACCTCGAGCCCCTTATGAGTTCGACTTAACTAGGGCCGTTAAAATGGAATCACCATCCTACGATGGCATGGGTGAACCTCAAGTATTTCTAAACTGGATCATGGATATTGAGTGCTATTTTGAGTGGCACAACCTGACGGACGTTGAGAAGGTGCGGGTAGCACAAATGAAACTTCTGGGTAGAGCCAAAACATTCTGGTTGAACGAAGAGAGGCGTCTAGGCACCGTGAATGGAGCACCCCCAATTGGGTGGGCTGCCATGAAGGCATTCCTGCATGACCAATATGTCCCGGTGTATCACCGAACCCAAATGTTCGACGAGCTAGCCACCCTTCGTCAAGGGGGCCAATCGGTAGCGGAGTACATGGGACACCTCAAGGATATGATGGTGCGTTGTGATATTCGAGAAATGCCCGAGGTCACACTATCTCGTTTCCGTAAGGGACTTAATACGGACATCCAAGGCAAGCTTTTGTGTTATGGTCGCACGGACCTTAACACAACTTTCAATGCAGCATTGGATATAGAAAAGCACAATGCCAACAAGTCTAAGGGTCAAGCATTCCAGAAAGGAAAATCCATCTTAGGTCCCCCACCTTTGTCATCCATGCGAGACAAAGGAAAGTTCTCATCGACTGACTCAAGTTCCATAGTAATTACCGCTAGGAACAATAAAAATCCCAATGGAGAGAGAGTTCCAATTAGACGAATTAATAAGACTAATGCTACCTGTTATTTGTGCGGAATTCAAGGACACTACTCTAGTGAGTGTCCCACTAAAAGTAAGCCACTGGGACTATTAGAGTCCACGTCTGAGCCTGCCGAGCTCGTCTATAAAGCTGGCGGTGAATCAGATGCCGATTCGAGTGATATCGAAGATGAGTCTTATATGATGGTTATGAGGTGTATCTTGGCCACACCGCGTGCACCGGATGAGCACAATCGGACGAACATATTTTCTTTGAATTTTAAATGTGGTGAAAAGTGGTGCAAGTTAATAATAGACAGCGGAAGTTGAATGAATGTCATTTCGGAAAACGCCGTCACTCGTATGCACCTAGTCCCCGAACCATACCCCCAGCCATATAAAATAGCGCGGGTGAACAAAACGTCTATCGTGGTTTCTAAGCGATGTTTAGTGCCACTTACGTTGAAGAGCTATCTCGATAAAGTGTGGTGCGACGTCATCCCCATGGATGTATTTCATGTGCTTCTAGGGCGCCCGTGGCTCTATGATTATGACGTGACCCATTTCGGGCGAGCCAACACTTATGAGTTCAAGTATAATGGTAAGACCATTGTACTGAAACCCACACCGCCCAAGGATCCTTCGGTTGCCCCCAAAGACACAATTGTGCCTGCGGAAAGAAAAATTATAAGTTTGATAAGTAAGAAGGAGTTGGAACGCGAGACCTTCTTGGACGGCGTTCTATATGCCTTAGTATGCCTACAAGCTAAGGAAGACTCACCCATTTTAGAGAATATACCATTATCTCTGCGCACTACATTGGAAGAGTATAAAGACGTCTATCCGGAGGACTTGCCATCTAAGTTGCCACCCATGAGAGATATTCAGCATGAGATTGATTTCGTCCCGGGCTCTTCATTGCCTAACCATCCACATTATCGGCTCAACCCCTCCGCACATGTGGAGCTACAAGCTTTAATTTCGGGTTTGCTAGCAAAGTGTTTTATCCGCCATAGTAAGAGCCCATGCGCCGTACCGGCCCTCTTGGTTCCAAAGAAAGATAAGTCTTGGCGATTGTGTGTAGACTACCGGTCTATAAATAAAATTACGGTCAAATATAGGTTCCCCATTCCCCATTTGGACGAATTATTAGATATGTTATCGGGCGCCACCATATTTTCGAAATTGGATCTCAAAAGTGGTTATCATAAAATAAGGATACGGGAAGGAGATGAATGGAAAACAGCTTTTAAATCTAAGGATGGGCTCTATGAGTTGTTGGTGCTTGGATAAGGGCTCACCAACAGACCGAGTACTTTCTCTCGATTGATGACCCAAGTTTTTAAGCCATACATGGGTAAATTCATAGTCGTATACTTTGATGATATCTTAGTATTCAGCCGTTCACAAAAGGATCATGACCCACATCTAAGGACAATCCTATCAACCTTGCGCCAAGAAAATCTATATATCAATATTAAAAAAATGCGCCTTTGGTGTGACGACCGTAGAGTTTTTAGGCTACATAGTGAGTTCCGAAGGCATTCATGTTGACCCAAAAAAGGTCAAAGTGATTAAAGAGTGGCCTGAACCAACAAATATTCGGGAAGTTAGAAGTTTTCACGGCTTGGCCACATTTTATCGAAGGTTCATCCAAAACTTTAGTAGTATCATGGCGCCGATCACCGAATGCATGAAGAAAGGAGAATTTTCTTGGACTAAAGCGGCCACTCGCGCGTTTCAAATGATTAAGGACCGGATGTCCGAAGCCCCATTATTACGATTGCCGAATTTTAGTAAAGTGTTTGAATTATCATGTGACGCATCGGGAATAGGGATCAGAGGGGTGTTAAGTCAAGAGGGACATCCGATAGGATATTTTAGTGAAAAACTTGCCTGTCCAAAGTTAAATTATTCCAATTATGATCGTGAGTTCTATGCCGTGATACGCTGTCTCCAGCATTGGAGACACTATCTTATCTCAAAAGAATTTGTAATCTTATTCGATCATGAGGCATTAAAATTTGTAAATCCCCAAGTAAGATCAGCCCTCGGCATGCCAAATGGGTCTCATACCTTCAGGAGTATACATTCATTATCAAGCACCTCAAGGGTACATTAAATCGTGTAGCAGACGCCCTTAGTCGAGTCACTCTATTACTATCTACCATGGAGGTATCGGTCATAGGATTTGAAAGAATCAAAGATGAGTACATACAGTGCCCGGATTTTAAGGATATGTATTTCGCCGCTCAGGACAATTCCCCTTCCACTATTTCGACGTACTACATCCGTGATGGGTACCTATTTAAGCATACGCAACTATGTATTCCCCGCTCTTCGCTACGCCAATTTATTATATGGGAGTTACAAAGTGGAGGACTAGGAGGACACTTTGGTCGCGATAAAACGATCACACTTGTAGAGGATAAATTCTTTTGGCCGGGACTCAAGCCAATGGTCAATAAAATCGTCGGGAGCTGCCACGTATGTCAATTAGCAAAGGGTAACAAGACCAATGTGGGTCTTTACACAAGCCTTCCGATTCCATCTGCCCCATGGGTGGATGTTAGCATGGACTTTATATTGGGCCTTCCACTGACATTTAGGCGTCACGATTCCATCTGGGTCGTCGTGGACCGATTCTTAAAAATGGCTTATTTCATCGCTTGTCATAGCACCAACGATGCTTCACACGTCGCTAAGTTGTATTTTAAGGAGGTCGTGGCACATCGGGGTGTCCCCAAAACCATCGTGACCGATAGAGATGTTAAGTTTACTAGCTACTTTTGGAAAACACTTTGGAAGCTGTTGGGCACTCGACTTATGTTTTCGTCGGCCTATCATCCACAAACAGATGGGCAAACAGAAGTTGTTAACCGGAGTTTGGGTGGGTTACTTCGTTGTTTAGTGGGTGATCATAAGGGTACATAGGACCTTATACTTCCTCACGCTCAACTAGCCTACAATAATTCTAAAAATATGTCCACCGGGTTATCGCCAAATGAGATAGTGCATGGATATAAGGCGCCCGTGCCTCTTGACTTGATTCCGTTACCACCATCATTTAAATCAAGTCAATTTGCACAGGACTTCGCCTCGCACGTTCACACTCTCCATGAGCACATAGGCAAGCCGTTAGCTAAACAATATGCTATTTATCAATCGAATGCTAACATACATAAGCGAGAAGTCCCCTTAAATATTGGCGATTTGGTAATGGTACGTCTTATCCCTGAACTGATGCCTTCGGGCACGATAAAAAAATTAGCGAATAGGAGAGTCGGTCCTTTTCGGGTTTTGAAGAAGTTAGGTGAAAATGCATATTTATTACAGTTACCCGTTGATTCGGGAATCTCCGCTGTTTTTAACATTTCAGATTTAACGCTCTATGTCGCTCCACCACCTGAACTGTCAGTCTCTCCGTTTCATATTTCCACTATACCGTCTAAAGGGGTGGGGGTGAGAATATTTCTGCACCGCTCTCCCTTTCGGATCCTTCGGGAGGTACGTTGCCTATTGATGATGCAACTTGTTTTTCTTCTGCGCCTAACGCTTTTCCAAGGTTCCCCCGGACCGATTTCTTGCCTGACAAGATTTTGCAGGATGCGGTGTTTTCTACTTCCGACGGCGACGTTCACGGGTTTTTGGTCAGATGGCATGGTCGCCCAGCTTCGGACGACTCTTGGGTTTCTTTGGCAGAGCTGGCTCTTCTTGATGCAGATCTCCTCCACCGTTACCGTCCAGCCCACTCATCGGCGATGAGTCCTTTTGAGAGCGGGCGGATTGATGGAGATGGCCACCATGACGGCCAACTGGGTGCTGAAGATGACGTCCATGGCGGTGTTGCCGTGACAGAAGATGACGACGATGCTCCTCCAACAAAAGACTTGCCGCGCCGTAGCGGGCACGGCTACAATCTTCTACCACGCAACAAGATTAAGAGTTAAATTTATTTTACTAGTGGTCTGCATTTATCTTTTATATGTGGTATTTGAAACTATGTTATTTTCTGTCATTTCATTTCGGAACAATATTTTATTTTGGGCTGCTAATAGCCGCATGGTTGTAAGCCTTATATAAGGCCAAATTTTCATTTGTTATGGGACATATATTGAAATCAAAGGAAATTGCTTGCCTAAACCTAATTCTCCTTTCCTCGTCCTCTTAGCCGCCGCCCCCCTCAAGGCTCCATCTCAAGGAGTTCGGCCGCCCCTCTCCCTCTTTGCTTGGCCGCCCCTTCTACTCCTCGCTTCCTCTAACAACCCTTCATTCTCCCACCTCTCTACCTTTCTCCACCGAAATCATATTCAACCCTTTGTCATTTTCGGCCACTTGGAGGAAAAGGATCGAGTGCAAGGAAGAACCAAGGTTTTGGGGTAATCGTCCACGGCGAGAAAGCGAAGGAGACGAGCAAGAATCTTCATCCGTGGTGCGTTTACCGTGGGTTCAAGAGGAAGAGCGGTCGTTCTTTGTGGATCCAAACATCTCGGATCTACGTTTCTGAGTGGGGTAACGAAATTCCTACACAAGAGATTTCCTTCTTTGACTAGTTCTTGCGGTGGACGAATTTTGCGTGATTTTTCGAATCGTTAACTTTTCACAGTGTTACAAATAAAAGATCTGAGATTTTCATTTGGTTTTTTCCGAAAAGGTCTATCGAGAGGATTGGCGCTCCTCGCTTTTGTTTTGTTGGGATAGATCCTACCACTTTTGAATCGTGCTTTATTTTTGGTGGATCTATTTTGGTACAACTCCAAGCTCGACCAGAATCAATATTATTCCATTTAGCCGGAAAGGATTTTGGCCTATAGCCATTCTCCGTTCCACTTGCGGATCGGATATCCGTATGTTAGCGCGAATGATAATTAAAGCTCATTGTGGTCACTGCGTTTCGTTTGTGTGCGGGTTAGGGAGTGTTAACGTTGTTAAGGTCGTAGTCACGCCCTCTGTGTAGGATACCTAAGGCATAGACGACATCACTGTAGGAGTGTGGAGTCACTCTAAGGTAGATTTCTTGGGAAGAACTTGAGTTGTAGGATTTTGGAGATCTGAGTGGTAGGGATTGTGCCCGAGTTGTAGGAGCCAGTTGGGCCCTGAGTTGTAAGATTTGAGGATCTGAGAAATATAGAAGGAAGTTTGGGCGAATCTAGTATACTGTTAGATAGGCGAAAGGGGAAAGTGGATGTACCCATCAATTGGGGAACCACTATAAAATTCTGTGTACTGTGCTGTGCTTGTTTTTATTGTGATGAGATTGCTGTGATGTGATATTAATCGATTAGTTGCTTATGTTTTTTGGAATTGGACCTATTCACCCCTAGGTGATTAGTTATTCTTGAAATCAAAACTTTCAGGGTTGATGGTCCAAAAGAGATCCTCCTCCTTAAATGCCACTGATGAATTGTAAATATACCTATTTTTCTGTACATTAATTTAGTTGTTTTCATTTATTTTTGTCATTTTTACTTATTTTTATTGAATAAATTGCTCTTTTTATTGTAAATATTATACTAACTTATTTTATTTTATTTTTCAGGAAAAAAATTAAAAATCTGCCAAAAATTGACAAGTCACGCCCGTGACTTACTGGTCACGCCCGTGACCAGGGCGTGACATTGCAAAAACCATGAAAGCAGCAGTTTTCGAGAAGAAAAGATTGACACCTCCACCCGCTCGACGTTTTCAGCTCGACGTTCGTCGACCCCTCGACACGCCTAGAGTCACGCCCGTGACCTAGGCCGTGACACCTCTTCCCGCTCGACGATTTTCAACTCGACATTTTCCGCTCGACATTTGTCGAGTGTCGACACCAACCGACACTCCCAGAGTCACGCCCGTGACCTGGGGCGTGACCTCTCCACCTGGCCGACAAGACCCGTACGACGACTTTCGGCGTGACCCGCACCCAGATGCACCTCCCCGACACGTCCACCGTCACGCCCATGACCTGGGGCGAGACCAACGCCTGACCGACACGTGTCCAGCCCGAAGTCCACTTTGATGTCAAATCGACGGCCTCCATCATGAATAGTGTCGACACGCCCCCTAACACGCCCGTGGCAGATGGCGTGTACTTGTAAATTTTCTGCCTATAAATAGCTGTGTTCTGCTTGAGTTCTTGTTCCTTCTTTTGAACCATTTTGTATAAGGTGTTGTGCTGCTGGAATGCTTCCAAGGGTTATGTAAGGAATATTTTCTCCCCCTCTCCTTAGCTTTTAGTTTCGTGTCTTTATAACTTGTCTTTTTATTTAATGAAATATGTTTTTCTTCTCTTATATTGCCTTTGGAATGGATCTATGCAACTCACATCTTACGCAATCTTATTTGCTTTTGTTTGAACTTGATGTTTTCGTTCCTTTTTTATACGGGGTGTGTATTTGTATGAGAGTAAAATGTTATTTCTTCTTTTTATTGTTAAGTAGATGTTTTCATCTTCATAATAGCTATTTAGTTTTTGTTCTAAACCCCGACCTTATGAAACTATAGAAACTATTTTAAAGTGGTTTTGTCATTTTCATTTCACTTAGACTTTTTAGTTTTGTAGAACTTTTCGTCCTTTTATCTTTTCTTCCACTTTTTAGGAGTTTTTATAGCATTATAAGAATGGATATGTTGTTATTTTGTTTTTCCAAACACTTGTATTTTTCCTTTATTTTCCAAAACTTTTGCTCTTTTAAATTTTTCGTTCTCTTTTTACGCATTTCTACCGCATTCTAGCGGTAGAAATGTATTTATTTCAATTTTCGGGCATTTTCATTTTGCATTTATTTGCAAACCTTTTTGCCCGGTTTATTTTTATTTCAGCTTTTTACGCATTTCTACCGCATTCTAGCCGTATAAATGCAGTTGTTTTTATTTTTTAGGTAACTTATTTTTTTTTTCATTTCTGTACGTGTGCGCATTTATTTCCGCCTACTCGTTAAGAGTTAAATGACGCTTGCCTTTTTTTACTTTTTGTAGAGTGCGTGAGTTTGTAATTTTCTTTATTTCCGCCTACTCATTCGAGTTAAATGACAGGTCTTTATTTTCCCTACTCATTTGAGTAGGATTTGTGTGTGTGTTTTACTTTATGTCGAGAGAGTGTGTGCGTGAGTTTTACTTTCTGTCGAGTGTGTGCGTGTGTTGCATTTATTTATTCCTACTCGTTTGAGTAGGACAAGCTTTCTTTCTCCCGCCCACGCATTTGCGCCAGGACTCGCAATTTACAGCTCTCTTCAGTCCTACTCGTTTGAGTAGGACTTGCAATTTTCTGCTTTCATTTCAGTCCTACTCGTTTGAGTATGACTTGCAATTTTCAGCTTTCCTTTACTGCTTTCATTTTACTGCTTTCACTTTCCTGCTTTCATTTTATCGCTTTCATTTACTGCTTTCTTTATTGCTTTCCTCGCAAGCCGTCCCCATTCCGATGAGTGGCTAACCGTTCTTAGCCTTCGGTATCGAAGAGCATTGGGACAGATAAAATAGCTTAAAATAATTAAAGGTCCCTTTTTTCTAATTAATTAAAAGTACTTATGATTTGCCCGGGGTTAATGACGTGTAGGATCACATATCGATGTGTGGGCCCTATTTCCGTTTTCCATACGCTAGTCGAGAGGCCGTGCGTATGGACAGATCACCCCTTGGCAAAGAGAGTTCCGCACTAACCCTCGAGAGAGGAGGCGCGCCAACTCTACCGGATTGGGTTCCCCACCCAATAGCGTGGTTCTTAGCGTAATGCGGGCATTAAGAGAAATCCTTCGTCGGACGAGAGCCCGGTCGAATAGTCTTAATGTTCAGGTGAGCGATAGTCCTAGAGATAGGTGAGCTCATTTTAGTGGAACCTCCATAGCCAAGTCTCCGCCTTAATTAATTAGAAATTTAGGAGCTCTTTTTATTAAATGTCTATTTTAGTTCAATTGTTTTTTCGGTGCCATCGAGCTAAGCTCTTCATCGGCTCCACCTTCAAACTTTCTTTTTATTGCTTTCATTTTCATTTTTTTGTCATTTTTATTATATATAAAATATAACCCGACAAGTAATTATCGGTAAAATAATAGTCCCCTACAAGGAATAGTAGAAATAATCGAACCGACCCCGAGAACAATACGACCTCGATATTCCACCAGGAATATCCTGTACTACTCAAGATAGGTGCACTTGCCTCCTTTCGTTAAAACTCGCTTTCACTGTTTTATATCCAAAATAAATAAATACGCGCACTCCGTTTTCTAAATAAAATCACATCTGCCTTTTTCTCAAATAAAACTGTCGGGGCGCCGCGCTTCATAAATCTTTTTTGGAGTTTTAACCTTATCAAGTTTTTGGCGCCGTTGCCAGGAAGTTCGTGTCGTTATTTTGAACCCTGAAAATCTATTAATTTTACCTATATTTATATATATCACAAAAAAACATTTTTAAAACGGCCAACAAAAATATAATAATAATAATAATAATAACTATATAAAAAAACATTACAAAATTATAAAACAAAAAAATTTGAAAACTTATAAAACTAAACAAAAAAAATTTGAAAAACCTTAATAGCTAAAAATTTGAAAAAAAACTATAAAACTAAAAAAACAAAAAAAATGAAAAAAAAAATCTTTACAAAAAAAAATTATTTCCATTATTTTTATGAAAAAACTATAAAACAAAAAAAAAACTAAAAAATTCGAAAAAATGAAAAAAACATAACAAGAAAAAATAAAAATAAAAAACATATATTTTCATTATTTTTATGAAAACAAAAAAACAAACTAACACACCTACCTAATAAATCAACTGAAAAATTAAAAAAAATCTACTTTAAAAAAGAAAAAACACAAAACAATAATAATTTGATTTAAAAAAAAAGTATATATTTTGCTTATTTTCTTTTCACTTGTTTTGCTTTGGCGCGATTCCCATTTTTGTGCGCGCTAGGAGAGCGCATTTGTATCGTACTCAAATAGCTAAGACGTCAGCTAATCGAGTCACACAAGCACTTGCCCCCTACGTCCCGCACACTTTTCGACGAGTTTATCTTTTTCCTTTTATTTTTTGTCTCTGTTATATTTTTCCTACGTCTTCTAACAATAATGCAGAGTTTCAACCCGGGCCTCCCCGTACTCGTCTTCAGGGAAGCTTCTACCCTCCCTTTTTCTTTTTGTACTTATTATATTTTGTATATTATCTGTTCTGCATACATAGATTACAATATTGGGGACAATGTTGGGTTTAAGTATGGGGGTGGTTTCTTATTTTTTTCATTTATGCATTTTTTCTGTCATAACAAAACAAAAACTCATAAAAATAAAAAAAAAATTTAAATTTAAAATTACAAAAATTAAATCCTAAAATTTTTTTTTTGTTTTTTTTATTATCATAAAAATAAAAAAAAACTCATAAAACACAAATAATCACAAAAAAACATAACTTATAAAACATCAAAAACATCAAAAAAATCAAAAAACAAATTCTTTTACTCTGTAAATATTTTTCAAAAACTAAATCTCTCTTCCCCCCCTCTTTTTTTCGTAAAAACTCACATTTTGCCTCCCCGCGGCGTTCGACTCATCAAACCAACCACCCAAATAAGAGTCTGTTCGCGGGCCTCCATCGAGTTTTTACTTTGTATTTTTTTGTAAAAATCTCTTTCCCCATTATCTTCTTTGTAAATAAAACTTCTTTCTTTCCTATTTCTTGTAAATAACTTATCAAAAAAATCAAACAAAAAATTATTAAAACCAAAAAAAACCAAAAAAAAGTAAATAACTCTAAAAATCCTAAAAAAATAATAATTAAAAAAATGATAAAAACCCTAAAAAATCAAAAAAATATTTTAGTTAAATTATGTAACAAAATAAATCGAATATACCATTTCTTAACCATTTTTGCTTTCCAAAAATCTAGTTTCGAGTTAATTTATAAGCGAATTCTAATTATTCTTTGCTTACTATTCGTTTATTAATTAAAGTTTGATAGATTTAAGTGTCTGGGGTTAAGTTTTAAAGAATTTTTTATGTCTTTTTTTTTATAATAGAGAACTTGTTTTTCACCACCACTTCTAATTTTTATAAATAGAAGCTCGTTTTTTATGTTAGAAAATAACATCCATGGATTTCAATTATTTCTACTTTTTTGCTTTTAGAAACATCGGAACGTTCATTTTAAAAAGGTTGTTCTCAAAACTTTTTTTTATTAAAATCTAGTTTTATTTTTGAAAAAATAAACCCACTTCCATTTTTTTCATGTCTTACTTGACATGTTTACCCCTATCCCTTAAAAGATCTTATGTCAATGGCAATAAGATTTCATTCCATAAATATAGGCACCCAATAATTTAAAAAGATTATATGTTATGGAGTAAGAGAATAAAATTCATTACTCCTACACATATACATTGGGTTATTTTATAATTTATGAAAAAGAAAAAAAATCATCTTAGAAAAATAAGATTTCATTTTCCTAATTATTCCAAATAAAAAAAAATTGAAGGTTCGAGAAAAAATTGTCTCACCTCAATATTCAAGCCTTCTTCATAAACCACCAAACCACTTATCTCATTTTGATGATTTTACACTTAATTTAAATTTTTTTGAGAGCATAATTTTTAAAATTGCATTATTTCCTTTAACTTATTTTATGCTTAGGTTTTTTTATATAATCTCAATCCATCTTTGTTAACCTAACAAAAATAAATTTTTGCTTTCTATTTTATTTTATCTAGAAGTCTTTTTGAAACTATTCCTCTATTTATAACATTTTCATAAATTAGGATTTAATTCTTTAACTCCGGATGTTTATTTTGATCTTACTTTTAATTAATTCAAGCGATAGCTAAACTTAGGATTTCTTTTATTCCATATAAGTTCATCTCAAACTTTTGCTCTGGAATAACAAAAGCTTAAGTATGGGGGTATTTGACACGCAAATTGGGGAAGAAATGAGAATCTGTCCCCTACCATACGGCGATAGTGTTACCACCGGTGGTAGCTACCAGTGAGCACTGATTTATTATGAGGCCTATCTCCTAGAGACCTAGGGGCCACTTGGTTAGTCATATCTCTTAAAGACCTGGGGGCCAATGTGTTATGCTGAGAGCCTATGTGGCCCAGCTTAGGAGGTCGTGAGTGCTAGCCTAGGATAATAACAGGGTTATTCATTTTATGGATAGGAAAGGGGATGCTGACCCGCATCGTGGTTTGGTGGGCCCGACGATTTGAGCACAGGAAATAGCTGAACTGTACCAAACCCTTTGAAAATCAACTTGGATTGAGTCAAAGTGTGTTTCTATAGATCATCGTGAGTTTTGTTAGATCCATTGTGCCTAATGTCCCAGATTTATAAGAAGTCAAACAAGTCAATGTTATAGACATAGTTGTATTTGATGTTGTTCAAGCTCATCATGTGCAGGAGGTTCCTTGAAATAGGTTTAGATAGTTTGTCTAAGTGATGGTGACAGGTGGTCACAAGGTAGAGATACGGAGATATAAAATACTTTCCAAGTCCACAGGTGTTCAGTGAGGATAGATCAGTCAATGCCAGACATCAAGAAAGGATGTTGGCAATCAAGAAATTCAGCTAAGTCCTCAGGCGTTGAGTGAGGAATGATCACTCAACACCATATAGCAAAAGGCTCTGAGTTTAGCTTGGTTAGTCTAAGCCTAAATATTGGTTGGAAAGAAATGTGGCTAGGTACACAAGCATTCATCTCACTCAATGTCATATAGTTTAAAGCTTTGAGTAATACTCACCCTGCCAAAGCCTAGGAAGAAAATTGTAGAAACGTAGCTAAGTCCACAGGCGTTGAGTGAAGTCTACTCACTTAACGTCATACAACATAATCAATGAGTATAGGTCATCCTGTCAAAGCCACTAAAAATCTGTGTAGTTATTTGACTATGTCAATGGGCATTGAGTGAGGCAAGCTCAGTCAATGCCATGAGGACATAGCATTGACTGAACATTATTCAGTCAGTGCCACTGTGTTTTGAACACAGAATTTTGTTAAAGGATAAAAGTGTTGAGTGAAAGCTATCCACTCAACGCCTAATCATCTATGATACTATCTTAAGGATAGAAGCATTGAGTGAAGCCTACTCACTCAATGCAACGTCAATATAATTGACAGATGCAAAAAGCACTGAGTGAGGGGTGCTCACTCAAAGCCTAGTGACAGAAAATCTGTCTAAGTGTTTTGGCCTTGAGTGAAGCTTACTCACTCAATGCCTAATGACATAGAATATTTCTAAGTGTTGGGGCATTGAATGAAGGTTGCTCACTCAATTCTTATGCTCTAATGCTTGAATTTGACTAAGTCCACGAGTGCTGACGTTAGCATTTATCAACAAAATTCAAAATGTTGTGTGAAGGCTAAACTATACGACAAACGACGCCGCAGGCCTACCACACTTCTTTTGTAGTTAATGCAAGGTTGCAATGACCAAATCTTTGTGTGGGCCGCACAGCTCAAAGAGCCGTTGAGCGGTAGAATATAAAAGGCAGAGCTCTGATTGAAGAAAGAAGTTTTTCACACATAAAGCTGGTAGTCATTTTCTTCTCTCCGTTATTGCAGAGGCGGAAGAACATAGTTCAAATAAGCTGGCCTGAATGCTCAAAAAGTTAGTTGTTGTCCTCTTCATCGACAATAGTATGTTCAGATATAATCTTTGAGGTAAAGAGAGCAGCCAAGGTATAACGCCAGCTCCAAGATATGTGATCTAAAACAAGTTAGCTAGTGCCATTTTTACCTACACCATCAAGTTTTGAAGGCTTACTTTTTGAGTAAGAAGAAGAAGCTGAATCATCTGGTTTCAGCAATCTAGAAGACAGGGGTGAGCTTATCTCAGCTCAAGAAGTAGTTAAGGGAAAAATCCCAAGCTGTAGTTAATTCTCAGCTCAAGAAAGTCTTATCCTGAAGATCATCTTCAGGAGCTTTAAAGAAGAAAGAACTGAGGTTTTGGTTCAGTCCAGAAAGGAAAGAAGAAGCAGAATAGGTTTCTGCAAGTTACTTACAGCCCAAGCAGATCTATACCTGTTACTGTGAAGAAGTTGGAGTATAGAATATCTCAGCTCAAAAAGTAGAAGGCTCTGAGAAATTACTCCGGAGTCAAATCAACTACACCCACTTACACCCTATAAGATCTGTATAGATCTGAGCTGTATGTCTGAATATATAAAGGCAGAGTGTAGGATCACTTGTTGATCTATGGTAGGATTCAATTGAGAATCTGAGTATAGGGCATTGGCCTGAGCTGTAGGTTTCATGTGTGAATCCGAGTTGTAGGATCCAACTTGGATCTGAGGTAGGTGATCATTTGATCACTAAGCTGTAGGGCATTTGAGCCTGGGGTAGGAGAGTCATTCTCTCTGAGTTTTAGGCACTTATGCCTGAGTTGTGGGATCCTTTAGATCTGAGGTAGGGCCTTTGTTCCTGAGCTGTAGGAGATTCATTCTCTCTAATGTAGGATCCTTTGTGTATGTGAGATAGGGCTTTCCTCCAAGCCTGAGTGGTAGGGCATTTGGAATAAGGTAGGTGATCAGTTGATCACTGAGTTGTAGGGCTTAGTGCCTGAGTTGTATGTCTTGAGGAGACTGAGTGGAACTGCGGGATCTGTGGTGTAATCTCTTTGGAGCCGTGTTTTTTGAGAAGTGCCTTGTTTAACAAGAAGTTAGAAAGGTTGGAGGGAAATTGGACATACCCATAATCTGGGGAACCATTATAAATTTTGTGTGTGCTTCTTGTATTATTACTTTATTGCAGGTTGTGTTTCTTGAAAGCATAAAACTACTAATTCACAAAGCAATTAAGAAGGAAAATAAAATAAAGTCACAAGAGACTAAGAAACCTATTCGCCCCCCCCCCCCACACTAGGTGATTTATCTATCCTTGTAACTAAAGACTTTTAAGTGCTATCAGAGAGAGGTTGCTCAAAAAGGACTTAATAGTCTGAGTTATCTCCAAGGATAGATAAAAGATTTGTGCTTATGATTCGAGTAGTGAACCATAATGGGTGGAGCTCAATGAAGTTTCAAGTTTGTAGAAATGAAAAGTCCTATAATGGGCTGTTGGTAGCTATTGTAGATGATGAAGACTATCCTGTTGCTAGAGTAGGAATCAGAGCCCCACAACCCTCTGTGTTTTATAATAGTGATTTAGATGATGAATATCCAAATATAAGAACAGAGATCAGAGCCCCTCTATCTCTTTCAGACAGTGACTTAGAGGGTGATGATGATGTGGAAGATGACTACAGAAGTGATGGGCTAATATCCATTACAGAAGAAGAATCATGCCAGGATCAACCTAGTCCAGATCAAAGCAAGGTACATTCCTTATCCTGTACTTCATATGAGTCTGGCTATGTGTAACACCCCCATCCATCACATGGGATATAATAGAAGTTCTGGCCGGGGCCCCACACCATATACCACAGACTGCTAGTGGGGTTACATATTAATACCAAAATACTCCCAAATAAACACGTGTCCTAACTTAGAGCATTCTAGCGGAAGCTTTTAAAATAGTTAAAGAACCCAAGGCACAACATGAATGGCCACTAAAAACCCACAACAGGAATGAGCGTACAAATACACAAAGTACTTGGCCTTATGGCCTTACAAGAATTCACTTTAAATAATACATGTCTTCCAAACATCGTCAGGCAGGCCGACCACACATGAGCATAAAATTAAACATTGGCTTTTGGCATTCGAGGGCCGGCTCAGCAACATGGGTGATAACACGCTACTTGACACTAGGCTCCGCAGCACCTACAATCAACATTCCACCGCAACGGTGGCAAACAAAAGCAACGGTCAGTAAAGATGACCAAATTATAATGACCCCACCCCTAAATCAGGGCGACAGTGCTCCTTCCCTGCAATTTATTAGTATAACCAAACAAGATAGTGAACGTACAATTTAAGCACACTTCACCACAGGTGTAGGCACGCACGGCCACACGCCCCATACTCTCAGGGCACATTCTTAGTGAATCTGGTCCATTCCATGGCTTCACCACCGCCCCCAAGATGGCAAACAACGTGAGCATTTAGTCTTTCTGGCCGAAGTCTAAGACTCTCCCTCTATGCCAATGGTAAGTGCCACGTACCTTAGGTCTCTTTAACTGAACCGCATAGAGCGGATATGGTTCAACTCAACTCGTTGCTCACACCGCCACGTCAATTTAAGCTATAGGCGCGGGTCAAGCTTCCCCGAGTCCCAAATCGATCACATAGTTATTACATAACCCAGTTATGTACAAGTTGGCTTCCAGGCCACTAGATGGCAGAACCACGCATCTGCCCAGTTTTCCCGGTGCACCTCGGGGTTAGTCCCCAAGGCTCCTTGTTGCAATCTACCACGTAGAAAACCAGAAAACAACCATCGGCACGGAGTCTTCTCCGGCTATTCATGCATAATGAAACATCACTGATAAAGACCAACTTATCCGGGTAGGCTTCACACATCATGCCTATGTCCGTACTTCGATTCCAGACTCTACATGCAAAACTAGGAGGACTATTCATGTATACCCGGAGGAACACCTCACACTCACCGCATACTCGCGAGAGCGGTTTCTTGTATAGAAAGGAAGAGGACTTCACTTGTCCAAGAAGACAATCGTTACCCTAGAAGTTCGTTTGGGCCCCATGGAGAAGAGAAGAAACTTAGACGAATGAAAATCACCGCAATAGCCTCGCCTCCAAGGATGTGGACTCTGCTTGCGATTCGGAGCTCCGAAGCTCCACTGGCAGCCAGATTTCCCCTTATCCTTCTTCCTTGCTATCCCCTCTCTCTAACACTTGTAGAAAGGGAAAGCCTCAAGAGAAATGAGGGTTTAACCCTCAACTCCGGCCATATAATAGCAGGGAGAACTTTGTGCCATCAGATCCAATCTAAGTAAAACGAATAGCCTCGATTCACCCTTAAAATCAATTTCCTGGGCCGAACACAGCTTGTGACATGCCCGTGTCACGGGCCGTGTCTCCCGATCTGAACAAGATCGCAGATTGCAGAATAGGACACAGGCTCAAACATACCCGTGTACTGCTTAAGACGCCCGTGTCAGCTGATGACACGCCCGTATCACGGGGCGTATCCCACTAGCGACACAGGAAACTGTTACGTCCCAACCAGGACACGGGCTTAAACACGCCCGAGTCAACACATGATACGCTTGTGTCGATAAGTACACGGTCGTGTTCCAGGCCTTGTCCCTTACTGGACACTGCCATGTCGACACAGAGCAGGACACGGCCCTGGACACGCCCAAGTCTCAGGCCGTGTGCCTGACCTCCAAATATCGTCGAACACATTTCGTCGACCAAATGGAAAATCGTCGAATTCATAGCAAGACACGGCCATGGACACGCCCTTCTCAGGCACCAGATTGGCCTTAAGATGCTACCAGTTTATTTCCGAGTTTTGGGGCATTACAACTCCCCCCCCCCCTTAAAAGAATTTCATCAAAAAATTATAGAATGAAAAGTACTCAAACTTAAACGATACCTGAGTAGAAGTTCTCGGGATACTCTTCAAGCATGGTCTGCTCTTGCTCCCACGAAAGCTCCTCACGACCGCAGTTGTCCCATAGGACCTTGACCATCCTAATGTCTTTGTTATGAAGTCGCTTGACTTTAGAGTCCTCAATGCAAATGGGCTTGACCTTCGTTGTCAACCCACTATCAATAGGTACCTAATCGACCACAATCAATTGTGAAGGCTCTTGCACCGCCTTCCGCAACACTGATATGTGGAATACATCGTGTAGACCACACAATTCCACTGATAACTTCAGTCGATAAGGCGCTTCACCAATACGCTCTAGAATATCAAATGGTTGAAGGTACCTCGGACTCAGCTTCTTCAAGCGTCGTATCGGAGAGACACCATTGAACAGCTTAATTTTCAAATATACCCAATCGCCAACAACGAACTTAACATTCCTGCACTTAGCATTATAATACTTAGCCTGCCTGTCCTGAGCGATCAGTAATTGTTCTCATATTGTTTGTACTAACGAAGTGGTGCCTTCCACTTCATATTATTTGTACAGCTTCGACTCACCCGTCTCTAACCAAGAAAACAACGTGCGTCATTTTCTACCATAAAGGGCCTCGAAGGGCGTCATTTGAATACTAGCTTGGAATCTGTTGTTATAAGCAAACTCCACCATGTATAGGTGATCTTCCCACCGCTTTCTGAAATCCAAGACGCATATGCGAAGCATATCCTCCATCATCATGTTGACCCTCTCGGTCTGACCATTCATCTGCGGATGAAAGGTCGTGCTGAAGCTCAGCTTGGTTCCCAACATTAGTTGTGTAACGTCCCGAATCGAACTAGGCCCCTTGTGCGTGTTTTTGAGCGATGAGAGCTGACTTGGGCTCAGGGGAGTGCAGACCACTGGGAATCATGTAACAGCCCAAAGTCTGGGGTTGGAAAATTTTTGGGTGACACGGCCTATGACACGGGGGTTGTTGGAACACCCTATTACTAATTTGGGTCAGGATCACTATGTCTCTAGGAACCTTTGCTTGACCTCCTGTATAACTTAAAAGGTCAATTAGAATTGAGTCTAAGGGTTAGAAGTCTAGGTTTGGAAGCTGCCCTGAAGACCAAGTTTTTTGTCTAGAGACTAAGTCTGATCGTCGAGCTCAGCACGACGATTCGTCGAACTCCGATCGACGATCGTCTAGCTCAACTTCGACAGATCGTCGAACTCCATTCGACGATCGCTGAGCTCAACTTCATAATATAGTCGAACTCCATTCGACGATCGGTGAGCTCAGGTCGACGATTTTGACTCTGCATTAGATCTTTATCTCTGAGCTCAGTTCGACGATCTTTGAGCTCAGATCGACGATTATCTTGCTGCTGTGTGTTTTCAGATCGCTGAGCTCAGCTCGACGATAGCAGAGCTCAGTTCGACGATTTCAGATAACTTCCAAAATTCAAATTCAAATCAGTTAGGAGTTATTCTGCAATTAATTCAGAGATTTGCTAGCCGTTTTCATTTAATTCTAGACCAAGTTTCAAGGGATTTTTAAAGGAATGTCTCTGTG
This sequence comes from Platanthera guangdongensis, assembly GCA_039583875.1. Taxonomy (NCBI): domain Eukaryota; kingdom Viridiplantae; phylum Streptophyta; class Magnoliopsida; order Asparagales; family Orchidaceae; genus Platanthera; species Platanthera guangdongensis. The sequence goes on along the minus strand of CM077149.1, from coordinate 29,276,330 downwards.
AACTTTCCTCCAGAAGAGTTTATGCGATTAAGGATGCAATCAATGCAGACCAACGGATATCCTTGACAGAGAATAATATTCTATTCTGTACTAGAGAATAAAAGACAGGATTTTTGAACCTCTCACAACAGAGCACACACAATACAGATTACAGAGACAACCTCAAAAATCTTCTGTCTAAAAGAATTCTGAAGAACACTCATCCAATGAGATCAAGTTTTCAAATCTTTAGATCTCTTTTAGTTTTCAAAGTGTTCAAGGCCAACATATTCCAGACTCCAGACACTCAACATTTCAGTACCTTTTGCTGAAATCATCCATTGCTGGAGTTCAACATTTGAAGGCCTATCACCCTCAGCAAAGCTTTTCTTCCTGAAGATTTCAAGGATTCAGGGGGAGCTTTGACAACAATCCACATAGTCTTCTCAGTTGTTTGAGAAAGAGAAGACTGCCATCACTCTCTCACCCCCACTCTGTAAAGGGTTTTTCAAACTCCCTTCAAAAGTTTGAACCTGGTTTTTGAGCACCTTGTCAAAAGCTCATTGGTGGCAAGACACCTGAACAAAAACTCTGCTTTGGTTTTTGAGCACCTTATCAAAAGCTCATTGGTGCCCAGGACACCTGATCAACTCATCCTGCAGTGGATTCCTACCTAGGGTGGTAGAAGAGTGGATGTACCCAAGTTTGGGGAACCACTATATTTCCTTGTGTCTTCTGGTTCTGCTTGCTTTCATTTTTGTTTCTGGCCTTGATTTTTTTGTGCTTAGCTTTTGTTTAACTTAGTTCTGTGATTAGATTTATTTCTGCTTCCCTGCTCACACATATTACAACAATTGTTGTAAAAGTTTGTAAAAGTTTTTATAGCACCATATACTCTATTCACCCCCCTCTAGAGTATATCAGATCTAGTTGCACTTTCAATTGGTATCAGAGGCAGGTTGGTTAAACGTATCATATCTGATTGGTTGTACAGGCTAACACCTGAACCCCAAGATCCCAAACTAGATCTCTGTTCCTTTGGTATTTTATTATTAGATTTTGTTTGCACAAATCATGGCCCAAAACAAAGATTATGCTAGCAGCAGACCTCCAGTGTGCAATCTTTCCAAGTTTGCACTTTGGAAAGCAAGGATTAGACTTTACATGAATTCCATTGACGAAGATATTTTTAATTCTGTTTTGACAGTGTGTCCAAGACCCCCAGAGAGCACAAGTACAAATGCAGTTCCACCTCCATCAGGAACAGATGCTGACATCAAAAAATGGAAAGTAGCTGATGCCAAGGCTATGAACATCCTAGCCCAGACAATGTCAGATGACATATTTTAAAAGGTAGCTGAATGTAATTCAGCCAAGGAAATTTGGGATAGACTCTCAGAAATAGTCTCAGGCTCAGCTGATGAGAGAAAGGACAGAAGATCCCATCTCATCTCTCAATATGAGAACTTCAAGAAGGGAGAGACTGAGTCAGTGGGAGACATGTACAACAGACTGAGTCTAATTGTCAGTGAACTAAGGACATTGGACAAAGAGATTTCTCTAACTGAACTTAATGACAAGATCCTAATGTGCTTCCCCAGCACTTGGGATTCAAGAATCTGGCCAATTAAGGATGCCAGAAGTCTGAATGAGATCACCACTGAAGCTTTGCTGGGTAAGCTCAAATCTTATGAGCTACTCATCAAGAATAGAGAGGAAGAACAGAAGGCTGCTTCACCAGCCACAAGGAAAGAGAAGACCATAGCCTTTAAGGCAACTGAGGATCTGCCTGAAGATAAAGCTACAGGCAATGATGAACTACTCAGCTTGTTGGCCAAAAGATTCTACAAGATGGCCAGAAAGGACTTCAGAAGAAGATCATACAAGGAGCAGGACAAGCCAAGGTATGACAAGTCCATTAGCAACAATAAAGACATTATCTGCTTTGATTGCAGGAAACCAGGGCACATATTTCCTGACTGTCCAGAGAACAAGAACAAGGACAGAAGGGACAGAAAAGAAAGAAGAAAGGAGAAAGACTCCAAAAGGAATGGAAATGGCAAACCTTCTTCAAGCAAAAATAAGCATACAAGAAAAAGGTTTGTTGCTGAATCCTGGAGTGAGACAGAGGAGGAGTCAGAAGCCTCTTCTAGCTCAAGTGATGATGAGGATGATGTAGAAGAAAAGGAGTTCTGCATGATGGCAATTAATGCCTCACAACACAATTCAGAGGAAGAGGAGTCAGAGTCAGACTCAGAGACCCAACCTGAAGAAGATCAGGTAATTAGTTCTTTTGATTTTAGTTCAGAAGATTTTAAATCTGAATTTAAAGCACTATGTTTAGACCTGCTAAAGTCTGAGAAAGAGATTATCTCTCTCAGAAATCAATTATCTGAACACAATGTTTTAAAGTCAGAAAATCTCAAACTCTCTCAGGAGTTGGAGAACTGTAGAGAACAGATAGCTGCACTGAAAAGTGAGCTCTCTGAGGCCAAGAAGCTTGAAGAATCCCTTAATGGGAGAAGCATCAAGCTGATAGACATCACAAGCACAGTGAACTCTAGATTTAACAGTACACTGGGCTTGGGTGCCTCATTCAGCCAGCCTATTGTTCTAACAACTCCCATCAAGTTTATTTCTGACAATGGAAAGGGAGTTGTAGAGGTTGCTAGGAAAAATTCTGATCTGCCTCAGAAAACTAAGTCCCAGCAGAAATCATCGAACGTAGATCAACGATCGCCGAATGAAGATCGACGATCGCCGAACGCAGCTCGACGATCTCAGGAAAAATCGTCGAACGCAGATCGACGATCTCAGCCAAAGTCGTCGAACGCAGTTCGACGATCTCATATACCTGACCTCAGCCATAGTCGACCGTCGAACGGAGCTCGACGATCTGACCCAAGATCGTCGAACGCAGCTCCAAGATCGTCGAACAGAGGTCAGAGCTCTGGAAACTTTTTCAATGGTAAATCAAAATTGAATCCTAAGGGTCCTTCATCCCAAATCTATAACCCTTATACTGAATGGATTCTACCTCCAAGAAGATATCATCCTGAAGGATATAAGAGTCAACCTGGGATGTCTTTCATTTCTGAATTTAGAGGTTATCAACCTAGGCCCAAGGTAAACTGGGTCAAAAACAAATGAATTGTCTTATGTGCAGGTGAAGACCTATCCAACATCTAACCAACAATGGTATTTGGATAGTGAGTGCTCTAAGCACATGACAGGGAATAAGGACAACCTCACATCCTTCAGAGCCAAGCTTGGACCCAAAGTTATCTTTGGTGACTCCAACTTTGGACAGACTAAAGGATATGGTGCACTCCAGATTGGTTCAGTAACCTTCAAGAAGGTAGCTTATGTGGAAGGACTGAAGCACAACCTAATTAGCATCAGTCAGCTGTGTGATGAAGGCTACCAGGTGACCTTCAACAAAACCTTATGCAAAATCAAGTCAGAGGACAACACAACTGTGTTGACAGGTAAAAGGAAAGGTAACATCTACTTGGTAGACTTTATTTCAACTGATGTAGATATCTGCTTGTTTAATTCAGTCTGTAGACCAAATGTTTTATGGCATAAGAGATTAGGACACCTAAACCTTAGAACTATTGTTAGGCTATCCAAGTACAACCTTGTTAGAGGACTACCTTCTGGCCCCTACAAGAAGGAAGGACTCTGCAAGGCTTGTCAATTAGGCAAGCAAACTAAAAACAGTTTTAAGTCACTTAATAAGAGTGATTCACCTAGGATATTGTATCTGTTACACATGGATCTGTTTGGACCCATCACAGTACAAAGCCTAGGAGGGAAATCCTACACTTTGGTAGTTGTAGATGACTTCTCTAGATTCACTTGGGTGTTCTTTCTAAGGAAGAAGTCTGATAACTTTAAGTGTCTGACAGAGTTTCTCAAATGTATACAGATTGAGTTCAATACTCACATTGCCCTGATCAGAAGTGATCATGGGACAGAGTTTGATTCTCTTCTTATGCAAGAGTTCTGTCAGAGTGAAGGGATCAGGCATACTTTCTCAGCTCCTAGAACTTCTCAACAAAATGGGGTAGCTGAAAGGAAAAATAGAACCCTTATTGAATCTGCTACTACATTATTGTCAGATGCTCATCTACCTCTATCCTTTTGGGCAGAGGCAGTGAACACCTCCAACTATGTGTTGAACAGAAGTCTGATACATAAACTAAAGGGAAAGACTCCCTATGAATTACTCAAAGGGAAGAAACCTAAAGTTGACTATTTTAGAGTATTTGGTTGTATTTGCTACATTCACAATAATGACAAGAAATATTTAGCAAAATTTCAAGCCAAAGCTGATGAAGGAGTGTTTCTGGGATACTCCATGATCAGCAAGGCCTATAGGGTCTATAGCAAATCATCTTTGAAAATTGAGGAATCTGTTCACATTTCATTTGATGAAACTAACATGTCTTTCAAGGAGAAGAATTCTTCTACCATAGAACCTTTGCAGGAACATTCTCTAGTTGAAGACTTGAACAGGATACAGGTTACTCAAGAGGATGAAAGCAGTGAAGATGAAGGAAATGATCAACATTTTGAAGCACAACCTGAAGAGCCAGTTGTTGTACCACAAGAGGAAACAACAACACAGGTTGGTGAACAATGAACACCCCATGTTGATTTAGTAACATCAAGAGACCATCCAATTTCCCAAATAATTGGAGAAATCTCAGCTGGTGTGCAAACCAGAAAACAGGTCAACCAAAACCTGTTGCACACCTGCTTCCTATCTCAAATTGAATCTCAGTCCATTCAAGATGCAGAGCAAGATCCACACTGGATCATTGTAATGCAAGAGGAGTTGCATCAATTTGAGAGGAATAAAGTATGGGAACTAGTGCCAAAGCCTAAGGATCATTCCATTGTTGGAACAAAATGGGTATTCAGAAACAAACTGGATGATCAAGGAGTAATTATAAGGAACAAGGCAAGGCTAGTTGCTCAAGGATACTCTCAAGAAGAAGGAATCGACTACGACCAGACTTTTGCACCTGTTGTAAGATTAGAAGCCATCAGGATTTTTCTAGCTTATGCAGCTCACAAAGGCTTCAAAGTATATCAGATGGATGTCAAAAGTGCTTTCTTAAATGGAGACATCAAAGAGGAAGTTTATGTCAGACAACCTCCAGGTTTTATCTCTCCAACTTATCCTGATTATGTTTTTAGATTAAATAAAGCATTATATGGTCTCAAGTAAGCTCCTAGAGTATGGTATGAGACCTTAGCATGCTTTTTCTTGGAAAATGGTTTTATAAGGGGTAGAGTAGACCAAACTCTTTTTATTAGAACCCATAAGTCCCATACCCTACTAGTACAAATTTATGTAGACGATATCATTTTTGGTTCTACTGACTCCAAATTGTGCAGAAGGTTTTCTAACCTAATGCATTCTAAATTTGAGATGAGTAGCATGGGTGAGCTATCCTTCTTCCTAGGATTACAAGTCAAACAACATGCTGAAGGCATCTTTATTTCTCAAACCAAATATGCAAATGAACTGGTTAAGAAATTTGGTATGTCTGAGGCATCTTGTATGAAAACACCCATGCCTACCAATGTTGTATTAGATGCTGATGAACATGGGAAACCTGTTGATCAGACAATATATAGAGCAATGATTGGCTCTTTACTGTATCTTACAGCTAGTAGACCAGATATAATGTTTGCTACATGTATATGTGCTAGGTTCTAAGTAAGCCCTAGAGAGTCACACCTAACTTTAGTAAAGAGGATTCTCAGGTATGTTAAAAGTTGTCCAAATCTAGGTATCTGGTATCCAAAAGATTCAGCATTTGATTTAACTGGATTCTCAGATGCTGATTATGCTGGATGCAGAATTGACAGGAAAAGCACCAGTGGAACTTGTCAGTTCCTTGGTGACAGACTTGTCTCTTGGTTTTGTAAGAAACAAACATCTGTGTCAACTTCAACTGCTGAAGCTGAATATATGGCTGCAGGCAGTTGTTGCTCACAAATATTGTGGATTCAAAACCAACTCCTAGACTATGGTTACAACTTAGAGAAGTCTAAAATCTTTTGTGATAACACAAGTGCTATTTCCATAGCTCAAAATCCAGTCCTCCATAGTAGGACAAAACACATAGAGATTAGGCATCATTTCTTAAGGGATAATGTTGAAAAGAATAAAATTGAATTACAATATATCCCAACTGATTTGCAAAGGGGAGATATTTTCACCAAGCCTTTGGATGAAAAGAAACACACCTTCTTCCTAAATCAGTTAGGAATGTTAGATGGAGGAAGTCTTAAATAACATCCAAGATTTTGAAAGCTAAAAATTGACCAATACTAGGCAAACATTCTGATTCTTCTTAGTGACTAGAACTTTTCTGATTTCTGAACTGCGCTCGATGATTTACCCCAAGATCGTCGAACGGAGATCGACGATTTCCAAAATCGTCGAACTGAGTTCAGCGCCTCTCAGATAGTATGAACTATCTCTTCCGGTCAACGATCGTCGAACGGCGCTCGACGATTATGTTATCTGAACGATCGTCGAACGGAGCTCGACGCTCTTCAAGATCGTCGAACAGAGATCGACGATGTTGAAAACTCTTCAGATTCCTTTAGAAGCCTCGATCGTCGAACTGAGTTCAACGATCTTTCCAATTCTGCGTCGAACCCTAATATAAAACTCATTTTTTCGCCGTCGTTCTCTTTTGCGCTTTCGATTTCTCTGCAAAAATCTTCTTTCCCTCCAAACAGTTCTACTCTTGGTCGTTTTGTTTGTTGAGTTTTTGCAGGTACAATGGCTGTGTCAGTTGCTGTCCTAGCTGCAATGAAGTTTGATGCAGGCTTTGACATTGATATAGAATCTTTCAGCACCACTGACCAGATTTTCCAAGACATACTGGGTTTATTCAAGGATTAGAATCTGTCTGCCCTCATGACCACTAGGATCAAGCTGGCTTCAGATGAGATCAAGGAGTGGGTTTACACTGCTCATAATCAAGACAACAACACAATAGTTGGGTCTATTACTGGAAATCAGGTACCCTTGACCCCCACAGTTTTAACAGAAGTTTTTGGACTGAGAAATGGAGAATATATTGCTGAGTTATCAGGAGAAGATTATTCTGAACTACTTGCCAGGATGGGTCATCCAGAGGGAAACCCTAGCAAGCTATTCAAGAGGAATCTGTCTGTTGAATACAGGTTCCTGGCAGATGTGGTAGGGAAAGTGCTGCTGGCAAAGCACTCAGCCCATGATACTATATCCAGACATCAGCTCTGTCTCATGGGAGCTCTGGTGGATAAGAAAAATCTGAACTGGGGAGAGGTGTTCTTTGACCTCATCAAGAAGAAAATAAACAAGAGTTTTGTAAACTTTGGAAGGATTCTTGAAGTTTTCCTGCAGACCAGGTGCCCTGCCTTGCTGGTCTCCTCTGGAGTTCACATAAATGCCTCCAAGAGACTAACCTGTGCCCTCTTTGGCAAGTGGGACAGGCAAATAAGCAAGCCTAGCAGGCCCTCCTCTGGTGCTCCTTTAGGCACCAGGACTCAAAGAGTCACTCTCCCACAGGTCTCTGCTCCTGCAGATGACCTGGCTGCTACTGTTGCTTGCCTCTCCTCCTCCTCCAATTCCATCCCTTCCCTTACCATCCACCATTCCAGCTCCATCCACCATCACCATATCTAGCCCATCTCCAACATCAACTCCCTCTCCAGTCCCTGTTCTCCCCACACCAGAAGAACACTTCCACCCTCTGTTCTCTTACCCTCCACCTGATATCACCTCTTCTCCATCCATTCCATCCTTCACTCTTCTGGATGATTCCTTTATGGCTGATTCCCCCCTTCTCCTCCTGAGTTACCCTCCTCCTCCACTTCCTTCCAAGATCTCCTCCACCACATCATTGATCAACCAACATTCACTCCATCCATATCCATTCCCCTATCCTCCATCTCCACCCTACCATCACCTCAGCCCTCCATTCCCCAATTCTCCAGCCCTTCCCTTCCAGCATCCCCAGCTGCTTCCATTCCTTCTACCTCTGCTCCAGCTGTTGAGCAAGTAGACCTCTCAGCCCTAGCTGACAGGCTGTATGAGCTGATTGCCCCCAGGCTCTCTCTCCTATTGGAGACCTCCTTAGCTCCTCTACACCAGTCAGTGGCAGCTCTATCTGCCAGGCTCTCCTCCCTCTTCCCTCAGGCAGCACCCACAGCAGTGTGCCTTGATCCAGATGTCTCTGCATCTAGGTAGGGGGAGATGCCACATGAAGAAAGCCTTCTTGCTGTTGCTGCTGCTGTTTCTGCTTCTTCTGCTGCTCCTCTGGCTGCTGCTGCTGCTGAGCCTCCTACTGCAGTTCTTGCAATAGACCTAAGGTCTTTGCTATCTGCTTTTGATTCTGCCTTCTTTAGCTGTCTGCCAGAGAGTAATGTTGTCCAGCCCCCAGAAGACTTATCCAAGGCACTTGTGCCATTGTCTTGCTGTGACCCTAGCATCCTCAGCTCTTTTGTACATTCAGTAATTGCTGTTACTGAAGATATTGATGCTGCTGCTGCTGAAGTTCCAACTGCTTCTGATGAGCCAATATCCAAGGATCTTCTGATGACAGAGGCCACAATTGAGCCTGCTGCAATTTCTGATGATGCTTCTGCTACTATCAGTGAAGTTGTTGCTGCTATTAACTCTCCAGTTTCTGTTGTTGAGAGTGAATCTGATGTTTCTGCTGTAAGTGAGACTGTTGCTGCTGCTGTCACCTCTACTGCTGCTGTCTCTACTGCTGTCCCTGCTGCTACTATCTCAACTTCTGCCTCATCTGCTGCTGTTCAACTAAAGAAAGATCTTATGAAGAAAATAGATGCTTTATATGATGATCAGAGTTCTGAATCTGATGAGTTTAAAACAGACTCTGATGACTCATCTGCTACCATTGCCAGGAAAAGGAAGGCAAGGAGCAAGGCAATGAAAAGGGTTCCTCCTGCTAAAGTTAAGGATAACAATGATATTCCTTATTATATCCTTCATAATTGCCCCATCACTGAACATTGGATGCAGTTTTCCAAGAACCAGCTGAAAGCCATGAAGAAAAAGAGAAAATATGAGAAGGGCTCATCCCAATTCCAGCACCCTCATCCTCCTCCACCACCTCCTCTTGATGCAGGTGCAGGTGGAAGCACTGCAAGTCAACCCCCAGCTAGAAGCCAGGCTCCCTATCAACCTCATGCCAGATCCTATCAAAGGGAAAGCCAATCCAGGGGTTCATATTCTAGGAGAGGAGGATACAGGGGCAATCAGAGAGATATACAAGTATATTACAAAAGGTATTCCAGGCAGCACCCATATTCTAGGGGAGGACATGTTTCATCTGATACATCATTAGGTCCTTTCCCCTACAAGCTAAAAGAGAATGTGTCTGTCAGGCCTCCTCAAGACAATCCTTCCAACAGGTATGAGCCACCTGTACCTTATGAGGACCCTGAAAATAATCCAGCTGCTTGGACTGCCAGGATGAAGGAATTGGCTGCACTAGATCAGATTAAGAAGGCCAGAGAACAAGGACTAGATTCTTCCAACATTTCTACAATGTCTGAGCAAAGACAAAAAGAACTAGAGAAATATGGCTCCAGTAAATTCTTTGATGCTGAGAGATATATGGAATTGCATCCTGCTGCTGTGGTTCCCAGGCCTACAAAGCAAACTTATTTGGGTGCAGCAGATGACACCAGGTCCAACAAAGAAGCCCTAAACCCTAACAGAGAAATCAAAATGGTTAAAGGCAAAGAGAAGAAGTGACATTGTAAGGTGACAGTTTCTGTGAATTCTGATTGTTATCTGGATGATATATATATCTCTGTGTTTATGCTTGTCTGGCTATTGTTTTTCTGCTTAATACTTGTATGTTGTTATTTAAATTTTTCCAAAGTCTGTAAATAGTAATCCTAACACAAATAGGGGGAGATTGTTGGAACACCCTATTACTAATTTGGGTCAGGATCACTATGTCTCTAGGAACCTTTGCTTGACCTCCTGTATAGCTTAAAAGGTCAATTAGAATTGAGTCTAAGGGTTAGAAGTCTAGGTTTGGAAGCTGCCCTGAAGACCAAGTTTTTCTGTCTGGAGACTAAGTCTGATCGTCGAGCTCAGCACGACGATTCGTCGAACTCCGATCGACGATCGTCTAGCTCAACTTCGACAGATCGTCGAACTCCATTCGACGATCACTGAGCTCAACTTCATAATATCGTCGAACTCCATTCGATGATCGGTGAGCTCAGGTCGACGATTTTGACTCTGCATTAGATCTTTATCTCTGAGCTCAGTTCGACGATCTTTGAGCTCAGATCGACGATTATCTTACTGCTGTGTGTTTTCAGATCGCTGAGCTCAGCTCGACGATAGCAGAGCTCAGTTCGACGATTTCAGATAACTTCCAGAATTCAAATTCAAATCAGTTAGGAGTTATTCTGCAATTAATTCAGAGATTTGCTAGCCGTTTTCATTTAATTCTGGACCAAGTTTCAAGGGATTTTTAAAGGAATGTCTCTGTGGACTTTCCTCCAGAAGAGTTTATGCAATTAAGGATGCAATCAATGCAGACCAACAGCTATCCTTGACAGAGAATAATATTCTATTCTGTACCAGAGAATAAAAGACAGGATTTTTGAATCTCTCACAACAGAGCACACACAATACAGATTACAGAGACAACCTCAAAAATCTTCTGTCTAAAAGAATTCTGAAGAACACTCATCCAAGGAGATCAAGTTTTCAAATCTTCAGATCTCTTTTAGTTTTCAAAGTGTTCAAGGCCAACATATTTCAGACTCCAGACACTCAACATTTCAGTCCCTTTTGCTGAAATCATCCATTGCTGGAGTTCAACATTTGAAGGCCTATCACCCTCAGCAAAGCTTTTCTTCCTGAAGATTTCAAGGATTTAGGGGGAGCTTTGACAACAATCCACATAGTCTTCTCAGTTGTTTGAGAAATAGAAGACTGCCATCACTCTCTCACCCCCACTCTGTAAAGGGTTTTTCAAACTCCCTTCAAAAGTTTGAACCTGGTTTTTGAGCACCTTGTCAAAAGCTCATTGGTGGCAAGACACCTGATCAAAAAATCTGCTTTGGTTTTTGAGCACCTTATCAAAAGCTCATTGGTGCCCAGGACACCTGATCAACTCATCCTGCAATGGATTCCTACCTAGGGTGGTAGAAGAGTGGATGTACCCAAGTTTGGGGAACCACTATATTTCCTTGTGTCTTCTGGTTCTGCTTGCTTTCATTTTTGTTTCTGGCCTTGATTTTTCTGTGCTTAGCTTTTGTTTAACTTAGTTCTGTGATTAGATTTATTTCTGCTTCCCTGCTCACACATATTACAACAATTGTTGTAAAAGTTTGTAAAAGTTTTTATAGCACCATATACTCTATTCACCCCCCTCTAGAGTATATCAGATCTAGTTGCACTTTCAGGCGTATCTTAGGGCGTGTCCCGCTCGGGTGCGAAGCAGTTGCGAGGTTGATGAAAATGAGTTCGATGAAGTGTTCGGGCGAGACACGCCCTGTGTCACGGGCGTGTCACGGGCGTGTCCCATCCGACACGGGCGTGTCGGAGGATGTGTGTTCCCTCTGGTCGATGAACAGTGCTCGACGAACGTCGAGTGTCAAGTATGGGGTACACGGCCTGTGACACGGGCGTGTCATAGGGTGTGTCCCGCTAATCCTCGAGTAGCTCTCGTGTAGGTCAAAATATACTCGAGTAGGTGGAAACGTAATCGAGTTAGAGGCAGTGACACGGGCGTGTCATCCCTGTGACACGGGCGTGTCCTATCCGGGTACTCGAGTAGTTTATTTTCTCTCGAGTAAGTTCTCTCGAGTAGCTCTCGAGTGGGTTACACGCCCCGTGTCACGAGCGTGACTGGGCTGTCAGGGGCGTGTCCTATACAGGTACTCGAGTTGTTGGTTTTCTCTCGAGTAAGTCCTCTCAAGTAAGTCTCTAGTGGGTTACACGCCCCATGTCACGGGCGTGACTGGGCCGACACGTCCTTGTCCCACCCTTATGTCGTGTCGAGTATTGAACCGACGCATAAAAACCGTCGTAACGCTTCGCCTAAGCAGGACACGGGTAAGGGCACGGGCGTGTCCCTACCCATGTCACTTTTATATAAAAGGGGAAGTGATAAACCTAGCCATTTTCACTCCTCATTCCAGCTATTTTTATGAGAGAAACTACTGTTAAGAGAAGGAAGTCACTGGATCTAGTTCTAGAGGAGAATATCTGCCGTCCGCCGTGGAAAAGAAGATGCCACCGAGAAGAGTCACGAGATCCATGGCCCGAAATGGTTGAAATACAGGAAATGAGGTGAGCTTCCTACCCTCTCCTTTGGTGCTAGATCTTTAGCTATTTTCTTAGGAGATATATCGACTCAAGAGAGTCTTGATGGAGAGAAGGAGTTTTCTAGGGATGGCCATGCTAGGACATGTGTTCTAGGTTTTAGATCTCTTCAACCTCCCCTTTCCTCTATGTGATGATGGGTGGATGTTTTCCAGAATAATCATGGCCTCATGAGGGTGAATAAGGGAGGAGGAAATTCTGGAGTGATTTTGGAGGATCAACTTGGAGAGGAAGATGAACCGATGCCGTTCATTCCTCTTTACGAAGCGTGCGGAATCTGTATTCTGCGCGCAACGATCTTCTTGGCCATTTTCATGTTGGATGTGGCCAGAGCTGGGCTTTCGACTAAACACGAAAGTTTAAGCCCTTGAAAATACCTTTCCAATGAGTGGTTGTATGTCTTCATGCGAAGTCTGTAGCCATAGGAAAGTCTGAACGAACATGTCATCTGATAAATCCTACATGAAGAAATTGTGTTCTGTACGCAGTGGACTTCAAGGCTGATTTAAAATAGGATACACTCAAAGCTGGGTTGTAGGCTGAATATGAAAGTTGTAACCCATGGAAAGACCTTTCCATCGAGGGGTTATACGTCTTCACCGGATTCATATAGCTTCGGGAATCTCCGGTCGAAGTTGCTGTCCAGATTTATTCTGCACTTAAAATATGGGGTTTATATAATATGAATTTGAATTCGGTGGAATCGATGTTGCAAATTAACCCGAGATTTTGATGAACTATTTATGCTGACCACCGTAGTGCTATGAATGATAAATCTTGTCAATTAGATTTCATAAAACTGAATTGTGAAGCAAGCTTTATTGCACGATATGACTTGCTAAAATTGTTAGATTATTATAAATGTGCATCATGTTTATGATATGATGAATGAAATGATTTGCACAAATTGGTAGATTATTATAAATGCGCATCATGTTTATAATATGATGAATGAAATGACTAGATACAAATTGATAGATTAGTATTAATGCGCATCATGTTTGTAATGTGATGAAACCCATTTGGAATGACAAATAGAAGCATAAACCATGGCCATGCGTATGTATGATGGTTAGAATGAAGTTTAGTAGTCCAATACTTAGAGTGCAGTCACCGTACGGGTTGTATTGTGGAAGGATGCAAGTGTGGCGTTGGCCATCACTAGTTCAGTTAATGTTGAAATGAGGTATAGATGGACGATTGGGCTTGGTTCTCGGTGTCTATGTCCCGAGGCTCCTTCCGTGCCGAGTGGATGGTTGGGTTGTGTCCTCGTGCTTACTTCCAAGGCCCCTTCCATGCCATGGTGTTGTGGAATTTGCATATGGTGTGAGTCGACATGCGGTGTCGTAATCCTGTGTTAAGGATAGTGTGGTAGGTCTACGGGCTCGCCGATCGTCATACCGACGGGAGTTGACAGTTAGACTTTGGGAGGTTGGGCTTGGTCCTCAGTGTCCACATCCCGAGGCTCCTTCCGTGCCAAGTGAATGGTTGGGCTGTGTCCTCATGCCTCTTCCGAGGCCCCTTCCGGGTCACACCAGGCCAGTTCGGGCTGTGTTCTCGGTGCACATCTACTCGAGACCCCACTTGGCCATAGTATGCATGGGCTCCACTGTTGTGTTCTTAGCGTTGAGGCGTATGGAGGCCTAGGTGAAGTACTGTGGATACCTGCCTAGTAGTAGATATGCCCGCTCTACTGTCACCGCCTGGCTACGGCGGCTGATGCCTGAGAGGTTAGCTACCTGCTCGAATAGTGGGAACTATAGTCTATGTCGACATAGAAATTGCATGGTGTCATCATGGGTGAGTCATTGCATAGCATACATATCATTTCATAACAATGCACAACAAGATCCTCATCGTATAAGTTTGTATGGGCACTCCTATACAATGAGTTACTTTTATGTAACCCGATCCTTAACTTATAAGTTTGTATGGGCATTCTTATAAGTTAAGTCACTTTTCTGCTTTAGTTACTTGTACTTGTTGATTTACTAATATTATTATTCAAGTAGAACTACTAGTTTATAATGTTGTTATTCATGTACTATTATCACCTGCTTGTACCTGCTTTACTACTTGTATTATACTTGTACCCTTGTTCCTTTCTCTGCCCGGTGCCGAGGAGTCGCCAGGGGAGCGGATGTGAAGCTACTTAGTCTTTAGACTAACGGTTGCTACGTCTTCCTTTTTAGTAGGTCACCCTGTTGGTAGAGCAGCCACAAACTTTGCAGCAGGACAGCCAGGCTAGGACGACAGGGCCTGAAGTGACGGTGCCATCGCTACCGTCGGTTAAGGATGTGAGTGTTGTGAGATTCCGTTGTAGCCCGTTTGGGAAATTTTATAGCTGTACTCTGATATTGTAGAAGCATGTTAAAGCTTCTCTTATTTGATGTATTTGGACTTTTTTACTTAATGTGGATCATGACTTCTATGTTTATTCTTTTATTGATGGGTTGGCAGTTTGATATTTGAGACTAGCTGGCAGAATAGGCATCTTGTGGTACAGGTTAGTCTGTGTGCTGACGCTACCGCAAGGTGGCTGTTCTGGGCATAAGACTCCCTCGGCCGTATCTTGTGTTCCTAGAGGGGGGTCTTACAAATGGTATAAGATTGCAAATGGTCCTAAGATAAAGAAGTCCATTAAACCACTTGGACACCATGCTCGATAGGTCAGTTTGAGGACAAACTGACATAGCGGAAGTGGTGGTGTGCCCATGTGGGATTCACATTAAGTATGTCCACTAACCCATAGTTCTAATGCCAACCTAACTAGGATAACACCTCGATTAGGCAGACCAAGACACTTTATGTCGTACCCTAGTCAAAAACTAACCTCGGGTATGGTATGTCTGGGCGATAAGATTCCCGAGAATGAACAAAATGATTGGGTCAATTGCAAATATAATTCTCCAAGTCTTACACCCGGTAATCCTCATATTAATTCTCCGGGAAGTTTGGAGCATCTCGAGGAGAAGTAGTACTTATAATCTACTATTAGAACAGTATGAGACTTGTAAGTTTGATGTTCGTACACATGATGTGGTTCTCCTTACCTTAGTTTGCGTCAAATAAGACTATGGGCCTAGTTTCTGATATCCGGGGCCTAATTAGAGTGGATCAAGGAGTGGATGCTGCCCTTGCCCTCGCAATCAAGTCGATCGAAGATGGGACTACAGATGAGTATACGCTAAAAGACGGCCTCGTTTATTTCCGTGGTCGGCTCTACATTCCCAAGGGCGGTAGAATCTAGGAGGATATCTTGAGAGAGGCATATTGCCCTCAGTATTTGGTGCACCCAGGTATTGCGAAGATGTACGCCAGCTTGCGGAAGACCATGTGTTGACCGGGAATGTAGAAGGATGTCTGATATTTTGTTACACACTGTGAAGCTTGTCAAAGAGTGAATGCAGAATGCAAGAGCCCCGGAGGGTTGTTACAATCGTTGCCCATCCCCGAATGGAAGTTCGAGGATATCTCCATGGACTTCATCCATGGGTTACCTCGCTCACGCTCCAGGAATGATTCAGTGTGGGTGATAGTTGATCGCCTGACGAAAGTAGCCCGGTTTATCCCAATGAAGAAAGAAGCTCATGTGGATGTCTTAGTACGCCTCTTTGTGGAGTAATTCGTACGGTATCATGGCGTGCATAAGACGATCGTGTCTGATCGTGATGGTCGGTTTACCTCCAATGAGTGGAAAGTGGTACAGGCGTATTTGGGCTTGCACCTTACCTTCAGCACCGCGTTTCATCCTCAGACAGATGGGAAATCTGAAAGTACCATCCGGACATTGGAAGATTTGTTGAGATTATGTGTGATGGATAGAGGAGAGCCGTGGGAAAGTTTCTTACCATTGGTAGAATTCTCCTACAATAATATCCATCAGGCTAGCATCGGCATCGCGCCTCATGATGCTCTTTACGGAAGGAGGTGTAGAACCCCTTTGCCTTGGGTGCAAGATGAAGACCCGAAGACTTTGGGCGTTGAATATATTGATGATACGGATGCAGCGGTTAGACTGATACGGGATCGCATGTTGGAGGCTCAAAGTCGACAGGTGAAGTATTATAATGCAAGGAACCGGATGGTTGAGTTTCAAGTGGGTGATAAGGTGTTCCTGAAAATCCGACCGATGCATGGAGTGTCACGTATGCGTGGTGTGAAAAAGCTCAGCCCAAGGTATGTTGGGCCCTATACTATATTGGAAAGTATTGGCCCGCCGGCCTATCGGTTGGAGTTCTGGCCCAACCTACAGAACCTCCACGACGTGTTCCATGTGTCGTCGCTTTGGAAGGCACTGTTGCGGCCCGATCAATACATCCCCACAACTGATGATGCTGTGGCATCTGATAGGTCTATGCGACTAGAGCCGGTGCGGATCGTAGATAGCGAGACAAGAAAGTTACATCGCAAAAGTGTTCCCTTGGTGAAGGTTCTATGGTCCAATCATGGGAAGGAGGAATATACATGGGAGCTGATGGATGTGATGCAAAAACACTATCCGGAGTTGTTTGCTTAAGGTAATATTATTTAAAAGCAAATTATATTTTTGTTATGCTTTTCTCTCCATAGCCTAATCCTGATTTCGGGGATGAAATATTTTATTTTGTTTATAGGATTTGTAGCATCCCGAATCGCACTAGGCCCCTTGTATTTATTTTTGAGACATGAGAGATGACTTGGGCTCTGGGGAGTGCTGACAACTAGGAAGCATGTAACAGCCCAAAGTCTGGGGTTGGCAAATTTTTGGGTGACACGGCCTGGGACACGGGCGTGTCCTGCTCGGGTGGGTAGCAGTCGCGAGGTCGACGAAAATGGGTTCGATGAAGTGTTCGGGCGAGACACGCCCTATATCACAGGCGTGTCACGGGCGTGTCCGATCCGACACGGGCGTGTTGGAGGGCTTGTGTTCCCTCTAGTCGATGAATAGCACTCGACGAATGTCGAGTGTTAAGTATGGGGTAAACGGCCTGTGACACGGGCGTGTCACAGGGCGTGTCCCGCTTATCCTCGAGTAGCTCTTGTGTAGGTCGAAATATACTCGAGTAGGTGGAAAGGTACTAGAGTAAGCGGCAGTGATACGGGCGTGTCATCCCTGTGACATGGGCGTGTCATATCCGGGTACTCGAGTAGTTGGTTTTCTCTCGAGTAAGTCCTCTCAAGTAGGTCTTGAGTGGGTTACACGCCCCGTGTCATGGGCGTGACTGGGCCGTCACGGCGGTGTCCTATGCGGATACTCGAGTAGTTGGTTTTCTCTCGAGTAAGTCCTCTCGAGTAAGTCTCAAGTGGATTACACACCCCATGTCATGGGAGTGACTGGGCCGACACGGGCGTGTACCACCTGTGTGTCGTGTCGAGTATTGAACCGACGCATAAAAACCGTCGTAACGCTTCGCCTAAGCAAGACATGGGTAAGGACACAGGCGTGTCCCTACCCATGTCACTTTTATATAAAAGGGCAAGTGATAACCCTAGCAGTTTTCACTCCTCATTCCAGCCATTTTTCTGAGAGAAACTCCTGTTGAGAGAAGGAAGTCGCTGGATCTAGTTCTAGAGGAGAAAATCTGCCGTCGCCGTGGAAAAGAAGATGCCGCCGAGAAGTGTCACGAGATCCATGGCCGGAAATGGTGGAAATGCCGGAAATGAGGTGAGCTTCCTACCCTCTCCCTTGGTGCTAGATCTTTAGTTATTTTCTTAGGAGAGATATCGACTCAAGAGAGTCTTGATGGAGAGAAAGTGTTTTCTAGGGATGGCCATGCTAGGACATGTGTTCTAGGTTTTAGATCTCTTCAACTTCCCCTTTCCTCTATGTGATGATGGGTGGATGGTTTTGTGAAGAATCATGGCCTCATGAGGGTGAATAAGGGAGGAGGAAATTCTGGAATGATTTTGGAAGATCGACTTGGAGAGGAAGATGAACCGATGTTGTTCATTCCTCTTTACGAAGCGTGCAGAATCTGTATTCTGCGCGCAGCAATCTTCTTGGCCATTTTCATGTAGTATGTGGCTAGATCAGGGCTTTCGACAAACATGAAAGTTGAAGCCCTTGAAAATACCTTTCCAACAAGTGGTTGCACGTCTTCATGCGAACTCTGTAGCCTTGGGGAAGTCTGAATGAACATGACGTCCGATAAATCCTGCATGCAAAAATTGTGTTCTGTACGCAGCGGACTTCAAGGCTCATTTCAAATAAGATACACTAACACCTGGGTTGTGGGCTGAATATGAAAGTCGTAACCCATGGAAAGACCTTTCCATCTAGGGGTTACACGTCTTCACCGTATTCCTGTAGCTTCGGGAATCTCCGGTTGAGGTTGCTGTCCAGATTTATTTTGCACTTAAATTTGCACAAATTGGTAGATTATTATAAATGCGCATCATGTTTATAATATGATGAATGAAATGACTGGATACAAATTGGTCGATTAGTATTAATGCGCATCATATTTGTAATATGTTGAAACCCATTTGGAAAGATAAATAGAAGGATAAACCATGGCTATGAGTATGTATGATGGTTAGAATGAAGTTTATTAGTCCAATACTTAGAGCGCAGTCTCCCTACGGGTTGTATTGTGGAAGGATGCAAGTGTGGCATTAGCCGTCACTAGTTCAGTTAATGTTGAAATGAGGTATAGATGGACAGTTGGGCTTGGTCCTCGGTGTCTATGTCCCGTGGCTCCTTCCGTGCCGAGTGGATGGTTGGGTTGTGTCCTCGTGCTTACTTCCGAGGCCCCTTCCATGCCACAGTGTTGTGGAATTTGCATGTGGTGTGAGTCGACAGGCGGTGTCGTAATCTTGTGTTAAGGATAGTGTGGCAGGTCTACGGGCTCGCCGATCGTCACACCGACGGGAGTTGACAGTTAGACTTTAGGCGGTTGGGCTTGGTCCTCGGTGTACACGTCCCAGGGCTCCTTCCATGCTATGTGAACGGTTGGGCTGTGTCCTCGTGCCTTCTTCCGAGTCCCCTTCTAGGTCACACCAGGCCAGTTCAGGCTGTGTTCTCGGTGCACATCTACTCGAGACCCCACTGGGCCATAGTACACCTGGGCTCTACTATTGTGTTCTTAGCGTTTAGGCGTACGAAGGCCTAGGTGAAGTACTGTGGAGACCCGCCTAGTAGTAGAGATGCCCGCTCTACTGTCACTGCCTGGCCACGACGGCTGATGCCTGGGAGGTTAGCTACCTACTCGAATAGTGGGAACTATAGTCTATGTCGATGTAGAAATTGCATGGTGTGATCATGGGTGAGTCATTGTATAACACACAAATCATTTCATAACAATGCACAACAAGATCCTCATCGTATAAGTTTGCATGGGCACTCCTATACGATGAGTTACTTTTATGTAACCTGATCCTTAACTTATAAGTTTGTATGAACATTCTTATAAGTTAAGTCACTTTCCTGCTGTAGTTACTTGTACTTGTTGATTTACTAATATTGTTATTCAAGTAGAACTGCTAGTTTATAATGTGGTTATTCATGTACTATTATCTCCTGGTTGTACCTGCTTTACTAGTATTATAATTGTACCCTTGTTCCTTTCTCCGCCAGGTTCCGAGGAGTCGCTGGCGGAGCGGATGTGAAGCCACTTAGTCTTTCGACTAACGCTTGCTACGTCTTCCTTTTTAGGAGGTCACCCCGCAGGTAGAGCCGCCGCAGACTTTGCAGCAGGACAGCCAGGCCAGGACGACAGGGCCTGAAGTGACGGTGTCGTCGCTACAGTCAGTTATGGATGTGAGTGTTGTGAGATTTTGTGGTAGCCCATTTGGGAAATTTTATAGCTGTACTCTGATATTGCAGAAGCATGTTAAAGCTTCTCTTATTTGATGTATTTAGACTTTTTACTTAATGTGGATCATGACTTCTATGTTTATTCTTTTATTGATGGGTTGGCAGTTTGATATTTGAGACTAGCTTGCAGAATATGTGTCTTGTGGTACAAGTTAGACTGTGTGCTGATGCTATCGCAAGACGGCTGTTCTGGGCATAAGACTCCCCTCGGCCGTATCTTGTGTTCCGGGAGGGGGGTCTTACAAATGGTATCAGCTTGCAAATGATGCTGAGATAAAGAAGTCCGTTAAACCACTGGGCCACCATGCTCGATAAGTCAGTTTGAGGAAAACTGACATAGCGGAAGCAGTGGTGTGCCCATGTGGGATTCACATTATGTATGTCCACTAACCCTTAGATCTAATGCCAACCTAACTAGGATAACACCTCGAGTAGGCTGACAAAGACACTTTTTGTCGTACCCTAGTCTAAAACTAACCTCGGGTATGGTATGTCTGGGCGATAAGATTCCCGAGAATGAAAAAAATGATAGGGTCAATTGCAAATATAATTCTCCAAGTCTTACACATGGTAATCCTCATATTACTTCTCTGGGAAGTTTGGAGCATCTCGAGTAGAAGTAGTGCTTATAATCTACTATTAGAACAATATCATACTTGTAAGTTTGAAGTTCGTTCCCATGATGTGGTTCTCCATACTGTAGTTTGCCTCAAATAAGACTATGAGCCTAGTTTGTGATATCCGGGGCCGAATTACGGTGGAGCAAGGAGTGGATGCGGCTCTGGCCTCGATAATCAAGTCGATCGAAGATGGCACTACGGATGAGTATACGCTAAAAGACGGCCTCATTTATTTCCATGGTCGCTATACATTCCCAAGGGCAGTAGAATCCAGGAGGATATCTTGAGAGAGGCAGATTGCTCTTAGTATTCGGTGCACCTGGGTATTGCCAAGATGTACGCCTGCTTGCGGAAGACCATGTGTTTGCCGGGAATGAAGAACGATGTCTGATATTTTGTTACACACTGTGAAGCTTGTCAAAGAGTGAAGGCAGAATGCAAAAGCCCCGGTGGGTTGTTACAATCGTTGCCCATCCCCGAATGGAAGTTCGAGGATATCTCCATGGACTTTGTCCATGGGTTATCTCGCTCACGCTCCGGGAATGATTCAGTGTGGGTGATAGTTGATCGCCTGACAAAAGTAGCCCGGTTTATCCCAATAAAGAAAGAAGCTTATGTGGATGTCTTAGTACGCCTCTTTGTGGAGCAATTCATACGGTATCATGGCGTGCCTAAGACGATCGTGTTTGATCGTGATGGTCGGTTTACCTCCAATGAGTGGAAAGCGGTATAGGCGTATTTGGGCTCGCGCCTTACCTTCAGCTCTGCGTTTCACCCTCAGACGGATGGGCAATCTGAAAGGACCATCCGGACATTGGAAGATTTGTTGAGATTATGTGTGTTGGATAGAGGAGAGCCGTGAGAAAGTCTCTTACTGTTGGTAGAATTCTGCTACAATAATAGCCATCATGCTAGCATCGGCATGGCGCCTCATGAAGCACTTTACGGAAGGAGGTGTAGAACCCCTTTTTCTTGGGTGCAAGATGAAGACCTGAAGGCTTTGGGCATTGAATATATTGATGATACCGATGCGTCGGTTAGACTGATACGGGATCACATGTTGGAGACTCAAAGTCGACAGACGAAGTATTACAATGCAAGGCACCGGATGGTGGAGTTTCAAGTGGGTGATAAGGTATTCCTGAAAATGCGACCGATGCATGGAGTGTCACGTATGCGTGGTGTGAAAAAGCTCAGCTCAAGGTATGTTGGGCCCTATACTATATTGCAAAGGATAGGCCTGCTGGCCTATCGGTTGGAGTTACCGCAAAAGCTAGAGAACCTCCACGACGTGTTCCATGTGTCGTCGCTGCGGAAGGCGTTGTTGCGGCCCGATCAATACATCCCTACAACTGATGGTGCTGTGGCGTCTGATAGGTCTGTACGACTAGAGACGGTGCGAATCGTAGATAGGGAGACAAGAAAGTTACGCCGCAAAAGTGTTCCCTTTGTGAAGGTGCTATGGTCCAATCATGGAAAGGAGGAATATACATGGGAGCTGATGGATGTGATGCAAAAACACTATCCAGAGTTGTTTGCGTAAGGTAATTTTATTTAAAAGCATATTATATTTCTGTTATGCTTTTCTCTACATAGCCTAAGCCTGATTTCGGGGACGAAATATTTTATTTTGTTTATAGGATTTGTAACATCCCGAATCACACTAGGCCCCTTGTGCGTGTTTTTGAGCCAGGAGAGCTGACTTGGGCTCAGGGGAGTGCTGACAACTGGGAAGCATGTAACAGCCCCAAGTCTGTGGTTGGCAAATGTTTGGGTGACACGGCCTGGGACACGGGCGTGTCCCACTCGGGTACGTAGCAGTCGCGAGGTCGAAGAAATGGGTTCGATGAAGTGTTCGGGCGAGACACGCCCCGTGTCACGGGCATGTCACGGGCGTGTCTGATCTAATACGGGTGTGTTGGAGGGCGTGTGTTCCCTCTGGTCGATGAACAGTGCTCAATGAACGTTGAGTGTCAAGTATGGGGTACACGTCCTGTGATACGGGCATGTCACAGGGCATGTCCCGCTCATCCTTCAGTAGCTCTCGTGTAGGTCAAAATATACTCGAGTAGGTGGAATGGTACTCGAGTAAGAGGCAGTGACACCGGCGTGTCATCCCTATGACACAGGCGTGTCATATTCGGGTACTTGAGTGGTTGTTTTCTCTTGAGTAAGTCCTCTCGAGTAGGTCTCGAGTGGGTTACACGCCCCGTGTCATGGGCGTGACTGTACTGTCACGGGCGTGTCCTATCCGGGTACTCGAGTAGTTGGTTTTCTCTCGAGTAAGTCCTCTCGAGTAAGTCTCGAGTAGGTTACACGCCCCATGTCACGGGCGTGACTGGGCCGTTACGGGCTTGTCCCACCCATGTGTCGTGTCGAGTATTGAACCGATGCATAAAAACCGTCGTAATGCTTCGCCTAAGCAGGACACGGGTACGGACACGGGCGTGTCCCTACCCGTGTCACTTTTATATAAAAGGGCAAGTGATAACCCTAGCCATTCTCACTCCTCATTCCAGCCATTTTTCTGAGAGAAACTCCTGTTGAGAGAAGGAAGTCGCTGGATCTAGTTCTAGAGGAGAAGATCCGCCGCCGCCGTGGAAAAGAAGATGTCGCCGAGAAGAGTCACGAGATCCATGGCCGGAAATGGTGGAAACGCTGAAAATGAGGTGAGCTTCATACCCTCTCCCTTGATGCTAGATCTTTAGTTATTTTCTTAGGAGAGATATCGACTCAAGAGAGTCTTGATGGAGAGAAGGAGTTTTCTAGGGATGGCCATGCTAGGACACGTGTTCTATGTTTTAGATCTCTTCAACCTCCCTCTATGTGATGATGGGTGGATGGTTTAGTGAAGAATCATGGCCTCATGAGGGTGAATAAGGGAGGAGGAAATTCTGTAGTGATTTTGGAAGATCGACTTGGAGAGGAAGATGAACCGATGTCGTTCATTCCTCTTTACGAAGTGTGCAGAATCTGTATTCTGCGTGTAGTGATCTTCTTGGCCATTTTCATGTAGGATGTGTCCAGATCAGGGCTTTCGACTCAACTTGAAAGTTGAAGCCCTTGAAAATACCTTTCCAACAAGTGGTTGCACGTCTTCATGCAAATTCTGTAGCCACGGGGAAGTCTGAACGAACATGACATCCGATAAATCCTGCATGCAGAAATTGTGTTCTGTACGCAGCGGACTTCAAGGATAATTTCAAATAGGATACACTAAAACCTGGGTTGTGGGCTGAATATGAAAGTTGTAACCCATGGAAAGACCTTTCCATCGAGTGGTTACTTGTCTTCACCGGATTCATGTATCTTCGGTAATCTCCGGTCGAATTTGTTGTCCAGATTTATTCTGCACTTAAATTCTCTGGTTTATATAATATGAATTTGAATTCGGTGGAATCGATGTTGCAAATTAACCCGAGATTTTGATGAACTATTTATGCTGACCACCGTAGCATTATGAATGATAAATCTTGTCAATTAGATTTCATAAAACTGAATTGTGAAGCAAGCTTTATTGCACGATATGACTTGCTAAAATTGTTAGATTATTATAAATGCACATCATGTTTATAATATGATGAATGAAATGATTTGCACAAATTGGTAGATTATTATAAATGTACATCATGTTTATAATATGATTAATGAAATGACTAGATACAAATTGGTAGATTAGTATTAATTCACATCATGTTTGTAATATGTTGAAGCCCATTTGGAATGACAAATAGAAGGATAAACCATGGCCATGAGTATGTTTGATGGTTAGAATGAACTTTAGTAGTCCAATACTTAGAACGCAGTCTCCATATGGGTTGTATTGTGGAAGGATGCAAGTGTGGCGTTGGCCGTCACTAGTTCAGTTAGTGTTGAAGTGAGGTATAGATGGACGGTTGGGCTTGGTCTTCGGTGTCTACGTCCCTGGGCTCCTTCCGTGGCGAGTGGATGGTTGGGTTGTGTCCTCATGCTTACTTCTGAGGCCCCTTCTATGCCATGGTGTTGTTGAATTTTCATGTGCTGTGAGTCGACATGCGGTGTCGTAATCATGGTTAAGGATAGTATGCCAGGTCTACGGGCTCGCCGATCGTCACACCGACGGGAGTTGACAGTTAGACATTGGGTGGTTGGTCTTGGTCCTTGGTGTCCACGTCCCGGGGCTCCTTCCGTGCCAAGTGAACGGTTGGGTCGGGTCCTCGTACCTTCTTTCGAGGCCCCTTCTGTGTCACACAAGGAAAGTTCGGGCTGTGTTCTCAGTGTACACCTACCCGAGACCCCACTTAGACATAATACGCATGGGCTCCACTGTTTTGTTCTTAGCGTTGAGGTGTACGGAGGCCTAGGTGAAGTAGTGTGGATACCCGCCTAGTAGTAGAGATGCCCGCTCTACTGTCACCGCCTGGCCATGACGGCTGATGCCTGAGAGGTTAGCTACCTGCTCGAATAGTGGGAACTATAGTCTCTGTCGACATAGCAATTGCATGGTGTGATCATGGGTGAGTCATTACATAGCATACATATCATTTCATAACAATGCACAACAAGATCCTCATCGTATAAGTTTGTATGGGCACTCCTATACGATGAGTTACTTTTATGTAACCCGATCCTTAACTTATAAGTTTGTATGGGCATTCTTATAAGTTAAGTCACTTTCCTGTTGTAGTTACTGGTACTTATTGATTTACTAATATTGTTATTCATGTAGAACTGCTAGTTTATAATGTTGTTATTCATGTACTATTACCACCTGCTTGTACCTGCTTTACTACTTGTATTATACTTATACCCTTGTTCCTTTCTCCGCCCGGTGCCGAGGAGTCGCCGAGGTAGCGGATGTGAAGACACTTAGTCTTTCGACTAACAGTTGCTATGTCTTCCTTTTTAGGAGGTCACCCCGCAGGTAGAGCAGCCACAGACTTTGCAGCAGGACAACCAAGCCAGGACGACAGGGCCTGAAGTGACGGTGTCATCGCTACCGTCGGTTACGAATGTGAGTGTTGTGAGATTCTGTTGTAGCCCGTTTGGGCAATTTTATCGTCGTACTCTGATATTGTAGAAGCATGTTAAAGCTTCTCTTATTTGATGTATTTGGACATATTGCTTAGTGTGGATTTGACTTCTTCTCTTTTATATTATGGTTGGGTTGGCATGTTTATATTGATATTGGTTGTAGCCAGCGGAATAGGAGTCTTGTGGTACAGGTTAGCCCGTGTGCTAACGCTACCGCAAGGCAGCTATTCCGGGCATAAGACCCCCCTTCGTGCCGTGTT
This sequence comes from Platanthera guangdongensis, assembly GCA_039583875.1. Classification (NCBI taxonomy): domain Eukaryota; kingdom Viridiplantae; phylum Streptophyta; class Magnoliopsida; order Asparagales; family Orchidaceae; genus Platanthera; species Platanthera guangdongensis. The sequence continues at coordinate 29,250,260 of CM077149.1, read as the reverse complement.
TTGGGATCCGGGAGGGGGGGGGGGGGTCTTACAGGTTGCACCAACCTCCAGTCATTGGACGTGAAGCACCTATCTCGGTCACTCACGATGTTGCGGGGCACACCGTGCAGTCGAACAATGTTATCTATATAGAGTTTTGCTAGCTTATCCACTGAATCATCCTTCCTATTTGGAATGAAGTGCGACACTTCTGTCAATCGATCTACGATCAACCAGATGGCGTCGTTTCCCTTCTGAGACATTGGCAACTCATGCACAAAATTCATTGAAATATCGTCGAACTTCCACTCCGGGATAGGCAAGGTATTCAAGAAACCTTCGGGCTTCTAGCACTGTGCCTTCACCAAGGCGCACGTTTGACACTTCGCCACATAAAGTGCAACATCCTTCTTAAGTCCTGTCCACCAGAACAACTTTTTCATAACACAATACATTTTCGTGCTCCCTGGGTGAATCGAGTACTTGGTATGATGAGCCTCGTACATCAATTCCTCCCGCAGTTTCCCCACATTTGGGATGCACAGACGACTTTCCCTCCATAGCAGTCCATCTACAACAACAAATTGGGAATTTGACCCATCCAATGCCTCAACCATGGTCTGCTTCATGTTGTTATCCAAGTCCAGATCCAGCTGAATCCTATCAGCAAGGTCATACTACACCTCTGTCCAGTTCAATTGTGCTTCGACACTCGTCTGCTTGTCAACACAAGAGATCTCTAATGCCTCCAAATCCTGGATTAAACCCTCGTAATGAACCGACAACCAATTGGCCTGCCCGGGAGCCCTGCGGCTCAACGCTTCCGCAACAGCATTGCCTTTCCCAGGCACATAATGTATCTTGAATGTATAGTCACCCAAGAACTCCATCCACCTCCGCTGCCGCATGTTTAGGTCCTTTTGATCCAACAAGTACATCAGGTTCTTGTGAGCGGCATAGATATCAACCTTCACACCGTACAAGTAATGCCTCCACAGCTTCAGGGAAAATATCACGGCCGCTAACTCCAAGTCATGAACCGGATAATTCCTCGCATGTACCTTTAGCTGACGTGAACCATAAGCTATTATAGTCCCATGCTGCAATAGAAAACAACCTAAGACACTGCCCGAAGCATCACTGTAGATCATAAATCCTTCGGTCCCTCTTGGCGAACATACAATAGGCGTCGTGGTCAACCGACTTTTACGTTCTTCGAAGGCTTGCGCGCACTCCAGCGACCACACAAACTTTTGATCTTTCCTCGTCAAAGTTGTGAGGGGTAACGCTATCCGCGATAAGTTCCCTACGAAGCGCCTATAGTAGCCCGCAAGTCCAAGGAAACTCCAGTCTTCTGCCACTAAAGATAACACAAGCCACTCCCGTATCACAACTATCTTCGTCGGATCTACCACAATCTGTTCTCCACTAACTATATGACCATGGAATGCTACCGAGGATAACCAGAATTTGCATTTGGAGAATTTGGCATAAAGTTGATTCCTTCTCGACGTCTCCAACACCATATGCAGATGCTTGAAATGATCATCCTCGCACTGGGAGTACACCAATATATCTTCGATAAAGACTATCACGAAGTGGTCCAGGTACTCTCTGAACGTTATGTTCATCAAATCCATAAAAACAAATCACGCATTAGTCAGCCCAAACGACAAGACGTTGAAATCATAATGCCCATACCGTGTGCTGAAAGCTATCTTGGGTAAATCATTGTCCCTTAACTTCATCTAATAGTATCCGGATTTCAGATCCAACTTTGAGTACACATTTGATGAGTCCATTTTTTATACCTAATTTCGGACTCATCTGGGCTTGTTTTCCTTCCCTTGCACTTCACTTTTAGTTCATTATCGTATATATTTCATCTTATCTTTATTTCCATAGGAAGTGCACACTTAGGCCCGTGATTTTGTATTTTTGTACTCTAAATATTTGTACTCCCTTTTTGTGCTCGTCTGGAATATCTACACATATCAGTTCTGGGTTTAGGCATCGTGTGCATGTTCCGGGGATGTTTAGAAGCAGGAATACTGCGCACGATCATCGAATATAGTACGCACGACCACTGGTCGTGCGCCGATGATCGTGCGCAATATACCCTGATTTCCAAAATTTGCCTGGGGTAATCGCACGACCACTGGACATAGTGCGCACAACCACCGGTCGTGCGCCACTGATCATGTGCATTGATTCCTCTTTTACTGGAGTCCTGTCTGGGGTAATCGCACGACCATTAAACTTAGTGCGCATGACAAGTGGTCATGTGCCACTACTCGTACGCGTTATCCCAGTTCTTCTTCCAAATCTGCCATGCCAGTACGCACGATCACTGGACATAGTGCACATGACCACAGGTCGTGCGCCCGTGATCATGCTCATTGTTCAATTCGGCTTTCTATAAATATCACAGGTCTCGCCCTAATTCGGAATAATTCGGATCGCTCGACATTTATCAAACATTTTCCGCCTACTCCTCCATTTTTCATCATCTTCTGTTGGGTACATTAAAAAATGTGTACCAGATTTGGAGATGCCTCAACCAACTCAGTGATATACATCAAGGTGTATTTGATGTTGTTTTAAGTTTATATGTGTAGGTTAAGAATATGCTGGAAAAGTTTCTAATTCCATGAGTCGACACCAGAAGATGCTGTGTCGACACTTGTGAAGACTTGTGTCGACACTTGAGAAAACTGTGTCGACACCTGAAGTCAATTGTGTCGACACTTGGAAAATCTGTGCTGACACCAGAAGGAATTGTGTCGACACACGGGACTTGTGTCGACACACAGAAAGTTCAGTTTACATCAACTGTGTCGACACACAGGACTTGTGTCGACAGACGCACCAGAATTTCTTCAAAGTTAATTGTGCCAAGACAAGAAGTGACTGTGTCGACACACAGGACTTGTGTCGACACATTTTTACAGAAGCTATGTCGAGTAGCAGTGTCGACACCATGAGAGCTGTGTCGACACCACCAAGGATTGTGTTGACACTTAGTCTACTTGTGTCGACACATGTGAAGTTCAGACTCGACACTTTGCTGATAGAGACAAAGTTTCAAGAAGTGACTGGAGACTTGACAGCTGCCAGAACCAAGAAGTCAACTGCAACTATCAGATCTGTCAGAAGTTAGTTAGCAACCGGATCAGCCGGTAACCTTGGATGAAGTTTATATAAAGACAGATTCTATCAAGTGAAAAAGAAGACGAAGTACAGAACACAGGATTACAACAGAAGATCCAACATACAGAAGAAAATCCAGTTAGAGATTTTCAAGTGGATCTAAGTGAAGAATTTCAAAATTTCTTCAGAATAATTTGTAGAGATAGAGAGGTCCAACAATTCAAGTGAAGAAAGAGACTATCATCAACTAGTCTTTTAAGAGCAGATCCTGAACTAATCTGCAAAGAAGAATTCAGATTAATTTCTGGATTTTAAGAAGGAAGCTGATTGAAGATCAACTTCAAGAAATTCAACCTTACTGTATTCAGATTTAAGATGCTTTGAAGAAAGCCAAAGACAGGTTGATTTCTTAGTAATCAGATTCTTCAAGAACTGATCAAGAAAACTTTCTACCCATTCTCTCTCAACTTGGGTGAAAGATAGAACTTATTTTATATCATTTTTCTGTAAGATCATCATTGATCTGAGTTGTAAGACTAATTTATAAAGGCTGAGTGCCTGAGGTAGGTGATTTACATCTCTGAGTTGTAGGCCTTGGGAAGGCTGAGGTAGGGCTGTGTGCCTGAGGTAGGAGATTTAATTCTCTGAGTTGTAGGCCTGGGTGAAGGCTAAGGTAGGGCTTAATTGCCTGAGTTGTAGGAGTGTTGACTCACTCTGAGTTGTAGGAACTTTGACTGGGTTCTGAGCTGTAAGATCTGTGGATCTGAGAAGGAAGAAAGAAGTTAGGCCGAATCTAGCACACTGCTAGATAGGCGAAGGGGAAAGTGGATGTACCCATCATTTGGAGAACCACTATAAATCTGTGTGCCATCTGTGATTGTGTGTGATATTGTGATTTCTGTGATATGGTAGCTGTAGAACTGTTTGATTCTATTTAATTAACTGAATTAGTATTCTGCCTTAGAGTAAAAAAGAATTGTACCTATTCACCCCCCCTCTAGGTGTTTATGTTATCTTGAAACCAATTATTTCAAGTGGTATCAGAGGGAGGTTACTCAAAGATAGACTTAACATTCTGAGTAAGATCTGTGAGGCAGAATAAATTAGAAAATATGGGTTCAGGAGTAAATCATAAGGAACTTGGTTCCATGAAGTTGCCCATCTGCAGGAAAGAAATCTTTGGAATATGGAAAGAAAGGGTCAGATTGTATATGGAAGCATCTGATCCAAGAATATATATAACTATTAAGGAAGGGCATTATATTCCAATGAAAGTCTCAGTTCTTGATGGTAATCAGAGGACACCAAAAGACTTTTCAGAAATGACTAAGGATGAGATTATCTTGGCTACTATGGACAAGAGAGCTCAGAATATTATAGTGTGTGCCATAGATGACTCAACATTCCAAAATCTGATTCACTGTAAAAGCTCCAAGGAGATGTGGGACACATTGATAGTCTACATGGAGGGATCAGAAGAAGTTAGGAAAGATAGAAAGTCAATGCTCAATCAGGAATATGAGAGCGTCAGACAAAGCAAATCAGACAACATCACTGAGTGTTATAAGAAGTTCTTCAGAATTATGAATGAACTAATGTCATATGGAAGGGTATTTAGTACATATGAGTTGAATTATAAATTCCTTAGATCTCTGACTAAGGATTGGGACATCAAGATCTGGGCCATCAGGGAAGTGGCCAGACTGGCAGAAATCTCTCCTCCAACACTATTTGGCAAATTGCTTTCTTATGAAATGCAACTCCTGGCCAGAAAGGAGGAAGTGAAATGTACTAAAGTTCACCATAGAGAAAAGTCAGTGGACTTCAAGGCAAAAGCCACAAGAAAGGACAGGAGGATGTCTCCATCTCCTCCTAAGAAAGCTGCAGAAGTGATCTCTGAAAGTTCTGATAGTCACACCTCAGACAGCAATCATTCTGATGAGGACTTTGCTGTCTTCACAAGGCAGTTTCAGAGATTTTTGAAGAAGAAGCAGTGGGGAACTAAGCCATCGTCCTCTCAGTCCGAGGATGAATATTATCAGAAAAGAAAGTCATCTAGAAAGGACAAGAGTAGGTCAAAACATAGCAAATCAACAACTACAAAGATTGTGTGCTATTGCTGCAACTGGCCTGGACATGTAGTAGCTGATTGTCCAGACAAAAGAAAGGAATCTGCAGATAAGAAGATGTCTCAGTATAAGAACAAGAAGGAGAAATCCTTTGTAGCAAAGAAAGAGAAAAGCTAGATAGATCCATCATCTTCAGATTCTGAATCTGATGTTGAAGCTTATATTGGTCTGTTTGCAACAGAAGAAGAGACTGAGTTCTTACAATTGTTGGACTCAATAAATGGAACTGAAGATCATCAGTGCAAAGGGCTGATGGCCCTGAATGATGAAGATCACTGCCAGGATCAGCCTGGTCCCAATAAGGTACAAAGTTTATCTGAAGACTCTGATTATTACACTGACTCAGAATCAGAAACATCTGCATCAAGAGATGTGGATGGATATGAATCTGAAGGAGATATTCATCAACTTATAGATGAATATGGTGATTTGCTACAGGCATTTAAGAGATGCAAAAACCTGACTAAAATTCAGGCTAAGGAAATTGCAGCTCTTAAGTTGGCTGCATCTGATTCAGAAAAGCTGCTGGATCAGAAGATTAATGAGATTGTCAAGCTGAAAAACATAACTATTATGCAGATGGGAAAAATCACATTTAATAGTGATCAAATCAAAAGTCTGGAAGTCAGACTTCAGAAGGAAAAGGATCTAGTGGCTAGTTTCTCTAAGACAAAACCTATCCTACCCTTAATTGATGACTTTGTATCTCAAAAGGGTAAGGCAGGATTGGGTTTTAAGGGAAATACTAGGGAAGCTAATTCCAAAAGAAAAAGGAAAGCCCCAGTTAAGCCACTTGTCTTCAATCCCCCCATTGCTCTCAGAAAACTGCAACAACCTACCAATAGATATGATCATGATATCATACATGGTCATGGTAAGCCTGATATTTTGAATGACAAGTGGTCTCCAGCACTCAAGCAAAGAAACACTATACCTATAGTATTAAGAACAGCTGACAGCAAAGCTGTTAAAACTATACCTAAAGAGAGGTATAATAGATATGAGTGTTGGTGTTGTGGCAAGGTGGGACACTTTGCCATGACTGTTGGCACAACACTAGTGCCAGGATGAATGCCAGCTTACCTGGAAGAAGGGTTGCTATAAATTATGCTAAATTTTAGTCTAACCTGAACCAAGGACTCAATAACAATTTGGCTTCTAAGGTTAAGTAATTATTTGTGGCAGATAAGTCCAAGTGGCCATGCCCCTTTATGGTACTTGGACAGTGGATGTTATAGACATATGATTGGAATAAGAGGATTGTTGAAGGAGTACTCACCCATATTGAATGGACCTAAGTTAATCTTTGGTGGTTCTGAAAAAGGAGTCATCAGAGGGTTTAGTAACATTTCTAACAGCTCAATTACTATCACACAAGTGGCTTATGTGAAGGGTTTAAAACATAACTTGATAAGCATAAGTCAACTGAGTGATCTTGGATATGACATTTCATTCATTAAGAATGATTGTCATATTAAAAGGTCAAGTGATCAAAAGATCATGTTAACTGGTTATAGGAAAGGAAATGTGTATTGCCTAAACTTTGTGAATGAGAATCAAGATTCTCCTATTTGTCTGGTAGCTGATGACAAAGTTGTGTGAAGAACTTGGGATTCATTAGTAATTCTCCTCACCTAGAACTCCACAGCAAAATGGAATTGCTGAAAGAAAGAATAGGACTCTTATTGAGGCAGGTAGAACTCTATTGAGAGACACTTCTCTCCCAGAATATTTCTGGGCTGAGGCAGTAAACACTACATGTCATGTGCTCAATAGGGCTTCCATCACTAAGAGCCACAAAAAGACACCCTATGAGGTTATGAAAGGCAGAAAACCAAACTTATCCTATTTTATGATCTTTATTTGCAAGTGTTATTTGCTTAATAATAGAAAGTCTTACTTGACAAAGTTTGCTGCCAAATCCCAAGATGGGATATTTGTTGGGTACAACAACAATAGTAAGGCATATAGAGTTTATAACTTGACTACACAAGTTGTAGAAGAGTCTGTTCATATTATATTTGATGAATCAAGACTTATTAACAGTGAGTTGCCTAGTAGTTCTTGTAGCTCTACAGTTATAAAAGAGAAGATGGACATGCTGACTATCAAAGAAGATCAAATTGATAGGCTGGATGAAGTTAAAGATGCTTGCTGTCCAGGGGGAGAACAAGTCTCTCTAGATGAAGAAGACAATGAAGTACAGCAGAATGAAGAAAATGGAGAAAGTAAAACTGCAGACAGACTTCCTCCAGTAGTTAGACATTTAAAGGATCATCCTGTACACCAGATTATTGGTGATCCTAGACAAGGGGTTCAAACTAGAAGCAGGAGCTTGAACACTGTACTATGCTTACGTTTCTTGTCTCAACAGGAACCTAAAAGATTTGAAGAAGCTACACAAGACCCACACTAGATTGATGCTATGCAAGAGGAGTTGAATCAGTTCAGGAGATGCAAGGTCTGGAAGTTAGTTCCTAAACCAAAAGACTACAATGTCATAGGGACTAACTGGATCTATAGGAACAAGCTAGATGAGAGTGGGATCATAATTAAGAACAAGGCAAGGCTTGTTGCCAAAGGATACAGGCAGGAAGAGGGCATAGACTTTGATCAAACATTTGCCCATGTGGCAAGGTTGGAAGCAATGAGGCTATTCCTAGCCTATGCAGCTTATCAGGGTTTCAAAGTGTTTCAAATGGATGTGAAGTCAGCATTCCTGAATGGAGATTAGAGGAGGAAGTCTATATAGAACATCCATCAGGTTTTATTGATCCACTCTATCCTAATTATGTGTATAGGCTTAGGAAAGCCCTATATGGTTTGAAACAAGCCCCAAGGGCTTGGTATGAAACCTTGTCTACTTTCCTCATTGAGAACAAATTCTCAAGGGGGAAAATAGACAAAACATTATTCCTTAGGGAATCCAAAGGGAAGATAATCCTAGTCCAAATATATGTTGATGACATAATATTTGGTTTTACTGGAAACAACCTTAGTAGAAAGTTTGCTAAACTTATGCAAGGGAAGTTTGAGATGAGCAGCATGGGAGAACTTAAGTTCTTCTTGGGACTCCAAGTAAGACTGACTGATGGTGGCCTGTCCATATCCCAGTCTAAGTTCACCCAGGAGTTAATTAAGAAGTATGACATGGAGTCATCCACTACCCTGAGAACTCCAATGGGGACAAGTATGTCTTTAAGCAAAGATAATGCAGGAAAACCTGTAGATGAGTTTTTGTATAGAGGGATAGTTGACTCCCTCCTTTATCTAACTGCTAGTAGACCTGACATCATGTATGCTACATGTGTCTGTGCTAGGTACCAATCCTGCCCAAAAGAATCTCATTATACTGCTGTTAAGAGGATTTTGAGATATCTTAAGTGCACACCTAATCTAGGCCTTTGGTACCCTAAGAATAGAGATTTTCTACTGACTGGATATTCAGATGCAGACTTTGTAGGATGCAAAGAAGATAAAAAATGCACAACTAGCACCTGTCAATTTCTAGGAGGGAGATTGGTATCATGGAGCTGTAAGAAGCAAACTAGTGTGGCAATCTCCACAGCTGAGTCTGAGTATGTAGCTGCAGGGAGCTGCTATGCACAGCTGTTGTGGATACATCATCAGCTTAAAGATTATGGTATCCAGGTAAGTAGAACCCCATTATTCTGTAATTCTAAAAGTACTATTTCTATTGCTAATAATCATGTTTCTCAAAGTAGAATAAAGCATATAGAAATAAGATATCATTTTCTTAGGGATTATGTAGAAAAAGAGGATATATGTTTAGAATTTGTCAATACAAGTTTTCAAATTGCTGACATGTTCACTAAGCCATTGGATGAATATAAATTAAATAATTTTAAAATTGAATTAGGTATGCTGAACATAGAATAGATTGACAAATTTGTCTAAGTAATTTTGTCGACACAAAAAGAGGTCTATGTCAACACAGAGAAGTTGTGTCGACACATATAGAAATTTAGTGTCAGTACTTCAGAGGAGTTGTGTCGACACATTCAGGAGTTGTGTCGACACATCCAGAAGTTGTGTCGACACTTAGAATTAGAGTCGACACAGAATTTCTGTTGAACTAAAAAGTATGTCTGTGTCAACACATCATCAATTGGTGTCGACACATAGAAGTCAACACTTCTGTCGAGACATTAGAAGTCTGTGTCGACACCATCTCAACAGTGTCGACACACTAAGTATATTTTGACACGCCTTTTGACCTTCTATATTTAGACACATATATATATATATGTCAAGAACAAACCCTCTCGATACGCTCTCCAGATTTTTAAGACTATATTCTTGTGTCGACAAACTCTCTCTTCTCCATTCAAGATTTCTCAACATCCCAATGGCGCCTAAACTTGACGAAAACGTGAACGAGGGATATGAACTGGTATGGCATGCCTTTGACGATGCTGAACCAGCAATTAAAGCTGTGATAGCTCTAATTGCAGAAAATGGCTTGGAGTATTTGGCATCAGAACCTACAATGATATGGAAGAAGGAAATCCTTGAGTTCTATGGAGCTGCAACTCAGGATTCAACTGGACTAAAGATTAGGTCTTCAGTACAGGGTAATCAAATCAAACTCACCATGAAGAGCATACAAAAAACTCTTCATCTGTCCAAAAAATCAAGAAGACGAATAAGTTACCTCTTCCAAGACCAGGGAAGCACTCCAGTGTTGTGGATTAGATCCAACCATGAAAAATGGATCATCCATGAATAGAAAAGGAATGAATGTACAAGGAAAATTCCTTTCTGAAGTAGTTGGCAAAGTAATCTTATGCAAACCAAGTGGACATGATAGGGTCTCAGCCTACATATTCTGCCTCATGACCAGGATCATCTACAAAATCAACACCAATTGGTCTGCAGTCATATATGAGAAGATTAGGGAAAGCATTAAGAAACCGAATCTGGGAAGGATATTAAGTTTATACTTGGCTGGAGCAATTCCAGAAGTGATGCAATAGGCTGCTGCATCCAAGATTAATCACATGAGGAGAATGGATCTTAGGAAAATCTCTAGATGGGATAGACTGCTGATAAAAGACATGGCTGATGAAGAGAGGCCATAGAATACTGAGAAATCACCTGCTCAAGACATTAGACATGATGATCAGATGCAGGGGAAGCCTCATCTTGAGGAAGTGCCAACACACTTAGAAAGTGAAATGGCTAATCAAACTATTCTTGAGGTAATTCAAGAAGTTAATCAAACAATTTTCAATAATGAGTATGAAACACTAACTGTGCCCTTGATTGTTGTTGACCAGACCACTCAACTCAACAATCAAGCACAGGATGTTATCATGGAGGATACATCTACAGTTGCTGATGCTCCAGTGTTAGTGGTGCCTCCAGTCCCAACTCAACAAGAGTTTACTCTTGAAGAGTTGTTCCCTGATATAGAGATAGCAAGTGTCACAACCCGTATTTTCTCCGAAATTAAGAAGTATCAAAGTAGGAGAAAACACGCGTTGTGATGCCACATCGAGCAGGGGATAACTGGCGACGCTCAGGCAACCACCAACTACCAAGACTATGAAAAAAATCAAAAGCTATAATGATTTGAAAATCAATTATGTTTTAGAGGCCGTAACCCTCGGCTTAGTGGATCAGCTAGTCCACAATTAAAACTATACTTATACGTAGCGGAAAAATACTTTATTTATTTTTGACATCCTATGAAAGTGCATAAGTGTCCCCCGAGGTCCACTTATACTATGCAAGACTTTAGATTTATTTTATATTATAAGTAAGAAAATGATCCTTTTTACATTGCTTGGAAAGTAGTGTATGATTTTTATAAATATGCTGATCATGAGATATACTTATAATACTGTTTTTAGGTTTAAAAGTAACTAGAAACCTAGCATAAATCTTCCCAAGAGAAATTGACTATCTCCAAAAAGGTAGCAGTAAAAGAAACATATCTAGCATCATAAGCAAAAACCACCAGTGGGCGTCAACAACGTGACATGAACCCACTGGCGAGCATGTATGTCTATAAGAAAAACAAAAAACTACCTCACAAGACCAAGAAACTGATCTCTACAGTACAAGAGATCACCAGCAACAACACAATAGAACTAGCCGCCCACTCGGCTACTAATCAGAACCTGAGGCATCCAGAGAATTAAAGAATACCTCAGCAAGTAAAACATGAAAATCCGAATAAGGGCATTAGATCAAAATGGAACCAAGGAGAGTAAGTAAACATGACAGTAAAAAAAACGTAGGCTGTCCAAAGTAAGCCTAAGTATACCAAGTACAAGGAAACAACAACAAACCTTGTTCAAATCCTGCAGAGGCTATAAGGCAAAAGTATACCAACAACATGTTGCAATCTATAAAGGAAGAAAACATCTAATAGTCCTAGCATGTGAGTAATGGCAGTAGTAAAAAAAACAACATGGACCTGAGTTGGTGACCAAAAACAGTCCCCCAAACAAACAGTTCCAACTAAAAAATTCACTGCATCAGCACAAGGCCACCACATACCCAGCCCGTACTTGTGATTAAAAGGTGGCGGCCACGGTAATACCCAGCCTGTACCTGGGATTAAAAGGTGGTGGCCACGGCTCACACACAAAACCATCCCACTCCTTTAGAGTGTCAAAATACCACTACCTGCCATAAGACACGATTCGACGTTCAGAAAATAGCCGACAAACAACCCCAAACCCAACGGGATTCACTCGGGAAAACAAGGGAAAACAGCGGGAAAAATCGTCGAACACAGCTTACAGGAATCGTCGAGCTCAGTTCGACGATTTCGTCGAACTCTGATCATAGGGAAACGGAGATCGTCGATCTCAGGAAACCAGAGATCGTCGATCTCAGTTCGACGATTTTCGTCGAACTCAGATCGACATTCTTCGTCGATCTTGTTGGGTACATTGGTCAAATGTACCTGATTTGAAGAAGCCTCACCCAACTCAATGATATACATCATAATGAATTTGATGTATGTTGAGTTTACTTGTGCATGTTATGTAATCACTGGACTGAAGCAAAAAGTTTCTAAGTCCATGTGTCGACACCCAGAGGGAAAGTGTCGACACTTAAGAAGACTTGTGTCGACACTTGAAGTCATTGTGTCGACACCTGGGATTCAGAGTCGACACCAGACAGAAAGTGTCGACACTTGGAGCTGTGTCGACACTCAGTGAAGAAA